>CM060963.1:4860676-4910676 GCA_030765045.1 Tenodera sinensis
GAAATTTAGGAAAGTGTGGGCATGTTTGTGGATTAAGACCTTGATAAAAACTAACAGTGTTACTATCGCTATACGCATTTTTCCTTTTTCTACTACCTAGAGTAACTAGAGCAAGTGTTCTATACCACACCAAAATTTCATGTCGAGATTTCACCGGAAATATATCTTTTAGGGCCCCCTGAATGCGGAAAAAGTCCGTGTGTGTGTGTGTGTGTGTGTGTGTGTCTGTCAGTCTGTGGACAACATAACTCAAAAACGAAAAGCCTGTTAAAAACCAAAGTTGATATTTAAGTTTAATGTGTTTCAAGGATGCGACACGAAGATATTAAAGAAAATTCCTCCACCCTAAACTACCCTTTACACGGAAAATGTTTAGAACATTTTCATCTTCTCGAAAATGGATCTAACAATTTTGATTAAAATACCATAAGTTTGAGATATTTTTATGGCAAATGAAATGTATATCTTGAATTTTCTGACTATAGCTCATGTAGTCCTGTTTACTCTGGATGACTTTTGTATAACTGATAAACCGTTAGAGATAGACCAAAGCTTACTATACAAAAAACGTAGATATTGCTAAAACACACAATTTATATCTCAATAAATTTTCTTGTAGAGTGAACCATTTCGGAGATATTCCTTGTTATTTGTGTCAGTTTTGAAAAATTTAACTTTCGTCAGATGGAACACTACTGTTCATTTTTTATATGTTACGTGTGCAAAGAGAACAGAATCTCAAAGCTTTAAAATATTTGACTACCGCACAAAGTCTACTGTATCCCATATTCCCCTTGTACCTACAAGGAAATAAGCAATAAGATAATTTGTACAAATGTTTATCTCAACTAACACGAAGAAGATATAGGAATAAGAGTTTGTAAGAATGGTTAGTACAAGAGTGAGTAGAGAAAGTCATGTGAGTGTAACACATCAGATTTGTTCAGTAAGGACGATGCGGTTCCGCACAAGCACCCTGGTTATCATGTGAGGAGTGGCATCCGCTATCAAAGAATGTAACATGGCTCAATGGGCATACATTAAAGAGTCATGACTCACATGATCCAAAAAATACAAAATGGAGGTAGTATGTTACGATTCAGTTTTCTGTATAGAATATTAAGATTCCAGAGAAATGTGCTTCCATTTCTCATTTGATCCATGTTTAAATAGGCAACAATGGTCTCGTGATGCTTTGGATCTTGTGAGTTTTGTTCCATCGCGTTTTCGACCAATCAGCGGTGAGTAGTTCCCTGACCTATCTTCGCCCTTCACCGTGGTATAGTTCTAGTTGACCAAGGAATGTCTGTGCTCTCAGCTTTTATAAATATCTACCAACAATCTCTTCCATTAAATTGCAAAGATGTTCACGGATATAGTGAAGGAAGAAAAGTTGTCAGCAGTTGCCAGGGAAACGTGCAGCTGCTCCACAAATGTGTGTGTGGGGGGGGGGGGGGGGGGCGTGACCAAGTGGTACATGTGATCCGACACTAATAATACTATATTATACAACGAGAGTATAATAGTAGTAATTAAGACGCGAGTGTATATTAGCAAACGAGCGAAGCGGGTACTTATTGTAATAGCTGATATTTGGAGTTCTGCGCAGGCGCTAAATGATCGATTCGTTTCCAGCACGTCACAGCTGCATGATCAACATGATAACCTTGGAATGTTACGTAACATTGAAAAATAGAAGGCAGATTGAATACATTTGTTTTCAGAAGAAACTTTATTTCATGTATAAGTTATTTATTGTACAATTAGTGAAATTAATTTCCTTAGGGACTGTGCTTAGTGCAATATTCTTGGAAGTTGATTTTGTATTGAGGTTAAACTTGAAGGCGTTAGATGTAGCGTGGAGAGGAAGATATACGCCCAGGGACTCTCCGTCCCTCGTTGTGCGTGGTATCTGGGTGGAAAAGGGAGCGTGCCTATGTCCACCTAACTTGACCCCGGAGTGAAGGCGTTAGATGTAGCGTGGAGAGGAAGATATACGCCCAGGGACTCTCCGTCCCTCGTTGTGCGTGGTATCTGGGTGAAAAAGGGAGCGTGCCTATGTCCACCTAACTTGACCCCGGGGTGAAGGCGTTAGGTGTAGCGTGGAGAGGAAGATATACGCCCAGGAACTCTCCGTCCCTCGTTGTGCGTGGTATCTGGGTGGAAAAGGGAGCGTGCCTATGTCCACCTAACTTGACCCCGGAGTGAAGGCGTTAGGTGTAGCGTGGAGAGGAAGATATACGCCCAGGAACTCTCCGTCCCTCGTAGTGCGTGGTATCTGGGTGGAAAAGGGAGCGTGCCTATGTCCACCTAACTTGAACCCGGAGTGAAGGCGTTAGATGTAGCGTGGAGAGGAAGACATACGCCCAGGAACTCTCCGTCCCTCGTTGTGCGTGGTATCTGGGTGGAAAAGGGAGCGTGCCTATGTGCACCTAACTTGACCCCGGAGTGAAGGCGTTAGGTGTAGCGTGGAGAGGAAGATATACGCCCAGGAACTCTCCGTCCCTCGTTGTGCGTGGTATCTGGGTGGAAAAGGGAGCGTGCCTATGTCCACCTAACTTGACCCCGGAGTGAAGGCGTTAGGTGTAGCGTGGAGAGGAAGATATACGCCCAGGAACTCTCCGTCCCTCGTTGTGCGTGGTATCTGGGTGGAAAAGGGAGCGTGCCTATGTCCACCTAACTTGACCCCGGAGTGAAGGCGTTAGGTGTAGCGTGGAGAGGAAGATATACGCCCAGGAACTCTCCGTCCCTCGTTGTGCGTGGTATCTGGGTGGAAAAGGGAGCGTGCCTATGTCCACCTAACTTGACCCCGGAGTGAAGGCGTTAGGTGTAGCGTGGAGAGGAAGATATACGCCCAGGAACTCTCCGTCCCTCGTTGTGCGTGGTATCTGGGTGGAAAAGGGAGCATGTCTATGTCCACCTAACTTGACCCCGGAGTGAAGGCGTTAGATGTAGCGTGGTGGGGAAGATATACGCCCAGGAACTCTCCGTCCCTCGTTGTACGTGGTATCTGGGTGGAAAAGGGAGCGTGCCTATGTCCACCTAACTTGACCCCGGAGTGAAGGCGTTAGATGTAGCGTGGAGTGGAAGATATACGCCCAGGAACTCTCCGTCCCTCGTTGTGCGTGACATCTGGGTGGAAAAGGGAGCGTGCCTATGTCCACCTAACTTGACTCCGGAGTGAAGGCGTTAGATGTAGCGTGGAGTGGAAGATATACGTCCAGGGACTCTCCGTCCCTCGTTGTCCTTGGTATCTGGGTGGAAAAGGGAGCGTGTCTATGTCCACCTAACTTGACCCCGGAGTGAAGGCGTTAGATGTAGCGTGGAGGGGAAGATATGCGCCCAGGAACTCTCCGTCCCTCGTTGTGCGTGGCATCTGGGTGCAAAAGGGAGCATGTCTATGTCCACCTAACTTGACCCCGGAGTGAAGGCGTTAGATGTAGCGTGGAGAGGAAGATATACGCCCAGGGACTCTCCGTCCCTCGTTGTCCTTGGTATCTGGGTGGAAAAGGGAGCGTGTCTATGTCCACCTAACTTGACCCCGGAGTGAAGGCGTTAGATGTAGCGTGGAGTGGAAGATATGCGTCCAGGAACTCTCCGTCCCTCGTTGTCCGTGGTATCTGGGTGGAAAAGGGAGCGTGCCTATGTCCACCTAACTTGACCCCGGAGTGAAGGCGTTAGATGTAGCGTGGAGTGGAAGATATGCGTCCAGGAACTCTCCGTCCCTCGTTATGCGTGGTACCTGGGTGGAAAAGGGAGCGTGTCTATGTCCACCTAACTTGACCCCGGAGTGAAGGCGTTAGATGTAGCGTGGAGTGGAAGATATGCGTCCAGGAACTCTCCGTCCCTCGTTGTCCTTGGTATCTGGGTGGAAAAGGGAGCGTGTCTATGTCCACCTAACTTGACCCCGGAGTGAAGGCGTTAGATGTAGCGTGGAGAGGAAGATATACGTCCAGGAACTCTCCGTCCCTCGTTGTCCGTGGTATCTGGGTGGAAAAGGGAGCGTGTCTATGTCCACCTAACTTGACCCCGGAGTGAAGGCGTTAGGTGTAGCGTGGAGGGGAAGATATGCGTCCAGGAACTCTCCGTCCCTCGTTATGCGTGGTATCTGGGTGGAAAAGGGAGCGTGCCTATGTCCACCTAACTTGACCCCGGAGTGAAGGCGTTAGATGTAGCGTGGAGGGGAAGATATGCGTCCAGGAACTCTCCGTCCCTCGTTATGCGTGGTATCTGGGTGGAAAAGGGAGCGTGCCTATGTCCACCTAACTTGACCCCGGAGTGAAGGCGTTAGATGTAGCGTGGAGTGGAAGATATGCGTCCAGGAACTCTCCGTCCCTCGTTATGCGTGGTATCTGGGTGGAAAAGGGAGCGTGCCTATGTCCACCTAACTTGACCCCAGAGTGAAGGCGTTAGATGTAGCGTGGAGGGGAAGATATGCGTCCAGGAACTCTCCGTCCCTCGTTATGCGTGGTATCTGGGTGCAAAAGGGAGCGTGCCTATGTCCACCTAACTTGACCCCGGAGTGAAGGCGTTAGATGTAGCGTGGAGTGGAAGATATGCGTCCAGGAACTCTCCGTCCCTCGTTATGCGTGGTATCTGGGTGGAAAAGGGAGCGTGTCTATGTCCACCTAACTTGACCCCGGAGTGAAGGCGTTAGGTGTAGCGTGGAGTGGAAGATACACGTCCAGGAACTCTCCGTCCCTCGTTGTGCGTGGTATCTGGGTGGAAAAGGGAGCGTGTCTATGTCCACCTAACTTGACCCCGGAGTGAAGGCGTTAGATGTAGCGAGGAGGGGAAGATATGCGTCCAGAAACTCTCCGTCCCTCGTTGTGCGTGGTATCTGGGTGGAAAAAAGGAGCGTGCCTATGTCCACCTAACTTGACCCCGGAGTGAAGGCGTTAGGTGTAGCGTGGAGAGGAAGATATACGCCCAGGAACTCTCCGTCCCTCGTAGTGCGTGGTATCTGGGTGGAAAAGGGAGCGTGCCTATGTCCACCTAACTTGACCCCGGAGTGAAGGCGTTAGGTGTAGCGTGGAGAGGAAGATATACGCCCAGGAACTCTCCGTCCCTCGTTGTGCGTGGTATCTGGGTGGAAAAGGGAGCGTGCCTATGTCCCCCTAACTTGAACCCGGAGTGAAGGCGTTAGATGTAGCGTGGAGAGGAAGATATACGCCCAGGAACTCTCCGTCCCTCGTTGTGCGTGGTATCTGGGTGGAAAAGGGAGCGTGCCTATGTGCACCTAACTTGACCCCGGAGTGAAGGCGTTAGGTGTAGCGTGGAGAGGAAGATATACGCCCAGGAACTCTCCGTCCCTCGTTGTGCGTGGTATCTGGGTGGAAAAGGGAGCGTGCCTATGTCCACCTAACTTGACCCCGGAGTGAAGGCGTTAGGTGTAGCGTGGAGAGGAAGATATACGCCCAGGAACTCTCCGTCCCTCGTTGTGCGTGGTATCTGGGTGGAAAAGGGAGCGTGCCTATGTCCACCTAACTTGACCCCGGAGTGAAGGCGTTAGGTGTAGCGTGGAGAGGAAGATATACGCCCAGGAACTCTCCGTCCCTCGTTGTGCGTGGTATCTGGGTGGAAAAGGGAGCGTGCCTATGTCCACCTAACTTGACCCCGGAGTGAAGGCGTTAGGTGTAGCGTGGAGAGGAAGATATACGCCCAGGAACTCTCCGTCCCTCGTTGTACGTGGTATCTGGGTGGAAAAGGGAGCATGTCTATGTCCACCTAACTTGACCCCGGAGTGAAGGCGTTAGATGTAGCGTGGTGGGGAAGATATACGCCCAGGAACTCTCCGTCCCTCGTTGTACGTGGTATCTGGGTGGAAAAGGGAGCGTGCCTATGTCCACCTAACTTGACCCCGGAGTGAAGGCGTTAGATGTAGCGTGGAGTGGAAGATATACGCCCAGGAACTCTCCGTCCCTCGTTGTGCGTGACATCTGGGTGGAAAAGGGAGCGTGCCTATGTCCACCTAACTTGACTCCGGAGTGAAGGCGTTAGATGTAGCGTGGAGTGGAAGATATACGTCCAGGGACTCTCCGTCCCTCGTTGTCCTTGGTATCTGGGTGGAAAAGGGAGCGTGTCTATGTCCACCTAACTTGACCCCGGAGTGAAGGCGTTAGATGTAGCGTGGAGGGGAAGATATGCGCCCAGGAACTCTCCGTCCCTCGTTGTGCGTGGCATCTGGGTGCAAAAGGGAGCATGTCTATGTCCACCTAACTTGACCCCGGAGTGAAGGCGTTAGATGTAGCGTGGAGAGGAAGATATACGCCCAGGGACTCTCCGTCCCTCGTTGTCCTTGGTATCTGGGTGGAAAAGGGAGCGTGTCTATGTCCACCTAACTTGACCCCGGAGTGAAGGCGTTAGATGTAGCGTGGAGTGGAAGATATGCGTCCAGGAACTCTCCGTCCCTCGTTGTCCGTGGTATCTGGGTGGAAAAGGGAGCGTGCCTATGTCCACCTAACTTGACCCCGGAGTGAAGGCGTTAGATGTAGCGTGGAGTGGAAGATATGCGTCCAGGAACTCTCCGTCCCTCGTTATGCGTGGTATCTGGGTGGAAAAGGGAGCGTGTCTATGTCCACCTAACTTGACCCCGGAGTGAAGGCGTTAGATGTAGCGTGGAGGGGAAGATATGCGCCCAGGAACTCTCCGTCCCTCGTTGTGCGTGGCGTCTGGGTGCAAAAGGGAGCATGTCTATGTCCACCTAACTTGACCCCGGAGTGAAGGCGTTAGATGTAGCGTGGAGAGGAAGATATACGCCCAGGGACTCTCCGTCCCTCGTTGTCCTTGGTATCTGGGTGGAAAAGGGAGCGTGTCTATGTCCACCTAACTTGACCCCGGAGTGAAGGCGTTAGATGTAGCGTGGAGTGGAAGATATGCGTCCAGGAACTCTCCGTCCCTCGTTGTCCGTGGTATCTGGGTGGAAAGGGGAGCGTGCCTATGTCCACCTAACTTGACCCCGGAGTGAAGGCGTTAGATGTAGCGTGGAGTGGAAGATATGCGTCCAGGAACTCTCCGTCCCTCGTTATGCGTGGTATCTGGGTGGAAAAGGGAGCGTGTCTATGTCCACCTAACTTGACCCCGGAGTGAAGGCGTTAGATGTAGCGTGGAGTGGAAGATATGCGTCCAGGAACTCTCCGTCCCTCGTTGTCCTTGGTATCTGGGTGGAAAAGGGAGCGTGTCTATGTCCACCTAACTTGACCCCGGAGTGAAGGCGTTAGATGTAGCGTGGAGAGGAAGATATACGTCCAGGAACTCTCCGTCCCTCGTTGTCCGTGGTATCTGGGTGGAAAAGGGAGCGTGTCTATGTCCACCTAACTTGACCCCGGAGTGAAGGCGTTAGGTGTAGCGTGGAGGGGAAGATATGCGTCCAGGAACTCTCCGTCCCTCGTTATGCGTGGTATCTGGGTGGAAAAGGGAGCGTGCCTATGTCCACCTAACTTGACCCCGGAGTGAAGGCGTTAGATGTAGCGTGGAGGGGAAGATATGCGTCCAGGAACTCTCCGTCCCTCGTTATGCGTGGTATCTGGGTGGAAAAGGGAGCGTGCCTATGTCCACCTAACTTGACCCCGGAGTGAAGGCGTTAGATGTAGCGTGGAGTGGAAGATATGCGTCCAGGAACTCTCCGTCCCTCGTTATGCGTGGTATCTGGGTGGAAAAGGGAGCGTGCCTATGTCCACCTAACTTGACCCCAGAGTGAAGGCGTTAGATGTAGCGTGGAGGGGAAGATATGCGTCCAGGAACTCTCCGTCCCTCGTTATGCGTGGTATCTGGGTGCAAAAGGGAGCGTGCCTATGTCCACCTAACTTGACCCCGGAGTGAAGGCGTTAGATGTAGCGTGGAGTGGAAGATATGCGTCCAGGAACTCTCCGTCCCTCGTTATGCGTGGTATCTGGGTGGAAAAGGGAGCGTGTCTATGTCCACCTAACTTGACCCCGGAGTGAAGGCGTTAGGTGTAGCGTGGAGTGGAAGATACACGTCCAGGAACTCTCCGTCCCTCGTTGTGCGTGGTATCTGGGTGGAAAAGGGAGCGTGTCTATGTCCACCTAACTTGACCCCGGAGTGAAGGCGTTAGATGTAGCGAGGAGGGGAAGATATGCGTCCAGAAACTCTCCGTCCCTCGTTGTGCGTGGTATCTGGGTGGAAAAGGGAGCGTGTCTATGTCCACCTAACTTGACCCCGGAGTGAAGGCGTTAGATGTAGCGTGGAGGGGAAGATATGCGTCCAGGAACTCTCCGTCCCTCGTTGTGCGTGGTATCTGGGTGGAAAAGGGAGCGTGCCTATGTCCACCTAACTTGACCCCGGAGTGAAGGCGTTAGATGTAGCGTGGAGTGGAAGATATGCGTCCAGGAACTCTCCGTCCCTCGTTATGCGTGGTATCTGGGTGGAAAAGGGAGCGTGTCTATGTCCACCTAACTTGACCCCGGAGTGAAGGCGTTAGGTGTAGCGTGGAGGGGAAGATATGCGTCCAGGAACTCTCCGTCCCTCGTTGTGCGTGGTATCTGGGTGGAAAAGGGAGCGTGCCTATGTCCACCTAACTTGACCCCGGAGTGAAGGCGTTAGATACAGCGTGGAGTGGAAGATATGCGTCCAGGAACTCTCCGTCCCTCCTTGTCCTTGGTATCTGGGTGGAAAAGGGAGCGTGTCTATGTCCACCTAACTTGACCCCGGAGTGAAGGCGTTAGGTGTAGCGTGGAGGGGAAGATATGCGTCCAGGAACTCTCCGTCCCTCTTTATGCGTGGTATCTGGGTGGAAAAGGGAGCGTGCCTATGTCCACCTAACTTGACTCCGGAGTGAAGGCGTTAGATGTAGCGTGGAGTGGAAGATATACGCCCAGGAACTCTCCGTCCCTCGTTGTGCGTGGTATCTGGGTGGAAAAGGGAGCGTGCCTATGTCCACCTAACTTGACCCCGGAGTGAAGGCGTTAGGTGTAGCGTGGAGTGGAAGATACACGTCCAGGAACTCTCCGTCCCTCGTTGTGCGTGGTATCTGGGTGGAAAAGGGAGCGTGTCTATGTCCACCTAACTTGACCCCGGAGTGAAGGCGTTAGATGTAGCATGGAGGGGAAGATATGCGCCCAGGAACTCTCCGTCCCTCGTTGTGCGTGGTATCCGTGTGGAAAAGGGAGCATGCCTATGTCCACCTAACTTGACCCCGGAGTGAAGGCGTTAGGTGTAGCGTGGAGTGGAAGATATGCGCCCAGGAACTCTCCGTCCCTCGTTGTGCGTGGTATCTGGGTGGAAAAGGGAGCGTGCCTATGTTCACCTAACTTGACCCCGGAGTGAAGGCGTTAGATGTAGCGTGGAGGGGAAGATATGCGCCCAGGAACTCTCCGTCCCTCGTTGTGCGTGGTATCTGGGTGGAAAAGGGAGCGTGTCTATGTCCACCTAACTTGACCCCGGAGTGAAGGCGTTAGATGTAGCATGGAGTGGAAGATATGCGCCCAGGAACACTCCGTCCCTCGTTGTGCGTGGCATCTGGGTGGAAAAGGGAGCGTGTCTATGTCCACCTAACTTGACCCCGGAGTGAAGGCGTTAGGTGTAGCGTGGAGGGGAATATATACGCCCAGGAACTCTCCGTCCCTCGTTGTCCGTGGTACCTGGGTGGAAAAGGGAGCGTGCCTATGTTCACCTAACTTGACCCCGGAGTGAAGGTGTTAGATGTAGCGTGAGTGGGAGATGTGCGTCCAGGAACTCTCCGTCCCTCGTTGTCCGTGGTATCTGGGTGGAAAAGGGAGCGTGCCTATGTCCATCTTAGTTGGCCCTTGAAGACCTAAGTCTTGGAGGTGTTGTGAATGTTAGTAAACATATGTCAATGTCTGTATCCTCTCACGTGATCCCCTTAGGGGTATAAGCCAAGCTTCAGTGTCTAATTCCCTGTCAATCTCTCCTATTCCTACATCTCAATCTGAGTACTGCCGTATAACTCTCAGTGCACAAGTATTGAGAAAAGTTTGTAGAACTGTGAGAATATGTTGCTGAATTCATTAAATAACTTGCACTTTAAATGAACCTCGTAAATATGAGATTAACATTGCAAATCCTAATTGCATATTATGTTTTGAAAACATGACATGACATGTAGGTTGCACAGATTTACTCACCTGGTTTGAGCCACCACTGGAGTCGTCTATGAGAGTTTCCATGATCTCAACGTTCCCCTCTTCATCTGAAAGCTTCTGGAACTTTATCATCTGAAACAATAACACTTCCTTAACAACGGAACATTTCTCGAAAACTGGAGCTTCTAAAGACTTTGATCAAAATATCACATATTAATGAAAATGAAATGTATATTCTCAATTCTCTAGAAACAGTGCATGAAGGTTTTTTCACAATGGTTAATCGTAAAGCGTAGAAATAGATTAAGTCTTACTACACAAATATATCATTTTAGACTAGGTACACCAGTTTTTACTTTCTCTACTGTGAGTAGGGGAAGTATTGTATTCCACCCAAAAATTCGATGTCGAGATTTCACCGGAAATACATGTTTTGAGGGCCCCTGAATCCAAAAACCCCATTTTTAGAAAAAGGTCCGTGTGTGTATTTGTGTGTGTGTGTGTGTGTGTGTGTGTGTGTGTGTGTGTGTGTGTGTGTGTGTGTGTGTGTGTGTGTGTGTCTCAGTCTGTCAGTCTGTGGACAGCATAAATCGAAAAGTCGGTTAAAAATCAAAGTTGGAATTCAAGTTTAATGCCTTTCACGGATGCGACACTAAGATTTTAAAGAAAATAGCCCCACCCTACACAACCATTTACATAGAAAATAATTCGAAAATCTTGATTTTCTTGAAAATGGCTCTAACGATTTTGATTAAAATGTCACATGTTTGAGATATTTTTATAAAAAATGAAATATATCCTGAATTTCCTAACTATAGCCCCTGTAGTCGTATTTACTCTGGGCGACTTTTCCATAACTAGTAAACCGTTAGAGATGGACCAAATCTTACTATACAAAAAATTTAGGTATTGTTAAAATACACAATTTATGTCAAAACAAATGTTCTTGTAGGTTGAACCATTTCGGAGATATTCCATGTTATGTGTGTGAGTTACGGGAAATTTAAAATTTTCGTGAAGTGGTTAAGATATGAAATGGTTAAGATATGAATAGGTTAAGATATGAAATGGTTAAGATATGAAATGGTTAAGATATGAATAGGTTAAGATATGAAATGGTTAAGATATGAATAGGTTAAGATATGAATAGGTTAAGATATGAATAGGTTAAGATATGAATAGGTTAAGATATGAATAGATTAAGATATGAATAGGTTAAGATATGAATAGGTTAAGATATGAATAGGTTAAGATATGAATAGGTTAAGATATGAATAGGTTAAGATATGAATAGGTTAAGATATGAATAGGTTAAGATATGAATAGGTTAAGATATGAATAGATGAAGATATGAATAGGTAAAGGTATGAATAGTTAAAGGTATGAATAGGTTAAGACGTGAATAGGTTAAGATATGAATAGGTTAAGATATGAATAGATTAAGATATGAATAGGTTAAGATATGAATAGGTTAAGATATGAATAGGTTAAGATATGAATAGATTAAGATATGAATAGGTAACGGTATGAATAGGTAAAGGTATGAATAGGTTAAGATATGAATAGATTAAGATATGAATAGGTTAAGATATGAATAGGTTAAGATATGAATAGGTTAAGATATGAATAGGTTAAGATATGAATAGGTAAAGATATGAATAGGTTAAGATATGAATAGGTTAAGATATGAGTAGGTTAAGATATGAATAGGTTAAGATATGAATAGGTTAAGATATGAATAGGTTAAGATATGAATAGGTTAAGATACGAATAGGTAAAGGTATGAAATGGTTAAGATATGAATAGGTTAAGATATGAATAGGTTAAGATATGAATAGGTTAAGATATGAATAGGTTAAGATATGAATAGATTAAGATATGAATAGGTTAAGATATGAATAGGTTAAGATATGAATAGGTTAAGATATGAATAGGTTAAGATATGAATAGATTAAGATATGAATAGGTTAAGATATGAATAGGTTAAGATATGAATAGGTTAAGATATGAATAGATTAAGATATGAATAGGTTAAGATATGAATAGGTTAAGATATGAATAGGTTAAGATATGAATAGGTTAAGATATGAATAGGTTAAGATATGAGTAGGTTAAGATATGAATAGGTTAAGATATGAATAGGTTAAGATATGAATAGGTTAAGATATGAATAGGTTAAGATATGAATAGGTAAAGGTATGAAATGGTTAAGATATGAATAGGTTAAGATATGAATAGGTTAAGATATGAATAGGTTAAGATATGAATAGGTTAAGATATGAATAGGTTAAGATATGAATAGATTAAGATATGAATAGGTTAAGATATGAATAGGTTAAGATATGAATAGGTTAAGATATGAATAGGTTAAGATATGAATAGGTTAAGATATGAATAGATTAAGATATGAATAGGTTAAGATATGAATAGGTTAAGATATGAATAGGTTAAGATATGAATAGGTTAAGATATGAATAGGTTAAGATATGAGTAGGTTAAGATATGAATAGGTTAAGATATGAATAGGTTAAGATATGAATAGGTTAAGATATGAATAGGTTAAGATATGAATAGGTTAAGATATGAATAGGTTAAGATATGAATAGATTAAGATATGAATAGGTTAAGATATGAATAGGTTAAGATATGAATAGATTAAGATATGAATAGGTTAAGATATGAATAGATTAAGATATGAATAGGTTAAGATATGAATAGGTTAAGATATGAATAGGTTAAGATATGAATAGGTTAAGATATGAATAGATTAAGATATGAATAGGTTAAGATATGAATAGGTTAAGATATGAATAGGTTAAGATATGAATAGGTTAAGATATGAATAGGTTAAGATATGAATAGGTTAAGATATGAATAGGTTAAGATATGAATAGGTTAAGATATGAATAGGTTAAGATATGAATAGGTTAAGATATGAATAGGTTAAGATATGAATAGGTTAAGATATGAATAGGTTAAGATATGAATAGGTTAAGATTGAATAGGTAAAGAATGGAAT
This sequence comes from Tenodera sinensis, assembly GCA_030765045.1. Classification (NCBI taxonomy): domain Eukaryota; kingdom Metazoa; phylum Arthropoda; class Insecta; order Mantodea; family Mantidae; genus Tenodera; species Tenodera sinensis. Next base: position 4,873,757 of record CM060963.1, read on the forward strand.
GTGAGGAGACATATAATTAGACTAGGTGACGAATGTGTAGCTATACAAAAGTTGGTTGTTCTCTCCTTCACATTTTAATACACTATCTGGATGTTCGTGTATTATGTGTTCCAGCACGTGCTGTGACTTACTTTATAAATGTGATCATTTGTCACTTTTAACAAATAAATACACAAAAGGTTTTATAAATATTTTCTCAATGTGCATCAAAGCAAAGAAATTAATTACTAATACATTTTCCCTTCCTGCCAGAGACTGATGGACAATTACAGTTGACAAAGTACTAAAACTGCTGTGGTATTCTAGTTTTTGATGCGCGCGCACGCATGCGCTATTAGGTCATCACAACATTGAGATAGTGTTATTGACATGAGGTAAGATGCCCTTGAAGACAGCTAGTTTTCCTGTTTTGAGACCGACCGACCGACCGACCGACCGACCGACAGCTGTGAAGTGAACGCAGTTCATGGAATGCCTTGTTAACGATACGTATATATGTAATTACATAGTAGCAATTCTCACAGACGACTAACTGCTCATTATGTAATAATATCATATTACCATATAAAGTGGTGTAAGTCGTACTGTATATTGCTATCAATTGCCACGTTTCCTTGGGCAAATCAAGCGATTCAGTACACCAGTCCCTTGGCCTGGTTGCCACACTTCTTATACAAGGTGCTGCGGTCCCTCCCTCGCCCAAATTCTATTCCTTAAGCAACTTTAACTTCTATTTTGTTCTTTCAGGCTTCATTTTTACAGTTTTAGCGTATCAACTTCCTATTGTGTTGTTTTTAGCGCTTTAATTCTTTACTGTTTTCACATTCACCGTTGTTTTTTAACTTTTGACCCATTTTACCACTTTTAATTCTAACTCTTTTGCTTTTTAATCTTCCCTTTTAACCTGTAGCGTTTAACCACATGTGGTTGTGAGCGTTTTAGGCTTTGGCCTCACACTGAGGTCCCAAATCTAGCTGTGGAAGGTTCCTTAAGCTGCGCTCATCCATCCGCAGGTATGACTACGTCTGTTAGCGTTGAGTCACAATAAGGAAAAGATGACCCTTATGACGCAATGCCCAATCACTCTCTTGAACGTCACCTTTGTGTGATGGAAGGAAGGATGCGCGGGATGAGCAAACCTACCTTTGGAGAGCGATTCATTTGCAACTGACACATTTATTTTTTAATTACTCGGCTAGAAATTCTGTTAAAGGAACAACATAGAGAAATTACCCCTTGAGTGTACAAGGTATGCTTTTGGTATGGACTGTCGCTAAGGTCCATTTTCCCATGAAGGGCACGCTAGATTTACATGCCTAACAATGGTGGACAAGCACGGTAACTGCCACCTTGTTGCTTCTACAGTGTGAAGTGTTGCCTATCCAACAGGTGAAGCACGTGCGCTTTTGTGTCTATGTCCTGACGGGAGGATGGATCCTAAGGGCGGCCGGGACGTTGTCACGACAGAGCAGAGGGCAGGGTCCCCTCTCGGGCTTGTACCATCCCATGAAGGGCCCGGAAAATGGTGGCTCACCTTCCAATCCGGGAGCGTATTTGTTCCCCTGCCGTGACGCACTCACATGACTTTCTCTACTCACTCTTGTACTAACCATTCTTACAAACTCTTATTCCTATATCTTTTTCGTGTTAGTTGAGATAAACATTTGTACAAATTATCTTATTGCTTATTTCCTTGTAGGTACAAGGGGAATGTGGGAATGCAGTAGGTTTTGTCCGATAGTCAAATGTTTTAAAGCTTTCAAATTGCATTTTCTTTGCACGGTTAACATATAAAAAAATGAACAACGATGTTCCACTTCACGAAAGGTAAACTCATACAAATAACAAATATCTGCGAAATAGTTCACTGCAAAAAATTTATTCGGACATAAATTGTGTATTTTAGCAAGATCTACATTTTTATAGTAAGATTTGGTCTATCTCTTACGGTTTACCAGTTATACAAAAGTCATCCAGAGTAAATACGAGTACAGGGGATACAGCCAGAAAATTCAAGATATACATTTCATTTGTCATAAAAATATCTCAAATATATGGCATCTTAATGAAAATGGTTAGAGCTATTTTCGAAAAATTCAAAAATTTTGAAAAATGTTGCATGCAAAGCGTAGTTTAGGGTGGAGGAATTTTCTTCAAAATCTTGGTGTCACATCCTTGAAAGATGTTAAACTTAAATACCAACTTTGGTTTTTAACCGACTTTTCGTTTTTGTTCTGGTGTTGACAGGCAGACTGTGACGTCAAAGGCTTCTTGTATAATAGCCAGCTGAAGACGCCATAATGTGCATCTAGCTTCTCATCCTTATTCATCACCAGCTTCTCTTTCTACCTCATTACTAATTCTCCTTTATGTCTTCTTTTCTTCCTGTTCCTTCTTCTCCTCCTTCCCTTCTTCCTCCATCTTTTTCTACTTATTTTCTTCTTGATATTTTTCCTTTTCTTCTCCTCATCCACCTCCTTCTTCTCTTCTTCCTTATTCTTCGTTACATTCTTCCACTTACTCTTCTTCTTCATCTTCTTCTTCATCTTCTTCTTCATCATCATCTTCTTCTTCTTCATCTTCTTCTTCATCATCATCTTCTTCTTCGTCTTCTTCTTCATCTTCTTCTTCATCATCTTCTTCTTCGTCTTCTTCTTCTTTCTCTTCTTCTTCATCATCTTCTTCTTCATCTTCTTCTTCATCTTCTTCCTCTTCTTATTCATCTTCTTCATCTTCTTCCTCTTCTTCTTTTTCATCTTCTTCTTCATCTTCTTCTTCATCTTCTTCTTCATCTTCTTCTTCATCTTCTTCTTCATTTTCTTCTTCATCTTCTTCTTCATCATCATCATCTTCTTCTTCATCATCTTCTTCTTCCTCTTCTTATTCATCATCTTCTTCTTCATCTTCTTCTTCATCTTCTTCTTCATCTTCTTCATCTTCTTCTTCATCTTCTTCTTCATCATCTTCTTCATCATCTTCTTCATCTTCTTCTTCATCATCATCTTCTTCATCATCTTCTTCTTCGTCTTCTTCTTCATCATCTTCTTCATCTTCTTCATCATCTTCTTCTTCATCTTCTTCTTCATCATCTTCTTCTTCATCATCTTCTTCTTCATCTTCTTCTTCATCATCTTCTTCATCTTCTTCATCTTCTTCATCATCTTCTTCATCATCATCTTCTTCATCATCTTCTTCTTCCTCTTCTTATTCATCTTCTTCATCTTCTTCCTCTTCTTATTCATCATCTTCTTCTTCATCTTGTTCTTCATCTTCTTCTTCATCTTCTTCTTCATCTTCTTCATCTTCTTCTTCATCTTCTTCTACATCTTCTTCTTCATCATCTTCTTCTTCATCTCCTTCTTCATCTTCTTCTTCATCATCTTCTTCATCTTCTTCTTCTTCGTCTTCTTCTTCATCATCTTCTTCATCTTCTTCATCATCTTCTTCTTCATCTTCTTCTTCTTCATCTTCTTCTTCATCATCTTCTTCTTCATCTTCTTCTTCATCATCTTCTTCATCTTCTTCATCTTCTTCATCATCTTCTTCATCTTCTTCTTCATCATCTTCTTCTTCATCATCTTCTTCTTCATCTTCTTCTTCATCATCTTCTTCATCATCTTCTTCTTCATCTTCTTCTTCATCATCTTCTTCATCTTCTTCTTCATCATCTTCTTCTTCATCTTCTTCTTCATCATCTTCTTCTTCATCATCTTCTTCTTCATCTTCTTCTTCTTGATCATCTTCTTCTTCATCTTCTTCATCATCTTCTTCTTCATCTTCTTCTTCATCTTATTCTTCATCTTCTTCATCTTCTTCATCTTCTTCTTCATCTTCTTCATCATCTTCTTCTTCATCATCTTCTTCTTCATCTTCTTCTTCTTCATCATCTTCTTCATCTTCTTCATCATCTTCTTCTTCATCTTCATCATCATCTTCTTCTTCTTGATCATCTTCTTCTTCATCTTCTTCATCATCTTCTTCATCTTCTTCTTCTTCATCTTATTCTTCATCTTCTTCATCTTCTTCATCTTCTTCTTCATCTTCTTCATCATCTTCTTCTTCATCATCTTCTTCTTCATCATCTTCTTCATCTTCTTCTTTATCTTCTTCATCATCTTCTTCATCATCATCTTCTTCATCTTCATCATCTTCTTCATCATCTTCTTCTTCATCTTCTTCATCTTCTTCTTCATCATCATCTTCTTCATCTTCTTCATCATCATCTTCTTCATCATCTTCTTCTTCATCTTCTTCTTCATCTTCTTCTTCTTCTTCTTCTTCTTCTTCTTCAAGCACACACCTTAAAGTTCACTTCTGCCTTAAAGACCGTATTACTTTCTTAATTTTGAGGAATGTTAAGAAATACTTGTGTTGATCTATTTGCCCATACATATTCCATTGTTGTGTTCATTGTGGATGGTAGATTAGATACTGCAACCCATCAAAATTTCGATACTGAGATTTTACTGAAAACGCGCACTTTAGATCCATGAAGGAAAATAAAAGCACATTTTTATTTCCTCTACTACGTTCAATAATGAAGGATGTATTGTATTTCCAACTAAAAATTTGATATCAAGATTTCATCGCAATAACATTTTTGATACCGAATGTAAGAAATATCACTGTGTGTCAGTCTGTGGACAGCATAACTCGAAAACGAAAAGTCGCTTAAAAACCAAAGTTGGTATTTAAGTTTAACATCTTTCAAGGATGCGACACAAAGATTTTGAAGAAAATTCCTCCAACCTAAACTACTCTTTACATGGAAATTTTTTCGAAAAGTTTTATTTTCTCGAAAATGGCTCTAACGATTTTGATTAAATGCCATATGTTTAAGATATCTTAGTGGAAAATGAAATGGATATTTTGAATTTTCTAGGTATAGCCCCTGTAGTCGTATTTACTCTGGATGACTTTTGCATAACTGGTAAACTGTAGACCAAGTTTTGCTGCACCAAAAGTGTAGATCTTGCTAAATACAATTTATGCCCATTTAAGCTTTTGTAGAGTGAAGCATTTCGGAGATATCCCTTATTATTTGTGTGAGTTTTATAACACTTACACGTTCCATAAATGGAAGATCGTTATTCACTTTTTTATACCTTAGCCGTTCAAAGAGAGCGATATTTCAAACCTTTAAAACTTTGGTTATCGCTTAAACCTACTGTATTCCCACATTCCCCTTGTACCTACAAGGAAATAAGCAATAAGATAATTTGTACAAATGTTTATCTCAACTAACACGAAGAAGATATAGGAATAAGAGTTTGTAAGAATGGTTAGTACAAGAGTAGAGAAAGTCATGTGAGTGCAACACATCAGATTTTTTAGAAAATTAAAATTTTGGAAAATTGTTCTATGTAAAGGGTAGTTTCTGTTGAGGGATTTGTTCCAAAATCTCTGTATGACTTCCTTGAAAGAAATTTTTGGTATTTGAGTTATGCTGTTCACATAGAGATATCTTTTTTCTAAAAATATATAGTTTTTTGGATTCAGAGGGTCTCAAAACATTTATTTCTGGTGAAACCTGGACATGGAATATTTGGGTGAAATGTTATGCTATAAGAACATGCCAGAGAAAGTAGAAAGTGTTTGGTAAGGATTCGTTGGGCGGAGAAGCTGATAATACAATGAAATGCATGAGAAGTTGGAGTATGACGTAATGTGAGGTGACTTGCTTTTGTCCTAGAAATACATAAATATGTTTCATACTCACGTTTGTGTTCCAGCAAATTGTGCACAAGAATGGAGGTTTGTTTGTCTTTGCATTGATTGTACATCCTGCTGATATTTCACTTTACGTACATCCGGGAAATTATGTACTAACTTGAGGAAAATGTTTCATGTTTACACTCGATATGCACCCGGGCTGCGGTCGCCTGTGTTACACTCACATGACTTTCTCTACTCACTCTTGTACTAACCATTCTTACAAACTCTTATTCCTATATCTTCTTCGTGTTAGTTGAGATAAACTTTTGTACAAATTATCTTATTGTAGGTACAAGGGGAATATTACAATAAAGTAGAGTTTGTGCGATAGTCATGTGTTTTAGATCTTTCAGATCCCGTTCCCTTTGCATACTTAATATACAAAAAAATGTTATATGTTGCACTCACATGACTTTCTCTACTCTTCTACTAAGCATTTGATAATAAAATTATTCTTCTGGCCTCCCAATATTTAGAGACTACATCTTCTTGATTTTGAAGAATTTCACACACAATTAGCCGATCAATATTCATTAACTTACTGTTTTTACATAAACAATATTGTGGGGAAGTCATTAATGCAATCTTGAACAAATGTCCACTCAGACAATCGTGACTTGAGCATTTCAACTGATGATTTTCTTGGTAGATTTGTCATTGTTTTAAACAAGAAATTCAGCATTCTCTGTTCTGGTTAATTTTGTATTTTCATAACTTAAGGTGGTAATATTGGGTTGTTTCTTTTTTAGGCGAAAAGAACTGAAAGTTACATTTTGCAGCGTTTACTTTCCTGAGACTATTGTTTAAGTGTATTTAGAGAATGTTGAACATTTGTCTTTAGAGTTTCAACTTTGATTTCCAAATTACTAAGTCATCTGCATACAATGTGGTGTTTGTTGAACTTCTTTGCGCAGATCACTTCTATAGATATTGAACGGAGTGGTGCTAAACCTGCACCCTGAGGTTATGTTGAACCATAAGAAGTTGCACAGTATCTTTCTGAGACGAATTATTCTGACATCCAGTGAATTATATTATCTTTGTACCTTCCTGATAAGATTATATCTCCATACAGTGTCATAAACAGACTTCAGATCGACAAATACAGCTACGGTATCTTCTTTGTGTTAAATCCCTCTTTAATTTCTTGACTGAGTTTAATTGCTTCTTCACTGGTTGTATGAAAGTCAGTTTGGCAGAGTGAAACAAGATTGTAGTGTTCAAGACAATCATTTAATCTGGCTGAAATAATTATTTCCATAATTTTCTGCTAGGACTTGCTAGGTCTTGCTAAAATATACAATTTATGTCTGAATATATAAGGTATATATTTTTTAAACTTTGACAGTGACGTAAAAACGTTATTTATTTGTTGATTGCTGCACTAATAAGGAATGGAAATATGAAAAGATAATTAATTGGTCCAGTCAGCGAGGTGATAGCCCTCATTTTTCATTCGACGACGTTCTTGGGATCTGCAGATTGTTTCCTTGTTGATTTCCTCGGCGAACGTTCCAGTGATTCAGACAGAAGATTAACTAACATCATCTACGCAATATTGTTTAGCTCTTCCGCTGCGTATATTTGCTTGTATCAGTCATTGTTTACAACAAACAACGTTTCACATTGTCAACATCAACTAATAATACGCGAAAAATCTGGCTTGTCTCTATACCATAACAATGTCCTCGCTCCAACCGAAAATTGACAATCTAATGCAAGCAAAAGCACTTGAAGAATAAAAATATGCCTCTCAAGTTATGAATAGTTTTTAATTAGTTTTCGATTTCGCAAAGTGAGGTATTTACACGATCGCGACTTTTCCTCCTCCCAATACAAGTGTTGCAAGATTGTTTGGGATTGATAATCACTTATGAAGAGTTACAATCAAATCAATTGTAAGTGGCACGCAGTTCAGCGGGTCTAATGTGGCAGCCATGATGAGTATTTGTCACTCACTGACTCCTGCTGATGAGTCATACTGAGGAAAAGTGACAACTATTTTTCCTCTAACCGAACGGATTCTTTCACAATGAAGTGAGAAAGTAGCCAGCGTTTTTAACAAACGGGAGAGTCCAGTTATAGTCACATTACTTTCACGTCATTAGCAGCAGCGCAAACTTCCACACTCGCTGTCTGCATGAGGTCAGTCCAAACAAGGATAAGGAAGCCTGACAATCGCATAACCTGGTCTACTCTTGTTCAGCCAGGGAAACAATAACTGAGAGCATTAGTAGAGTGGAAAAATCTAAGTCCCACGTTGTGTTTACCCAAGTCGATATTTCCAACAGTTTATGTATACTCTCTCTTCCATATATTATCATTTGTCGCATATACAAATACGATACATTCTATTTGCCATAAAAATATCTCAAACATGTGCCTTTTAATCAAAATCGCTACGGCCGCTTTCCAGAAAATCTAAATGTTCTAAAAAGTTTCCATGTAAAGGGTAGTTTAGTTTGAAAGAATTTTCTGCAAAATCTTCGTGTCGTATCCTTAAAATACGTTTAACTTAAATACTAACTTTAGTTTTCAACTGGGTTTTCGTTTTGGGTTATCTTGTTCACACACGCATGCGCACACACAAGGAAGCGATGTGTTCTGTGATTGTTGTAGTAAAGAGATAATGTATTCCTTCCCCAACAATGTTCTATAGCACTTGTTTGTTGCAAAACATTACAAAACGTATATAACAAAAATAAATGGTCAAATGTGTTGCTAAGCGCAAAATTCGAGAACAGCTGGAGAAGTTTGGCTAATTTTGTTTCAAATATTTCTTGAAGTCCGAAGAAGGTTTCCATGAAGAGAAAAATTGGAAAATTGTACGGAAAAGGTAAAAACTACAGTCCTTTTTCCCATTCAAACCGAGAAGTGGTTCTTTGTATGTATGTGTGTATGTGCGTTAGTGTGTGCGTGAGTGTGTGTGTGCGTGTATGTGTGCGTATGTGTGTGCGTATGTGTGTGCGTGAGTATGTGTGTGCGTGCGTGTATGTGTGCGTGCGTATGTGTGTGCGTGAGTGTGTGTCTGCGTGAGTGTGTGTGTGCGTGTCTGTGTGTGCGTGCGTCTATGCGTGCGTGCAGTTGCGTGTGTGTGCGTGCGTGTTTGTGCGTGCGTGTATGTGTATGTGTGTATGTGTGCGTGCGTATGTGTGTGCGTGAGTGTGTTTGTTTGCGTGCGTGAGTGTGTGTGCGTGTGAGTGCGTGTGTGCGTGTTTGTGCGTGTTTGCGCGTGCGTGTGCGTGCGTGAGTGCGTGTGTGAGTGCGTGCCTGTGTGCGTGAGTGCGTGTGTGTGCGTGAGTGCATGCGTGTGTGTGCGTGTTCGTGCGAGCGTGCGTGTGTGTGCGTGAGTGTGTGTATGTGTGCGTGTGTGTGAGTGTGTGCGTGAGTGTGTGTGCGTGAGTGTGTATGTGTGCGTGCCTGTGTATGAGTGTGCGTGTGTGTGCGTGCGTGTGTGTGTGAGTGTGTGCGCGTGTGTGTGCGTCAGTGTGTTTGTGTGTGTGCGTGAGTGTGTGCGTGTGTGTGAGTGTGTGCGCGTGTGTGTGAGTGTGTTTGTGTGCGATCGTGTGTGTGCGTGAGTTTGTGTGTATGTGTGCGTGCTTGTGTGTGTGAGTGTGTGCGTGTGTGTGCGTGTTTGTGCGTGAGTGTGTGTATGTGTGCGTGCGTGTGTGTGAGTGTGTATGTGTGCGTGCGTGTGTGTGAGTGTGCGTGTGTGTGTGAGTGTGTGTATATATAACCGGTAATCTCCTGAGCCATTTTACCCATCACCGTGGAATTGGGCACGTGTATTTGTTCATAGTGAAGGTTTTTATGCTATTCATTTTAGTAAGCAACACATTACAGTCGCATAGTTTTGTCTACTCGCTGTTCTTCCTGTGGTATTTGGAGTTATTCAACAGTGCTTTTGCATAGTTGTATCCTTATTTTGTATTTATTTTGGATACTTTATAATAATGAACCTGTGTCTTAAAGCTGCAAGGATAAAACTGTGAAACCGCGGGCAACGGCGGATATTTCAACTAGTTTCAAGTAATTAAATAGGAAAGCCAGATTTTTGAAAAAGATGACATCCACATAACTAGAAGACGTTTTATTTAGAAATGTTGTTAACTGTTAACTATTTAAGAATTGAAGTAAATTAATAAATTGAGAACAAAATGAAAGTGCGTGTTTAAATGCATTTTCCACATGATTGTGTACGTACGTAATCTGTCTACTTATAACAATGAAAGAAACAACGCTCTGGGTGAGGATAACGTAAACAGGGAAATGTGGAGCAAGGAAACCATAAAGATAAGATTACTGCAAGTCTTAGTTCAATTTGGAGTGAAGGGAAAATCCCAGATGAACATGTATAAACAAGAAGGTGCAAAAGAAGGGTTATTTCCCTTTTAACAAACTGCAACAGTAACCACAGCAACAGAATGGGAAATCATGTAGGCAGAGCTACAATTTTACAGTTCTTCATTGAAATATATCGATAACCTCCCACATTTGTGGGCTGTCAAATTTGACAAACTAAAGCAAAGTATTGAAAGAGCCATAAATGACAATATTAGCAAGGGCGTAGCTTTGGGGGATGCTAGTACGGTGAGCGTCCCCTTATTTTTATGTGTTTAATTGTTTTCTATTTATTTTGTTTTTTAATAGTTTTAACACAGAAGAGTTACTTTATACAATTATTTAGCACTGATGTTTTCCCAGTTCATATTGTTGAGCAGCCATATTTATCTAAAATAGCAAACAAAATTTACAAGTCAATCCGTTCCGTTGTAAAACAGTGGAGTCAGCGTTTCACTGCCTGCATGTGATATGGCTAGGACGGCTTCCCCGCAAACCCCTCACCCAGCTCCCGCCAGTCGCTCTCAGCTCCGCAAACCCCTCATCCAGCTCCTATCAGCCGCTCTCAGCTCCGCAAACCCCTCACCCAGCTCCTATCAGCCGCTCTCACCTCCGTAAACCCTCATCCAGCTCCCACCAGCCGCTCTCACCTCCGCAAACCCCTCATCCAGCTCCTACCAGCCGCTCTCACCTCCGTAAAAACCCTCACCCAGCTCCTATCAGCCGCTCTCACCTCCGTAAAACCCTCATCCAGCTCCCACCAGTCGCTCTCACCTCCGCAAACCCCTCACCCAGCTCCTATCAGCCGCTCTCACCTCCGTAAAACCCTCATCCAGCTCCCACCAGTCGCTCTCACCTCCGCAAACCCCTCACCCAGCTCCTATCAGTCGCTCTCACCTCCGCAAACTCCTCACCCAGCTCCTATCAGTCGCTCTCACCTCCGTAAAACCCTCATCCAGCTCCCACCAGCCGCTCTCACCTCCGCAAACCCCTCATCCAGCTCCTATCAGCCGCTCTCACCTCCGTAAACCCCTCACCCAGCTCCTACCAGCCGTTCTCACCTCCGTAAAACCCCTCACCCAGCTCCTACCAGCCGTTCTCACCTCCGTAAACCCCTCATCCAGCTCCCACCAGTCGCTCTCAGCTCCGCAAACCCCTCACCCAGCTCCTATCAGTCGCTCTCACCTCCGTAAAACCCTCATCCAGCTCCCACCAGCCGCTCTCACCTCCGCAAACCCCTCATCCAGCTCCTACCAGCCGCTCTCACCTCCGTAAACCCCTCATCCAGCTCCCACCAGTCGCTCTCAGCTCCGCAAACCCCTCATCCAGCTCCCACCAGTCGCTCTCACCTCCGTAAACCCCTCATCCAGCTCCCACCAGTCGCTCTCAGCTCCGCAAACCCCTCACCCAGCTCCTACCAGCCGTTCTCACCTCCGTAAACCCCTCATCCAGCTCCCACCAGTCGCTCTCAGCTCCGCAAACCCCTCATCCAGCTCCCACCAGTCGCTCTCACCTCCGCAAACCCCTCATCCAGCTCCTACCAGCCGCTCTCACCTCCGTAAAACCCCTCACCCAGCTCCTACCAGCCGTTCTCACCTCCGTAAACCCCTCATCCAACTCCCACCAGCCGCTCTCACCTCCGCAAACCCCTCTTCCAGCTCCTACCAGCCGCTCTCACCTCCGTAAAACCCTTCAGCCAGCTCCTACCAGCCGCTCTCACCTCCGTAAACCCCTCATCCAGCTCCCACCAGTCGCTCTCAGCTCCGCAAACCCCTCACCCAGCTCCTATCAGTCGCTCTCACCTCCGTAAAACCCTCATCCAGCTCCCACCAGCCGCTCTCACCTCCGCAAACCCCTCATCCAGCTCCTACCAGCCGCTCTCACCTCCGTAAAACCCCTCACCCAGCTCCTACCAGCCGTTCTCACCTCCGTAAACCCCTCATCCAGCTCCCACCAGTCGCTCTCAGCTCCGCAAACCCCTCACCCAGCTCCTATCAGTCGCTCTCACCTCCGTAAAACCCTCATCCAGCTCCCACCAGCCGCTCTCACCTTCGCAAACCCCTCATCCAGCTCCTACCAGCCGCTCTCACCTCCGTAAACCCCTCATCCAGCTCCCACCAGCCGCTCTCACCTCCGCAAACCCCTCATCCAGCTCCCACCAGTCGCTCTCACCTTCGTAAACCCCTCATCCAGCTCCCACCAGTCGCTCTCAGCTCCGCAAACCCCTCACCCAGCTCCTACCAGCCGTTCTCACCTCCGTAAACCCCTCATCCAGCTCCCACCAGTCGCTCTCAGCTCCGCAAACCCCTCATCCAGCTCCCACCAGTCGCTCTCACCTCCGCAAACCCCTCATCCAGCTCCTACCAGCCGCTCTCACCTCCGTAAAACCCCTCACCCAGCTCCTACCAGCCGTTCTCACCTCCGTAAACCCCTCATCCAGCTCCCACCAGCCGCTCTCACCTCCGCAAACCCCTCTTCCAGCTCCTACCAGCCGCTCTCACCTCCGTAAAACCCTTCACCCAGCTCCTACCAGCCGCTCTCACCTCCGTAAACCCCTCATCCAGCTCCCACCAGTCGCTCTCAGCTCCGCAAACCCCTCACCCAGCTCCTATCAGTCGCTCTCACCTCCGTAAAACCCTCATCCAGCTCCCACCAGTCGCTCCCTCCTCCGCAAACCCCTCATCCAGCTCCTACCAGCCGCTCTCACCTCCGTAAAACCCCTCACCCAGCTCCTACCAGTCGTTCTCTCCTCCGTAAACCCCTCATCCAGCTCCCATCAGTCGCTCTCACCTCCGTAAAACCCTCATCCAGCTCCCACCAGTCGCTCTCACCTCCGCAAACCCCTCATCCAGCTCCTACCAGCCGCTCTCACCTCCGTAAAACCCCTCACCCAGCTCCTACCAGTCGCTCTCACATCCGTAAACCCCTCAACCAGCTTCCATCAGTCGCTCTCAGCTCCGTAAACCCCTCATCCAGCTCCCACCAGTCGCTCTCACCTTTACAAACCCCTCACCCAGCTCCCACCAGTCGCTCTCAGCTCCGCAAACCCCTCGCCCACCTCCCACCAGTCGCTCTCAGCTCCGCAAACCCCTCACCCAGCTCCTATCAGTCGCTCTCACCTCCGTAAAACCCTCATTCAGCTCCCACCAGTCGCTCTCAGCTCCGCAAACCCCTCATCCAGCTCCTATCATCCGCTCTCACCTCCGTAAACCCCTCATCCAGCTCCCACCAGTCGCTCTCACCTCCACAAACCCCTCACACAGCTCCTACCAGTCGCTCTCACCTCCGCAAACCCCTCATCCAGCTCCTACAGCCGCTCTCAGTTCTGCAAACCCCTCACCAACCTCCCACCAGTCGCTCTCACCTCCGTAAACCCCTCATCCACCTCCCACCAGTCGCTCTCACCTTCGTAAACCCCTCATCCACCTCCCACCAGTCGCTCTCACCTCCGTAAACCCCTCACCCACCTCCCACCAGTCGCTCTCACCTCCGTAAACCCATCACCAACCTCCCACCAGTTGCTCTCACCTCCGTAAACCCCTCACCAACCTCCCACCAGTCGCTCTCACCTCCGTAAACCCCTCACCAACCTCTCACCAGTCGCTCTCACCTCCGTAAACCCCTCACCAACCTCCCACCAGTCGCTCTCACCTCCACAAACCCCTCATCCACCTCCCACCAGTCGCTCTCACCTCCGTAAACCCCTCACCCACCTCCCACCAGTCGCTCTCACCTCCGTAAACCCCTCATCCACCTCCCACCAGTCGCTCTCACCTCCGTAAACCCCTCACCAACCTCCCACCAGTCGCTCTCACCTCCGCAAACCCCTCACCCACCTCCTACCAGTCGCTCTCACCTCCGCAAACTCCTCACCTACCTCCCACCAGTCGCTCTCACCTCCGCAAACTCCTCACCCACCTCCCACCAGTCACTCTCACCTCCGCAAACTCCTCACCCACCTCCCACCAGTCGCTCTCACCTCCGCAAACCCCTCACCCACCTCCTACCAGGCGCTCTTACCTCCGCAAACTCCTCACCCACCTCCTACCAGACGCTCTCACCTCCGCAAACTCCTCACCCACCTCCCACCAGTCGCTCTCACCTCCGTAAACCCCTCACCCACCTCCCACCAGTCGCTCTCACCTCTGTAAACTCCTCACCCACCTCCCACCAGTCGCTCTCACCTCCGTAAACCCCTCACCCACCTCCCACCAGTCGCTCTCACCTCCGCAAACTCCTCACCCACCTCCCACCAGTTGCTCTCATCTCTGTAAACCCCTCACCCACCTCCCACCAGTCGCTCTCACCTCCGCAAACTCCTCACCCGCCTCCCACCAGTTGCTCTCATCTCTGTAAACCCCTCACCCACCTCCCACCAGTCGCTCTCACCTCCGCAAACTCCTCACCCACCTCCCACCAGTCGCTCTCACCTCCGTAAACCCCTCACCCACCTCCCACCAGTCGCTCTCACCTCCGCAAACTCCTCACCCACCTCCCACCAGTTGCTCTCATCTCTGTAAACCCCTCACCCACCTCCCACCAGTCGCTCTCACCTCCGCAAACTCCTCACCCACCTCCCACCAGTTGCTCTCATCTCTGTAAACCCCTCACCCACCTCCCACCAGTCGCTCTCACCTCCGCAAACTCCTCACCCACCTCCCACCAGTTGCTCTCATCTCTGTAAACCCCTCAGCCACCTCCCACCAGTCGCTCTCACCTCCGTATATATATTGGAACTTCAAAAAAGCAGATTGGAACAAATATAAAACTGAACTGGAACATAAATTTAAAGAACAAACAAACTCATAACTGCATGACCATCCAGAACAAAAATATCTGTAAAGCCATCCTAGAAACTGCAAAAAAACATATTCTTCATAGAAGAATAAACATTTCAAACTCTTTTGGAACCCCCAGTTAGAAGAACTGAAAAAGCAAAGGGATATAGCTAGAAATACAGCTGAACAAACAAAAAACATATCGGATACACAAATATGGCGAAGGAAATGTGCCTCACTAAAAAATAAATTAATACGGCTAAACAGAATTACTTTAATAATTTCTTAGAAAAAATGGATTATAGGACAAATGGTAACAAACCCCTACAAATGAACAAGTTTTACTCCTCAGTCAAGAAACCAAAGACTCCTTCAATAGAAAAGAAGATAATTTATCAGTTTTTATTGATTTCCAAAGTGCATATGATTCTATATGCAGAACAAAACTGCTAAAGAAAGTGAAAAAATAGGGATAAAAGGTCCAATGTTTTCATTTCCTAACACAACGCTTTATTGCAACTAGATATGGAAGAAATATATCTAAATACAAACAAGTACACCGTGGCTTGCCACAAGGCGCAGTGCTCAGCACTACACTTTTTAATATATTTATTAATCATCTGCCACAGCAAATACAAGAATCAGGTGTGAAGGTGTATTTGCTGATGACTTAGTCATGTGGACTTCAAAACCAAACAGCAAAAGTACAGAACTAGAAAAAACCATTAAACAATCCTTAAACAACCTACAAAAGTGGACCAAAGAAAATTTAATGATTGTTAATACAACAAAATCAAACTACCAAATATTTTCACTAAGAAAAGAAACCACTAAAAATAAAACTAAATTTTGAGGGTCAACAATTACCTGAAACAAAGGAAGCAAAGTATTTAGGAGTTACATTTGACACCAAACTTACATGGACCAAACAAATAGAAAATGTAATACAAAGAGCAGAGAGGCGCCTTTCACTGTTAAAACGTCTAACAGAATGAAGTGGGGATGTTCCAGAGCAACTCTTAACACAACATACAATGTATATATAAAGCCATTATTTACTTACTGCTGCGAAGTTCTTGTAACAGCAAACACAAAAAAAATTCAAATCTTTCAAAACCAAAGTCTGAGATTAATTACAGGTGCTATCAAAACCACACCAATAGCAGCTATGGAAATACTAACCAACCAATATCCCATTGAATATGAAATAGAAAAAGCGGCTCTTATTCAACACGAGAAGTTGATCAGACTCCCATTCAATACATGGCACAAGAGAAATTTTACACATACACTAAAGACTCAGGACAGAGAGCTTTCTTTCCAAAATTCAAGACATCAAGAAGAATGTACACCTTCCTAATTCAAAGGAAAACTTCATATTTAAAGTCAATCCAACACATACATTAGACATCACATATTATTTACACCTGACAGAAGAAGTTAAGAAAAGTGATACTCCAACTAGTGTTCTAAACTTATTGCCATTAGAGACAATCCATACTAGATTTCCAGAACATGAGTGGCTCCATATTTATACTGATGGATCATTTATATCAAACCAAGATGGAGCAGGTGCTGGAGTCACATGTCACCTCTTTTCCTATTACAAATCTTTAAGTTATAGAACTACAAACTTTGATGGAGAAATTGAAGCAATTCGAATGGCCCTACAAAATCTTTTGTATAGAATTTCACATTTTCAGCAAGCAGTTACTCTCTCAGATTCCAGGGCAGCAATTATAGCAATTACTTCCAAGTTGTCACCAAAAAACCAAACAATTATAGAATGTTGGAAAATCCTTACCCATCTAACCGCACTTCAAAAACACCTAGTCTTCCAATGGATACCAGCTCACTGTGGACTGAGTGGTAATGAGAAAGCTGATTTTCTTGCCCAGCAGTGTACAGAAATCTATAGTTAATCTACCATTTTATGCAGCTAAAAGATTAGTCAACTCTGAATTCAAAAAAATTATTGAAAAATATTACTATGAAAAATCAAAGAATAAAACATGGGAACTACCAAACATTCATACAGTAATTCCTGAGTATCCTCGAAAAACAGCAGTTGCAACCTTCAGGTTGATTACAGGACATGATTGTCTGTCAAAACATTTAAACAGAATTGGGATATATTCTTCACCACTCTGTCCTCTATGTGATCTGCAAGAGGAAATGGATCGAGACCACCTTCAAATATGCCCGGCCTCTTCTAGTGCCCTTCCCATCCATCAGAGAGCAAGAGGATTAATGACTTCATTGTCAGAAATCCAGCATTAGCTAACAACATAAAGGTGTAATTCCTGAATAAAGCGTGATTTTACACGTAACAGTCACAATTACTCTAAACCTTATTTTGGCCATAATTTCTCTGTTAATGGGCCAATTTCAACAAACAAGCTAGGATATTAAAGGACTTGTCAAGAGCTTTCAGAAAATCTAAAGAAAGTTGACTTAGTGGTAACTTAGTGGTTAGAGCAGCTGCTCGATAAGTGGAAGATCCGTGGTTCAAATCCCGGCTAAGGTATTGAATTTTTCAGTGCTGATTTCACCTGTTAATGGCCTATTAGATCCCCATATTGATGTTAGAATGCCAAAATGCCCTGAATGGCCTTCATTTCACAATGTGGCGGGTTCTAGGGCATCAAGGCATCTATGGAAATGACAAAGTTGATGTGCTGGCATAAAGGGGTACCAGTTAGCGTCCTATACTTCTCCCATGCTGCCAAAATCTGGGTAAGAACATGGAATAGGGAAAACTCCAACTAAGATGACAAACCTTCTTTTACACGTACAAGACAGGAAAGTGGTCTGAGATCCTTCCTCATGTCTCCTGAGATTAACCAGGAAGTAGTTCAGGAAACATCTACTAGAGTGGGACTCTACCAGGATGAACACATCTGTAGAATACACAAAGAGCAGAGGAAACTGCATTCCATATCCTTTCTTAGCAAGCAACAGGGTTACTGTTAACTGCTTTTAATAAATAAACACAAAATTGCTTCACACAAAGTGTGACTTATACAGAACTAGCTTTGTAGGAACTTTCCTACATCATCAGCTCCTCTGGGTATTATATATAATTAGCCAGTTGTCCACCGTTGACTGTTTTCCCTCTGGTGGAGAATGAACAAACTTCATGAGCAACATTTCTTCAAATGGAAGGATAGGTGTGTTTGGAACTTCTTCATATAAATGTTTTCCCAAGTATTGATATCTCTTGCCTACTGTACATGTTTTGAAAGATGGATATCATGGCCTGTTATCCAGGAATGAACTGAAACTGTGAATTTTTCAATTTGTTTATTTACTAAATGACACCAAATGGATATAATGAAACATGATGATTCATATCTTCCTTTCATAGAAGTTTGAAAACAGTGTTGTTGTAATTAATTTAATTTAAAAGGTGAGTTAATTAATAACACTGAACAACAATAACTGATGGTTGATAATGGAGGAAAGTTAACCTTCGAAACATGTCCCGGAAAAATATTTTGTAAGTGTTGTTCAGTGTTATTAATTAACTCACCTTTTAAATTAAATGATGATTCATTCTTAATAATGGAGCTAGATCCACAAAGTGAAAATGGATGTTTTAAAGAATTTTGTTCAATTTTCAACTTAACATGATTAGGTTAAAAGATTATTAATAGCTTTTCTACACATTGTTAAAAATAATTTGTATAGTGTACTCCATATTTCCATAGTTTCATACTTTATATTACCTATTCTATATTTTGATCTGCATCTACAAAACTTATTCTATTTTTAAGAGTGTTGATGTATTTAAAATAAATAAAAATAAATAATTTCTACATCTTCAATTTCGAAAACGTTTCTATAATACAAACTAGTTTGCTTGGCAAAATGGTAATTGTAGCTTCAATTCCTAATATTTTGTGTTTGGTAGGAACTGAGATAGGATTGGAGACGCTTAAAGTGGTCTAGCTAGAAATTGGGGCTTACATAAGAGTTTAAGTTGGTTGTATAGCGAAGGTAGAGTACAAACACTGCCGGCTGTGGCATGCCGAGCTGCCCAGATGTCAAACCTACTGCCAGCGGTCGAGTTCCACAGTGAAAGCCCTGTAGATGAGATATTGTCTGAAGAACAGAGCTGAAGGAAGTGTACCGTTCACGTCAGTATTCATGCACGCTAGTATACAGTGAGCAGGTCAACAGTTCAAGCCCTCTCTTGTAACTCGGAGACTGACCCCGCTCGGCATCTTCTAGTGCTTCTGGTGGATGATGCTTGCTGCTTCTCCAACGTGCATGCTCTTCACAGGATGGTGCGGCCCAGAGGACCATAAGGCTTCTTGAGGGCTGAGCGTGCAGGCACATCCTTGAGGTTTGGCTCATGCCTTACAGGTCGACCTAGTGGTGGACTATAGTCCGGCTGGGGTGTAGGAAGTGGAGGAGCTTTGGGTGGTCGCACACTCCGAGGCAATACCGGCACTCTGGTAACACTCTCTGGGCCAGTCCAGGGTGATCGTCGAGTGTTTCCAATCATCGGTGACTGCGGGTTCCACGCAGACAGTGGTTCTGGCTGGTAGTAGATTGGCGATATCCTACAACATAATATTATATATAACTTAATCCTTTGGTATACCTCCATACCTATCATGGTTAAGTTGAAGCAGATTCTACAAATTAGCATTAACGCAAATATGCATATTTAAAATGAAACATGCTAAATACATATCCATGAATTTGTTGCAGTCATCAACTTGTGTAGTGGGGGGTTGTTAAGGGGTATCCGCCCATTAGGAGGCGCCCTTGACTCTTACCATTCCGGGATTACATCCCTTGCGGGTGATAATTGAATGCTGGTGGAAAATTGTTTTATGGCTGGAGAGTTATAAAAGATGGTGTGATTGAGTATTGGGATGAAGATATGTTTTGTTGATCTTTTTTTTTTGGGGGGGGGGGGAGAGGGTATGGTAACACTGATGATAATGGAGATGATGATTTCGTCAATCGTGGTTCGTCAATTTATTTATGTGTTAGTACAAGTCTGGGTCGTTTATAAGTCTCCCCGGGGTCTATGTCATATTCCCCGAGGGAGGCCACGGATGAGGTGGTTGAAGCTGGCTGCAAGTCTGGCGTAGAAGCTGTTGGATAGATACTTGATGTACTCGATCAGAGTCGGGAAGGAGAGGTCCGAATGGATGTTATCATTGGGGGATGTACCAGTCAGCAGCTACAAGTGTTCTTAGGTACCGGTTCTGCAGTACTTGTAGCGGCAGCAGCGCCCCAGACTTGGCAGGCGTAAGTTAGTGCAGGCCGGATGACCTGTTTGTATACCAAGAGTTGACATGGGTGACTTCTTGTTGTACAAAGGGTGCAATAAGGCCAAACGTCTGCTGACCTTTGAAGCCAGTGTTGAGATGTGCGCTTTCCATGTCAGGCGCACTCCTAGATACGTGACTTTCGTAGACCAGGGAATATTTTCGCCTGACAGACGAAGATTATCTACCCCGTAAACGTGACAGCTGTTGATTTATTGGCGTTGATTTTGAGACGCCACGCGGCAAACCATGATGTCAGCATGTCGGCATAGCGCTGTAGACGTTGCACTGCAACACCGTGATCAGATGATTCTGTGGTAATTGCATTGTCATCAGCGAACAGGTATAAGTTGCAGCCCCGGAGAGAAGTAAAGGTGTTGATGAAGGTTAGAAATAGCAGGGAGCCCAAAACACTACCTTGAGGTATCCCTGCAGTGATGGAGTATGGTTGGGAATGTATGCTGTCCCTGGTGACAACAAATGTGCGATGGGACAAGAAACTGTTGAATAGATGAACCAGGTAGGAAGGGATGTCATAAATGATAAGGCGATGAAGGAGACCTTCATGTCACACAGTGTCGAAGGCTCGGGAGATGTCTAGGAAAAGGACTGCAGCCTAGTGTCGATTGTTGAAGCTGCATATAACGTCATCCACGAGGCTAAGAAGCTGGAATGCTAGAGACGGAAGCCAAATTGCTCTGGACGAAGGATGCATTCCTGTCGAGCATGTTTTTGAGGCGTTTCTGGACCACCTTTTCAAATAACTTGTTGATGGCCGGTAGAAGGCTGACAGGCTTATGGTTGCCTGGATATTGGGCATTCTTTCCCGGCTTTGGTACGGTGATGATGTGTGCATGTTTCCATGCTGCCGGGAAATGTGTAAGTCGAAGAAGGCTATGGAAAAGTTGTACCAGTAAAGCAATACACTTAGCTGGTAGAGTTTCAAAAGCAGCGTATGGCAGGGTGTCATTGCCTGCCTGACAGGTCGGACAGAGTCCACTATGCTGTTTACTTCATTTATGGTGGTCAGACATACTTCCTCTGCGTTGAAGGGTTCAGAAAGATAGTTCTGTACCACTGCCTCGACTCCGTTTGCAATCTCGGTGTCAAGAGATTCCGCCGGATAGAATGTAGAGGCTAGATGCTCAGCCATTTCCCTCATGGACTGGGCAACCCTTGTGTCGTCTGTGAAAGGTGGATCTGAAGAGGGAACTCGGAGTATGGCCTTGGACATTCTTTAGAGGAAGAGTTCTCCGTGTCGAGAGTGCCCAGGCGACGTTCCCACTCTGCATTACTATGATCTTGAAGCCTCCAGTTTCAATATACTCCGGAGACGGTTCCATTCTTTCTTGTCCATGGGGCTGCGCGTAAATTGATACTTGCGCCGTGCCTTGTTCTTCGTAGCAATAAGTTGGCGTATGGCATGAGGAAGAGGTTTCATCTCGAATGTAGTACGGCGTCGAGGAGGGGTGGCTTGAGACATGGCTGCCACCATGGTGTTAGTTATTTTGGCTGCAAGATTGTCGCGTCCACAGAGTTGAGGCATGATTGGATTCCCGCTTGTTGTTCAGCCATCATGCACTATATTTCTTCCAGTCAGTTCGCCGGAGATTGATGGAATTTGAAGGGGCTTTGGCGGTTGGCCGTGCCCTGAAGATGAGAAGGATAGGATAGTGATCGAAAGTCAGTTCGGGGATAGAGAAGATTTATGGATGGCAGCGGATGTTATGTAAGATGGCGATGTCCAGCCAATCAGGTGGTCGACGGTCGCAATAGGTGATGGCCGGAGACGCTGGAGCAAGTGCGACGAGGTCTCTTCTTTCCAGGACCATGACTCTGATGGTGGGATTCCAGCACGGGCTTTTGGTGTTAAAATCGCCCACGGCTATGGTGGGCGAGCCACGTGTGAACACAGCGTCCAGAACTTGCTCGCTGATGCGTCTACCGCGTGGTATGTAGAGCGAGTGTATGTTGAGTGGAGCTCTGTTGGTGGCCACTTGGACACCCGCCCCCTCCAAGCCTTCTGTGGCTGTTAGTTGAAGGTGATGGTGTTCAATATTGCGGCTTATATAGATGACCGCGCCGCCAAAACCATCATCACGGTCGCTCCTGTGGCACATAATTTCTGGAATTGTGGCTTTCTGGTTACCAGACAGATGGGTCTCTTGCACCAGACGAACTTGTACTTTATTAACTGCAAGAAAGTTTTTCATTTCCTGCAGTTTGCCAGGAATGTTGTTGGCCTTCCAGGAATGGATCTTGACCTAGCACTTCCCTCCTGTCTACCATATTGACTCATGAAAGTGAAGACAGTGTAGACCAACACGGTTTGTGAGGTAATTGAAGCAGGCCCCTGAGCGAGGGCCTCAGCCAGGACCTCTTGACAGTGGAGCGGGATTTTTCCATTAGGCTCAGGAATTGAGAATCGGGCACTAATGGAGATGTAGATGGTGGAGTTGTCTGTGGGTAGACCAGCAGACTGAGCTGGTTGCCAAGGTGGTAGTGGAAGGAGTTGCCCAGATGAAGTACCTCCGTGTGTTCTTGGAGTGTCTTTAGGTGCAGCTCTGGTGGTACCTGGCGGAGTTGGTAACTGCTGTGGAGCAGGTGTCGAGGCTGCGGATGCAGTGGTAGGCGACTGCAGAGGTTGCTCTAGTAGTGCCTCGCGGAGTTGGTAACTGCTGTGGAGAAGGTGTCGAGACTGCGGGCGCAGTGGTAGGCGACTGCAGAGGTTGCTCTGGTAGTGCCTGGCTGAGTTGGTAACTGCTGTGGAGCAGGTGTCGAGGCTGCGGGTGCAGTGGTAGGCGACTGCAGAGGTTGCTCTGGTAGTGCCTGGCTAAGTTGGTAACTGCTGTGGAGCAGGTGTCGAGACTGCGGGTGCAGTGGAAGGCGACTGCAGAGGTTGCTCTGGTAGTGCCTGGCTGAGTTGGTAACTGCTGTGGAGAAGGTGTCGAGACTGCGGGCGCAGTGGTAGGCGACTGTCGAGGTTGCTCTGGTAGTGCCTGGCTGAGTTGGTCACTGCTGTGGAGCAGGTGTCGAGGCTGCGGGTGCAGTGGTAGGCGACTGCAGAGGTTGCTCTGGTAGTGCCTGGCTGAGTTGGTAACTGCTGTGGAGCAGGTGTCGAGGCTGCGGGTGCAGTGGTAGGCGACTGCAGAGGTTGCTCTGGTAGTGCCTGGCTGAGTTGGTCACTGCTGTGGAGCAGGTGTCGAGACTGCGGGTGCAGTGGTAGGCGACTGCAGAGGTTGCTCTGGTAGTGCCTGGCTGAGTTGGTCACTGCTGTGGAGCAGGTGTCGAGACTGCGGGTGCAGTGGTAGGCGACTGCAGAGGTTGCTCTGGTAGTGCCTGGCTAAGTTGGTCACTGCTGTGGAGCAGGTGTCGAGGCTGCGGGTGCAGTGGTAGGCGACTGCAGAGGTTGCTCTGGTAGTGCCTGGCTGAGTTGGTCACTGCTGTGGAGCAGGTGTCGAGACTGCGGGTGCAGTGGTAGGCGACTGCAGAGGTTGCTCTGGTAGTGCCTGGCTAAGTTGGTAACTGCTGTGGAGCAGGTGTCGAGGCTGCGGGTGCAGTGGTAGGCGACTGCAGAGGTTGCTCTGGTAGTGCCTGGCTGAGTTGGTCACTGCTGTGGAGCAGGTGTCGAGACTGCGGGTGCAGTGGTAGGCGACTGCAGAGGTTGCTCTGGTAGTGCCTGGCTAAGTTGGTAACTGCTGTGGAGCAGGTGTCGAGGCTGCGGGTGCAGTGGTAGGCGACTGCAGAGGTTGCTCTGGTAGTGCCTGGCTGAGTTGGTCACTGCTGTGGAGCAGGTGTTGAGACTGCGGGTGCAGTGGTAGGCGACTGCAGAGGTTGCTCTGGTAGTGCCTGGCTAAGTTGGTCACTGCTGTGGAGCAGGTGTCGAGACTGCGGGTGCAGTGGTAGGCGACTGCAGAGGTTGCTCTGGTAGTGCCTGGCTAAGTTGGTCACTGCTGTGGAGCAGGTGTCGAGACTGCGGGTGCAGTGGTAGGCAACTGCAGAGGTTGCTCTGGCTCTGCAGATTGGGTGACAGCGACTTGTGACTGGGTACTGGTCGCTTTGACCTCTGCAGCGTAGTTGGTGTGCAGCACACGCTGAACTGGAGGCGGTCCTGGAAAGCGGGTGCATTTGAATGCCTCCTTGGGAAAGCCCAGGGGTTATCACCTTCAGGTGCAGAGGGTGCGCTGCCCGTTCTTGTTGAGGTGCATCTCAATGGGCGCTTCCTGCCAGACAGGGCACTTGGCATATCTACAGGAGTGTTCTCCCCCGCAGTTGAAGCATGTTGGTTTAGCACATTGGACTCCAGGCAGTTGACAGGCCTGGCGTTTGTGCCCTGGTTCTCCACAAAAGGACCCTGACTTGGAAGTCCTACATAAGGGGAGGGTAATCAGGAAAAGAAGAAGAATGGTTAGTACAAGAGTAGAGAAAGTCATGTGAGTGCAACACATCAGATTTCTTGAAGTGTTTAGCTGATCGGTATACAAGGTTGTTAAATGCCATGCTTATAGTAGAGCCCATCATCCCTTAACGACCACATTCCCAGCAGTTGTCAACCTTGTTCCGCTGCTAATGACACGAACACAATTACAGAGCTTCCTCTCAGGGCACTTTTAGTGAAAGAATATACCGTTGCCAAGTCGGTCACATTCAGAGTATTGTTGCTTACACCCAAATAAAAACATACAACACGCTATAAAAGGCCGTTAAGTAATGGGTGGAAGGGAAGTCATTACATTAATTTAAACCAATGGTAGATCTCGATATTTGGAACACATTTTGTATCTTACGTTTTTGTTTCTGACCATTTCCTGCGGAGATATTTTAGTTTTGTCCACAACAAGCTGGCAACACTGCAGGTTGTGTGGGTGTCACTTTCCCTAGCTCAGTAAACAAACAAACACAGTAACGGTGCGTTTTGGGAACATAAACAAATACCCTGCTGTGACCTTTCATATTTACTGTGCGAGAGTAGGCCAAACACAGGCGTTAGCTCCCAAAACATTAAACGAAAGCGAAAGCAGTCGACCTGTTTACATCCATATCCAGGTCAATTCCCTGAGCAACCTCAACGCAACGTTGTCAAGTTACTTCTCGTCTGAAAGAGCTGCTCGGAGTATTCCTTCAGTTCTTTTGATTAATTGTTTCGAAACGCTGTGTGACGTTGTACGTGTGACGAAGCTATGTCAGAAATAGGTTTCTCTACGCATCTTACAAGTAAGAAACTGTTATCTTCATATATTCTTGTGGAATTACTCATCCAATTCGGATAAAAAACTATTCGTTTTTTTCGAAATCGGGTGATCAAAGAACAACGTGCTATTCGACTTGAAGCACATATTAGAAGGAATGTAATGACTTCCCTTTCACCTTGTGTATCTTTTGAATTCAATTACACTGCAACAAATTTATGGAACGAAACAATTGCTTATGTGCTACTTGTGTGTTTCTCTAGCACAAATTAACGTTGACTTTTGTGCGAAGGTTTACAGCAGCACAAATTTGACTCAATATTACACGTTTTGATGTTTTTGACTGATACACTTTGGAGCGTGCATTGACAATTACGGCAAATAAAATGTGTGGTCCTCACAGAGTAGAGTATTATGCAATAAGCGACACGTTTAGCGCAAATAGGTCCTACTGTTGGTACTCGCATGTGAACGTTTGCTGATGCGCGTGCATATACAACAGCTGCGCAGTGCTGGTGACGTCATTTATTCTCCGTGTCCAACACATACTGGAATAGAACATTACTTACCGTAAAGTAGCATTTTACTCACTTTCGTTGGTTCGTGACCCGTGCTGAATCTACCGTATCCACTGTAGAACTGGACGACATGTTCGCATCCTGAAACAGTAAAATCCCTCATACTAAAATAGCAAAAGTAAACAATAGTACGTAATGAACAGAAATAGGTTAAAGGTACTACTCATATCGTGGTCTAGGAATGAAAACATCAGTTCTGTTTAAACGAAGTTATACAAGAGGAAAAAGTTTGTTTATAGATAATTTCCCCTCAGATTATTGGTGGACTATTAGTGATAGAACACCGTCTGTTCATCAGCTCATGGTGTTAGGGACTGAAGGGGAGAACGACAGACTAGACTTCGCAGATAACGTTATGGCTGCTTTGGTTGCCAACTTACTTACAATGTTATTCGCGCTATGTTTACTCGCTAATCTGCTAATATCTCTGGACGAGTCACTAGTGTTATCTCGGAAGTAAAGAAAAAGGTGTTGTAAAATGTGCTATGATATTGTGTTGCAGAACAAAGGGGTTCAGAGAGACAGTTCCATGTGTAAAATAGAGTTTCACAAGATGATTGAACACATGTAGAAAAGGTAGATGTTCGCGAGTGGGAGAAAGACGGAGTTGTTGATGTGTGACGTTGAGGTTGCGAACAAACTGCAGCTGTACTTACAGCGGGTTCATCTTCCTTCTCCAGGTTGCTGACTGTCACAAATGCTATATAAGTCATGATGCCCAGGTTGATGAACCAGAGAATGAACCCTCGTGCCGTAAGAGTCATCATCATGCCTGCTGCTACCATGTGAAGTGGTTCAACACCTGGCTTCCCATCGTCCATGGCTTTCTTCGTGGCAGGTAGGTACGCATGGAAACAAACGTCAGTTACGTACAGTAGAAGTGATACACGTGACAATTACATCAGCCCTACACAAACTACCTAACGGAGCAAGTTAAAAAAGATGACACCTCAAATGATGTGTTCAAATCATTAGCTTTAAAAGCAATTCACACAAGATTCTCTGAACAACAATGGCTTCATACTTTTACTGATGGTTCCTTGTTGCAGGTGCTGGGGCTGCTTCTACAAACCCCTTCAATTTGGTGCTACAAATTTTGAAGGAGAGGCCGAAGCCATGCTGAAGAACAACAAGATTAATGATTTCAGTATTAGAAATTCAGCATTAGCCAACAACATTTGAGTAATTGTTAAACCGCAAGTGGCAGACAAAATCTTGCCAAAAGATCTAAATCTAAATTTGGGCCGAAATGAGCTAGCTGTCGACGGGCCCTTAAACCCCAGTCACCCACTCACCCACCCGCCTGCTCAAGGAGGCCATTAACTTTCTCATCATCATCATCATCATCATCATCATCATCATCATCATCATCATCATCATCATCATCAAAATTACCAGATTTTTAAAACGTATCGTTACATTGTTTTTAATCACTTTTAGATAAAATGTTTTATATTTAAGGGCACAAACTTGCACACTTGGTGTCTATGACGTGACGAAAATAGCAGTAGAGTATACAACTTCAAGCTACTGCCTCTAATCTGCTAATTACCATGTTGCGTATTGCTCTACTTACCGCTAGGGCTCCGATGTCGAGTCCAAAACAAATGGTGGCCATGAAGTCAAAAAGACAAGTGAAGCCCATAGCAGCGAGCCACATCATGTGTACTGTCGTACTGGATCTCTTCATCAAGCTTTCTGCAATAGCAAATATGTAGCTTCAGTCATTTTGAGTATTTGTAACTTATTTGAACAACTTCTACTCACTTTCCTGTTAACAATGCACTTGTTCCCATTAGTAGGTTCACTGCTGGGAATGCTTGGGGACCTTTCAGCTACAGCACATCCATCCTACAAGGTTCACGTGCACGATACATATACGAAGGTAATTCGGATAGTATGCTGCTATCCTGCAGTACATTATACTTACTGTGAGGGAATGTCCTGCCGGTCGTTAACGAGTACCTACACATCCTCTGTAATTACATGTTTGTCACCAACCAACTTTTATTATGGGCGCAGACGACGTATAATTATATTTCTTATTGTTGCACCGGTTTCCCTTCTCTGCAGTACCCACACAGTCATTCTGAACGCGCACACATTGCAAGCAAAAGGAAATATGTCTGTCTGTCTATCTGTCTGTCTATCTGTCTGTCTATCTGTCTGTCTATCTGTCTGTCTGTCTATCTATCTGTCTGTCTGTCTATCTGTCTGTCTGTCTATCTGTCTGTCTGTGTGTCTGTCTGTCTTGCCTGTCTGTCTGTCTGTCTGTCTGTCTGTCTATCTGTCTGTCTATCTGTCTGTCTGTCTGTCTGTCTGTCTATCTGTCTGTCTATCTGTCTGTCTGTCTATCTGTCTGTCTATCTGCCTGTCTATCTGTCTGTCTATCTGTCTGTCTATCTGTCTGTCTGTCTGTCTGTCTGTCTGTCTATCTGTCTGTCTCTCTATCTGTCTGTCTATCTGTCTGTCTATCTGTCTGTCTATCTGTCTGTCTGTCTATCTGTCTGTCTGTCTATCTGTCTGTCTATCTGTCTGTCTGTCTATCTATCTGTCTGTCTATCTGCCTGTCTGTCTGTCTGTCTATCTGTCTGTCTGTCTGTCTATCTGTCTGTCTCTCTATCTGTCTGTCTGTGTGTGTGTCTGTGTGTACATTATAAAGCCTACCTTGCAAGAGATATGCAGAGGTGATTGCCAGAGCAATGCTGGCTGCAAGATACAGTGAACTCCAAATGGCAACCGTGCTGGGCGCCATGACGTCAGCGTTCATCTGGACAGTACCTTTGAACAAAACAGTTTCACATTTTATCGTAAGGTTTATCACATATCTAGCATAAACATAACTTAAACTACAAATTCTCTATTTTCTCTACCAAATACAGAAAGTATTGTATTCCACCCAAAAATTGTATACTGCGGTTTTAGGGAAGATCAACCATTTGAGGTTCCTTGGATAGATCAAAGACTTTTTAAAACATCTGATGTGTTACACTCACACGACTTTCTTTACTCACTCTTGTACTAACCATTCTTACAAATTCCTATACCATCTTCGTGTTAGTTGAGATTTTTTTTTTAAATTAACGTCCTCCAACATTGTGTCATATCGGACGACGTGTTAGTTGAGATAAACATTTGTACAAATTATCTTATTGCTTATTTCCTTGTAGGTACAAGGGGAATATGGGAGTACAGTAGACTTTGAACAATAATCAAGTGTTTTAAATTTTGAGATTCCGTTCTCTTTGCACGCACAAAAAATTAACAACGATGTTCCGTTTCACAAAAGTTTTAAGTTTTTCGAAACTTATACAGATAACAAGGAATATCTCCGAAATGGTTCACTGTACACAAAATTTATTCCAACATAAATTCTGTTTTACTAAGATGTGTATTTTTGTATACTAAGATTTTGTCTATCTCTTACGGTTTACGAGTTATTGAAAAGTCATACAGAGCAAACAGGATTACATCGGCTATAGCTAGAAAATTCAAAATATACATTTCATTTGTCATACCTATGGCATTTTAATCAAAGTCGTTAGAGCCATTTTCAAGAAAATCTTATAATCTTATTATATATAATCTTATAATTTTAATCTTAAAATACTTATGCCACAGATAATCCACCGTTCCCCCTCCTCCGAC
This sequence comes from Tenodera sinensis, assembly GCA_030765045.1. Taxonomy (NCBI): domain Eukaryota; kingdom Metazoa; phylum Arthropoda; class Insecta; order Mantodea; family Mantidae; genus Tenodera; species Tenodera sinensis. Next base: position 4,903,294 of record CM060963.1, read on the forward strand.
GTCCGTGGGGACTCACAAGTTACCATGTCACCCCTAGACCAAGAGGAAAGCTTGATGACCGCCCCAGCTCACGCCTCAAAAGACGCCAGAAAAATACACAAAATTCATCGAAAATTTCCTTTGATGTTCTTTGTATCTACAATCAGATGGCAATGTAATGAAACGTTTTGTCCATTGATATGAAGTAAATAAAAATAAAGCTTTCGCAGCAACAGTTTGTAGGAACTATATAAAATAAACGATAGGGGATACAAAAGTCATGTGAATATAACAAATTATTTCTTGATTAATAAATGCACATAAGTAATTTATTTGTCAGTATTTTTGTTATCTGACTAATATCCAGATTTAAATAAAAGCTGCTTCCTAACGTGCACCTAACCGATAAAATGAACATTAAACCTCTGATGAATAACCGCTTTGTAATTCAGAATTTTCACAAGCAACACCATACGACTTCTATTCGATAAATTCTCAAGCGGAACGAGAATATTAAATTCTATAACAAATAACTTGAAATATACATTTCATTCGACTAACGTAGTTGAAATAGATCAGCACTGCCAACTGAGAAAAACGAACCCCAACAACTACATCTATTTCGATCTTCTCCTGTTATAATAGAAAACCAATTTATAACCTCGAATAAACACCGCTTTATTTTTAACACTCACAGATAACCTTTCTTCTGGAAGAATATACTATTTATTAAAATAACAATTGTTAAAAGCAGTTGTCAAATTGAAATGGAGTGTTATTTTGATTGTTAAACGATTGTAACGTGTAACGAATTGTTTTTCAGCGATTTATGTGGGATACAGTTGGCGACACTGACTAAACAAAAGAGTGGTAGAAAACAAAACGAATGACCAGGTGATAACTGCTAGCGCCTCTATCTGTGGAATAGTGAACGTGCGTTATGACTTTACCGTCGAAGTACATCGTGAAGAGGTTGATCTGGAACGTTTGTGACGCTGTTGGAGAAGTCGGTGGATGAATCACTCCTTTGTACAAGAAGATGGCAAGTAGAGACAGAACTCCCCATGCTGTGCCCTGCAACTGCCATCAACACAACCAAATCAATCCATTGACAAACAAACAAGAACAGTTTTCTGTATTTCACAACCTAAAATGTATTCTGAAATATAGGTACACCGTTTATCAGATTGCGCTCATATGAGTTTCTCTACTCACTCTTGTACTAAGCATTCTTACAAACTCTTATTCCTATATCTTCGTGTTAGTTGAGATAAACATTTGTACAAGTTATCTTATTGCTTATTTCCGTGTAGGTACAAGGGGAATATTACAATACAGTAGGCTGTGAGCGATAGTCAAATGTTTTAAAGCTGATCGCTACATGGAGACTGAAATTCCGTCCTCTTTGCACGGCTGGGAGATAAAAAAGTGAATAATGACCTTCCACTTGAGAAAAATTTGTCTACTGCAAAACTCAAACAAATAACAAAGAATATCTCCGGAATGGTTGACTCCACAAAAAAATGCATTTGGACATAAATTATGTGTTTTAGCAAGATCTATATTTTTTGCATAGTAAGATTTGATGTATCTCTATCGATTTACCAGTTATGCAAGTAGGACTACATGGGTTATAGCCAGAAAATTCAAAATATACCTACATAAGCTGCATGAACTAAACAGAACATTTAAATTGCGCCATTTTGAGCCAGTTGTTTGCTGTAATCTAGCGTGAATGCAAATTTCAAGGTTGGCCACATTGTCGTAAGCGTGGTTAGAAACACATTCAAGACAGATACCAATTCTAATTGAGGGTGGGGCGTACGTCTATGTGGGACAAATAATCAGCATGCTAAAGAAATGGCAAAATGAGCTCCTGGGCAAAATTTTCAAGTTTAAAATTTATTCTAATGGAAAAAAAAAATTATCCTCGTAACAAAATTTGAAAGTTTGCAAACTCGCGTCATCCTAGTGCTCCTGTATGGCAGTTACACTTGGACATTTACAAGAAAGCAGATTGAGACGATAGCTACACGTGTTCTTGCGGTGATATTGGAGATGAGACTCAGGGGACAAAGTACGGAATGGGGAACTAAGAGGAAGAAGAAACAGTGGAAGAGAGAATGCGCTCGGCCACTAGAGCAGGATGGTGGCCAGGATGTGCTATGCCACAACCACGTGGGAAAAGAAGCAGAGGGCGTCCATGACAGAGAAGTGTCTGGAGATCAGAGGATGAGGTGCAAACAAACTGTTAAACTTAGATTAAATTTAAAATATATTCTGTAGTTTGTAAGCAAGTTTTCAAAACTTTATAATTTAGTGAAGTTTAAGAACCGAATTGTAAACAAAACTGTCTCTAGTGTGTAAACACGTAGAACTTAACGTACAGGAAAATGAACTTACATATGCTAGCTGAGCCCTACCTTGTCCCGAGGGATATTACGGGATATCTTCATTATTACCTTCTATCAAGTGTTCTACTCCACCCAAAAATTGTCTAGATTACACCGCAAATATGTTTTGAGGCCCCCGGAATTAAAAAAAGCATTTTAGAAAAAAGTCCGTGTGTGTGTGTGTGTGTGTGTGTGTGTGTGTGTGTGTGTGTGTGTGTGTGTGTGTGTGTCTGTGGACAGCATAACTCAAAAATAAAAAGTTAGTTAAAAACCAAAATTGGTATTTAAGTTTAATGTCTTTCAAGGATGCGACACGAAGATTTTGAAGAAAATAGCCCCACCCTAAACTACCCTTTACATGGACATTTTTTCGAAAATGTTTATTTTCTTCGAAATGGCTCAAACGATTTTGATTAAAATGTCATATGTTTGAGATATTTTTATGACAAATAAAATGTATATTTTGAATTTTCTGGCTATAGCCGCTGTAGTCGTATTTACTCTGGACGACTTTTGCGTAACTGGTAAACCGTTAGGGATAGATAAAATCTTACTGCACGAAAAATGTAGGTCTCGCTAAAACACAATTTATGTCTGAATAACTTTTTTGTGGAGTGAACCATTTAGAAGATATTTTTTGGTATGTGTGTGAGTTTCGGAAAAGAAAACTTTCGTGAAATGGAACATCGTTGTTCATATTTTTTATATGTTAAGTGTGCAAAGAGAACGGAATCTCAAAGTTTTAAAACATTTGACTATCGCACAAAGCCTACTATATTCCCACATTCCCCTTGTACCTACAAGGAAATAAGCAATAAGATAATTTGTACAAATGTTTATCTGAACTAACACGAAGAAGATATAAGAATAAGAGTTTTTAAGAATGGTTAGTACAAGAGTGAGTAGAGAAAGTCATCAGATTTTGATGTACTTACAATGCCAAGGGCTGCAACTGCTATTGCCACTGGACGAAGTAGAGTCGCCATTACTGTGTAATTCAGATGTTCAGTGAGAGCGGCATCCTCCTTGGAACTGTTGATAATCACTTTATCACCTTCACTCATCTTATCTTGGACATTTGCACCGATAATCCCATGTGGATAACGTCAGAAATGTCAGTCAGCTAGTGCTGCACCTTCCTCATTTACCTACTGTGTTCCTGCAGCAAGCGCTCGTTCAACTGTCCTAGTGTTCGTACTCCGGGCAGGGCAAATGTGCGCCTCACTCTATTGCTATGTATAACTGACTATTACTATGTGCGTATGCGTATGTATAATGGCTCCTAGCTATTTGACACATTCCAAATCAAATCGCACAAAATTCGACCTTTATGTCTCCGATTTAATTCATATTAAATTTACGTGTTTTGTGAATAAAAAATTGATACACACATTCTTTTGTTTGTCTGTAAACTAATTATTGGTCTATGTAGAGCAGAAGTAGTTTTTACATAAATGGAAGTGTTAGCAGGGCTGGAAATTATTGAATTGGAACGAAATTTGCTGTAATTATGTATGTGCAGTTAGTGAGGTTGTTTACATAGCCTAGAGAACTGTTTTGTTTTTCCTTATTGAGTATAAATTTCGATATTTATGCTACAGTTCTCTGTATCAGTAATTTGCAAACAATAAGACATTATTCTATATGTATTAAAATGATAATTATTGCCAAATTCACCTAAATTTGTCGTAATTTATCATAACTTGTGTACTCAGTAGTCTGGTTTACAAGACTTTAGCAATTGTTACATGTTTCCGTGCTTGAGTGCAAAATTAAATGTTTACATCGTATTTCTTAAAATATTAATCTATGTATATGAGTTTGTCATTCTAAATCTATAGTACTTATAACAAAGGTAAAATCAATAGAATATGCCTAAATTCACTGTAAATTAATGTATAGCGTAGGTACCTAGTTCATAACCTTAATTACAGGGCTAGCAACTATAACAGTCATTGCGTGTTTTAATGCTAATTTACAGCACATTTAATTAAATTTTACTAAATCTAATGAGAGATAATTTACATATAAGATTGGAATTGGTAAATACGGGTTAATAGGTTAAAGTTGATGAAGTACACGATAGTAAATAGTTTGGTAGCATCAATGTCAGTAACTCGCACATATTTTAATTTGATGTTTTATAATATTTAGTGTACTTAAACTAGGCTTACTGAGTAAACTGCTCCAGGAGTCCAGGAGCCTGAGTTGACCCAGGCGGATGGTAAAGTGGCGTATCCGTTTAATACGGATTTACCCGTGAGGTTGTATAGGTTATGTCTGATTTTACAAGCTTTGGTGCAGGTTAGTTTCCTATGTTGTCACTGGCGGCGGGATGTGTCAGATCTTGGATGTCTGGCCAATCCGAGCAACCATTGCCCCACTGCTTGCTTCGTCGGCTGCTTGTGGGACCGTCGAGCAATGCAGTGCCAGTGACAGGAGACCCAGAGGAACAGGTGAAGGGTGTGTTGGTGCCAAGTGTGAAATAAAGCAAACTGCGGCTCCAGCCAGCATTCTCGGCCGGGATTAACTCACGTCTCACCTTGCACCATTGCACCCCACTCATGACGCCCGCTGTAGTTGCTGTCGGGCGGTAGGCCTTGGCCCGATATCGTGTCGTTGTGCAGGGGATTTTGGGGGTCATTAAAAAACAAAATAACAGTTTGCGATTTTATGATCTTTTTACATAATTCAATGTGGGCATTGGTTAACATTTACATACTTATTTAAGTCTTATGAGTAGTTTTCTATTAGTAATAATATTCATAATAATAATAATTGTCAGGTTGAAGTTGCAGTTTAGGTTGCAATCTCAAAATAGCTCTCTTCCTCCTCGATCTTCAGGTATTTTATCTCCTTCATGGCTGTAACAAGTGAAGTGGAAAATAAGTGAGTACGTCAGCTAATGAGAGTTTACAACACACAGCAATAGGCAAGATGTAGGTACTAAGCTACTGATTACAAAACAATCAACTGATAAAACATGATGGACAGCACAACCACCTACTTATAATGCAAAGTTAGATTCAAGTTCACAAAGACAACGTGGTACTTTTCATACACTGGGAGGTCTGGCACGGGATGCACTCAGCCTCGTTAGGTCAGTTGAGGAGCTACTTGATGGAGAAGTAGCGGCCCCAGGTCGAGAAGGCTCGGGGTGCTGACCACGTCCCACCCTACAGTACTGCACCCCACCAATGACGCTTGTGGTGGGCAGAGGTGGGCGACGCAGCGGCTGGGAGGCAAGCCTTGGCTCTTCATGGGCTGTTACGCTCCAAGATTATCAATATAAGACGTGCAAATACTGAGAAACAAGAAGGAAGGAAAATGACTGCGTTGTTAAGTCCAGCGCATTACTCATCTAACCTTTGACACACAGAGGAAATTGTACCTATTTCATACATTAATTTGATCCCCAGATTTCAACGAAAATATGTTTTGAGACCTCCCAGGGATTTTCAGTGATGTAACAATTGTCAAAACTGGTCGGCCGGTTATGAGTTCATGATCGGCTTTTAGCGAAGTCTTGTCTTTCTCTCGGTCGTCTAACAATACTTCCCATTTGGACCAGTTGACGTGCACAATAGTACAGTTGGCAGGAAATTCATATACAGAGCTCACATGTGGCGGGCGGGTGGCCATATTACGGGGACTTGCTTGTCCTGCATTGGGCTGTTTCTAAACAGTTCTGTTCCCTTTTCCTCCACCAATTAATTATTTGACGCGAAGTGTATGTTGTATAGAGCTGGTTCCTGTGTGACAAACTCTTGCAGACATGTGAGACGATTTCCTGCAGATCCTGCGCGTCACAGACAAACGATAGGTAATGTGAATAACGTCACACATTGAGACGGAATATTCGTTTTGTAAGTAATTCGCTAGCCAAACAAAATTGTACTCGTAAATAAACATCTGAAAAAATGTGGTTATAAATTTGCGGCCATTGGTTTCATGTATTTCACGCACTAGCATAAGACATGTTAAAGGAATAGCGATGTTTTCACCAGCCAAGGGTCTGTGGTTCCCATGAACTAACTCACATTTCCCCTTGCTCCTTAAAACCATCACAACCCCCCCCCCCTGTCAACTCTTTTAAATCCACCAAGCTAACCCTTTTAGATTTGTTTTCTGAACTGATTCTTTATTGATACATTATTCTGATTAGCTTTTTACATTCCATTACAAATCATTGACTTTCTGGATCTATAATTTCGATACAAATACATTTTGGGAAATAAAATCTATTCTTGTTCTTACACAGGAAAAAGTAGAAGACATCGGAGAAAAGTCAGCACGAAGTCCAAACAAGTCTGAGGAAGCTTGCGTAGGAATCGGGAACTGTTCAACCCTCAGTTTGTAACGCCATTCAAGTTTTAAAATGAAAACTATATAAGATAAGTATAGTTGATGAATTGCAACCACGTGGTAACGTGAGTAAACTGCTACAACTGTATGTCGCTCTGTTTACATGTTCATGAGCAATCAATGAGTGTTAATACAAATTTTGTTAAAAGTTGAAAAAAATATGTGGATATAATCTTGTATAATGAAGGTATGTGGTTATACAGGTTCTTCATTTAAAACGTAATGGAGCACACGGCGTTTCGGCTCTCCCGCGACCTTGCTGGATTCCCCCACTACCGGCGGCTAATCGGTACTGGGCCTCTGAAAATGCACATGGCGTTCACGAAATCCCTCACTATGATAGGAGAGTTGGAGTTTGGTGTGCTAGAGGTATAATCGGTGCTATATTGTACGAGCAGACTGAGAGGTACCGAAGTGACATTTTACCATGAACTGACAGAAGAAGAGAAATCATATAAGTGGTTTCTGCTACTGCCCCCATACAGTCCAGGCAAGTGTATGAGAAATGAAATGTGAAACATTACAGTGTCCGGCCCAACTTAATCAGAGTGTGTTCTCCTGATACAATGTTTGTTTAGCCTCGCGACGTCTTCTATAAGACAAGAGTGTTATAGTACATGTGAGTTTAAGTAGGAGCAAAGCCAGC
>CM060963.1:4915676-4978176 GCA_030765045.1 Tenodera sinensis
CCAAACTGTGAGCTAGGACACACGTGGCCTGATCCCAGGACAATGGTTCATTGTCAGGTGAGGTGGTTATCATACACACACTAACCAGTCTGTCCTGTTAAGTGAGGCAGGGGTTACCAAACTGTGAGCTAGGACACACGTGGCCTGATCCCAGGACAATGGTTCATTGTCAGGTGAGGTGGTTATCATACACACACTAACCAGTCTGTCCTGTTAAGTGAAGCAGGGGTTACCAAGCTGTGAGCTAGGACTAGGACACACGTGGCCTGATCCCAGGACAATGGTTCATTATCAGGTGAGGTGGTTATCATACACACACTAACCAGTCTGTCCTGTTAAGTGAAGCAGGGGTTACCAAGCTGTGAGCTAGGACTAGGACACACGTGGCCTGATCCCAGGACAATGGTTCATTATCAGGTGAGGTGGTTATCATACACACACTAACCAGTCTGTCCTGTTAAGTGAAGCAGGAGTTACCAAACTGTGAGCTAGGACACAGGTGGCCTGATCCCAGGACAATGGTTCATTATCAGGTGAGGTGGTTATCATACACACACTAACCAGTCTGTCCTGTTAAGTGAAGCAGGAGTTACCAAACTGTGAGCTAGGACACACGTGGCCTGATCCCAGGACAATGGTTCATTGTCAGGTGAGGTGGTTATCATACACACACTAACCAGTCTGTCCTGTTAAGTGAGGCAGGGGTTACCAAACTGTGAGCTAGGACACACGTGGCCTGATCCCAGGACAATGGTTCATTGTCAGGTGAGGTGGTTATCATACACACACTAACCAGTCTGTCCTGTTAAGTGAAGCAGGGGTTACCAAGCTGTGAGCTAGGACTAGGACACACGTGGCCTGATCCCAGGACAATGGTTCATTATCAGGTGAGGTGGTTATCATACACACACTAACCAGTCTGTCCTGTTAAGTGAAACAGGGGTTACCAAACTGTGAGCTAGGTCACACGTGGCCTGATCCCAGGACAATGGTTCATTGTCAGGTGAGGTGGTTACCATACACACACTAACCAGTCTGTCCTGTTAAGTGAAACAGGGGTTACCAAACTGTGAGCTAGGTCACACGTGGCCTGATCCCAGGACAATGGTTCATTATCAGGTGAGGTGGTTATCATACACACACTAACCAGTCTGTCCTGTTAAGTGAAGCAGGGGTTACCAAACTGTGAGCTAGGACTAGGACACACGTGGCCTGATCCCAGGACAATGGTTCATTATCAGGTGAGATGGTTATCATACACACACTAACCAGTCTGTCCTGTTAAGTGAAGCAGGGGTTACCAAACTGTGAGCTAGGACACACGTGGCCTGATCCCAGGACAATGGTTCATTATCAGGTGAGGTGGTTATCATACACACACTAACCAGTCTGTCCTGTTAAGTGAAGCAGGGGTTACCAAACTGTGAGCTAGGACACACGTGGCCTGATCCCAGGACAATGGTTCATTATCAGGTGAGGTGGTTATCATACACACACTAACCAGTCTGTCCTGTTAAGTGAAGCAGGAGTTACCAAACTGTGAGCTAGGACACACGTGGCCTGATCCCAGGACAATGGTTCATTGTCAGGTGAGGTGGTTATCATACACACACTAACCAGTCTGTCCTGTTAAGTGAGGCAGGGGTTACCAAACTGTGAGCTAGGACACACGTGGCCTGATCCCAGGACAATGGTTCATTATCAGGTGAGGTGGTTATCATACACACACTAACCAGTCTGTCCTGTTAAGTGAAACAGGAGTTACCAAACTGTGAGCTAGGACACACGTGGCCTGATCCCAGGACAATGGTTCATTATCAGGTGAGGTGGTTATCATACACACACTAACCAGTCTGTCCTGTTAAGTGAAGCAGGAGTTACCAAACTGTGAGCTAGGACACACGTGGCCTGATCCCAGGACAATGGTTCATTATCAGGTGAGGTGGTTATCATACACACACTAACCAGTCTGTCCTGTTAAGTGAAGCAGGGGTTACCAAACTGTGAGCTAGGACACACGTGGCCTGATCCCAGGACAATGGTTCATTATCAGGTGAGGTGGTTATCATACACACACTAACCAGTCTGTCCTGTTAAGTGAAGCAGGGGTCACCAAACTGTGAGCTAGGACTAGGACACACGTGGCCTGATCCCAGGACAATGGTTCATTATCAGGTGAGGTGGTTATCATACACATACTAACCAATCTGTCCTGTTAAGTGAAGCAGGGGTTACCAAACTGTGAGCTAGGACACACGTGGCCTGATCCCAGGACAATGGTTCATTATCAGGTGAGGTGGTTATCATACACACACTAACCAGTCTGTCCTGTTAAGTGAAGCAGGGGTTACCAAACTGTGAGCTAGGACACACGTGGCCTGATCCCAGGACAATGGTTCATTATCAGGTGAGATGGTTATCATACACACACTAACCAGTCTGTCCTGTTAAGTGAAGCAGGGGTTACCAAACTGTGAGCTAGGACACACGTGGCCTGATCCCAGGACAATGGTTCATTATCAGGTGAGGTGGTTATCATACACACACTAACCAGTCTGTCCTGTTAAGTGAAGCAGGGGTTACCAAACTGTGAGCTAGGACTAGGACACACGTGGCCTGATCGCAGGACAATGGTTCATTATCAGGTGAGATGGTTATCATACACACACTAACCAGTCTGTCCTGTTAAGTGAAGCAGGGGTTACCAAACTGTGAGCTAGGACTAGGACACACGTGGCCTGATCCCAGGACAATGGTTCATTATCAGGTGAGGTGGTTATCATACACACACTAACCAGTCTGTCCTGTTAAGTGAAGCAGGGGTTACCAAACTGTGAGCTAGGACACACGTGGCCTGATCCCAGGACAATGGTTCATTGTCAGGTGAGATGGTTATCATACACACACTAACCAGTCTGTCCTGTTAAGTGAAGCAGGGGTTACCAAACTGTGAGCTAGGACTAGGACACACGTGGCCTGATCCCAGGACAATGGTTCATTATCAGGTGAGATGGTTATCATACACACACTAACCAGTCTGTCCTGTTATGTGAAGCAGGGGTTACCAAACTGTGAGCTAGGACACACGTGGCCTGATCCCAGGACAATGGTTCATTATCAGGTGAGGTGGTTATCATACACACACTAACCAGTCTGTCCTGTTAAGTGAAGCAGGGGTTACCAAACTGTGAGCTAGGACTAGGACACACGTGGCCTGATCCCAGGACAATGGTTCATTATCAGGTGAGGGGGTTACCATACACACACTAACCAGTCTGTCCTGTTAAGTGAAGCAGGGGTTACCAAACTGTGAGCTAGGACTAGGACACACGTGGCCTGATCCCAGGACAATGGTTCATTATCAGGTGAGGGGGTTACCATACACACACTAACCAGTCTGTCCTGTTAAGTGAAGCAGGGGTTACCAAACTGTGAGCTAGGACTAGGACACACGTGGCCTGATCCCAGGACAATGGTTCATTATCAGGTGAGATGGTTATCATACACACACTAACCAGTGTGTCCTGTTAAGTGAAGCAGGGGTTACCAAACTGTGAGCTAGGACTAGGACACACGTGGCCTGATCCCAGGACAATGGTTCATTATCAGGTGAGGTGGTTATCATACACACACTAACCAGTCTGTCCTGTTAAGTGAAGCAGGGGTTACCAAACTGTGAGCTAGGACACACGTGGCCTGATCCCAGGACAATGGTTCATTATCAGGTGAGGTGGTTATCATACACACACTAACCAGTCTGTCCTGTTAAGTGAAGCAGGGGTTACCAGGCTGAGGCGATGTATGAAAGGTTCACTTACTGTTGCGCGGTGTCCCCTTGTTCTAAGACAGATTGGTTCCTCACAGCTAACGCCGCTCCTGGGATGTATGAGAAAGGTCTTGGACTTTCAGGACTGGCTTCCGCGCTCGTGCTGGCGCTGGCGCTCGGCGTTGCAGGAAGAGCTTCTCTGTGCCTTTTACTTTTCTGAAAATATCACACAAAGTATCACTAACGAGGAAGAAGAAGTAAAACAGGGGACCCCACAAAGTTGTACTCACATTAACTACGTATGTGTAGAACGACAGGGTTTTCCGTTTAAAACCTGACCGCTCGCCGTGTGAGTGAATGCCGGCTGAGTTCTTCACGCTCACCGGACATTTCCTCTCCTTCTGTTCGCACTTCACAGACGTGTAAAAGAAGATCTCTGCTTCCTCATTTTGCATGGTCTGTATGTTTGGAGGGTTCGTGTGTTTAGAAATACCAACAGTGAGTTTGTTGGCATAAATAATAATTACCATCTGAAGGTTATTTAATCCTGGGACATAAAGTACTTGCAATAGTAAGTCACAATTGGGGTAATTGTCTCTGATGTGAAATTGCCTTTGTGGTTTACTGGGAGAAATACGAACTGGTTTGAGAATTTATTGTCATTCTGGCAGGTTGTCACAGTAGCTTAATGGTTAGAGCATCCACCTGGTAAGCGGAGGGTCTGTGGTTTAAATCCCAGCTGTGGCATTGAACTTTATGTTCGAGTTCTGACTGTTAAACTGATGCTGTTAATAGTAAAGCAACAGTCTAAAATAAAAACTGACTTAGAGACTAAAAGCTTTACTTATCTGAGTAATGCCATACTATTCTAAAGTAAGTGAAACTTTTAGTCTCTAAGTCAGTTTCTATTTTAGATGTTAAACAAACGTTTAGATGTGAGCTGAGACATGAACAAGTGTTCCACATAGGGGAAGCTATTTTCCTTCCCTCCCTTTGAGAGAGGGGGAATAGGCGCGTCAGCTTGCCGGGAAACACTACAACAGCGTGCAGGTGAAACAATTGCAGTTCACGTGAAAGTTCTTGTTGGCACATGCCCATACTTATAGCGAAATCACTTTGTTCGTTATAAAGCTAATTGTTATACATATTAGCAATGTGCACTAAAGCTATGCTAGGGCACCCCACTCCTTCGTTATGAGTTCTGCGCATACATGTTTGCGCAACTTCCCCCACCATCAGATGCAGGGTGCCACTGCGCAGCTAAGGGATTTGCTCATGTGTCACCTCACGACTTATAGGCGTTTGCTTAAGCCCGATATTTCCCGAACATCCTAAGCACATTATGGAGAGTCCTGCTGTATAGAATCGCGGCGGAACGTGCACCAGACTTTGACCATGATGTGCCTAGGATGTTCGCGACATGACGGATCGGTACCTTCCTTGAGGGGTGCCTGGTTAAGTTCCAAGCTACACAAATGCCGCAGGTGAGCAGCATGAGATCCAAGAGCCAGAGTACAGTAAACCGAGCAGACACCAGCGCCATGATCACTGATGGTATCACTGTGAGTTCATCTGGCAGATCAGGAAGTCTCGCAGATGAATAGTGCACTCCGAGGAAAGTGAGGAAGTTCTCAAGTCCCTGAAACAGCACGTGGTGATTGTGGTGATTGCAACACTGCACGTGACAGACAACAGACACACAAGGGAAGAACTATACATACCTTTGTTTTGCCGATGTGTTTAACAAATATTACTGTGGACACAACATCCAGAGTGAGGTTCGCTGTTGTTGCGAGTATCCAAGGCAAATAACCATACAGCAACTTGGTCTTGAAAACACAGGCTCCTACAGCAACAACGGAAACAATTTGCTTAATATTTTGCACAGAAGTACTTAGATTTACAACTGAAATTACTAGGCATTTTGTACTGGGCTTGGCGTATAATGCAGCACACGCTCGTTCCCCCAATACATTAACCTCCCCTCACCACCGACCAAGGCAAGGAGAACCAGACCTGCTAATCAGAGGCGGATGGCACGGAGTAGTGGTAGTGCAATTCAATGGGAGAAGGAATATTTTTGTTTTCGGGATGAAGACGATAAAGTTAAGTGTTTGATTTGTAAGTCTGGTAGTTGCAGATTTATATCAATCCTCGTCCTCCGGATGGAAGAGGTCTTCAAGTCCTGCCCCCTCCCCCCCCCCTCCCCTCGCCCGGCGATGTCTGGCCATGGCCCAATGAAATATAACTGCAATCGCTTAATACATCCATGTTCTAAAGAAACAAAAACATTACCTGTTGAATCCATACAAGAGATACAGTTGGTATACAGTGTTGGTCATATATCAGACTACCATTACTACGCACCGCAGTCTCTGTTTCTCGTTAGCCACGGTACAGTCTGAGATGGTAGATGGTTTACGAGAGAAACACAAGACACGTACGTACGTACCTATGAGGACGAGAGACGAGGCGGCCCACAAAGAACTTAAGACAGCATAAGCCAAGTTTATCTGGTGCGTCGTGTAAACAGAGTCGAGCCTGCTTGGCCACGTGACTGTTTCATTCAGCAGAGTGACATTAGGCGAGTCGTCAATCCCCAGCTCCACACTTGGGGACTCGGCGCAGTCTGTGTCTGCAACATGCAAACACCCTGTTGCATACTCCCTAAAGTGTGCGAGCAGTTCATAAATAAGCAAGAACATCCACGAGACAAGCACAAATGTTCACGGTCTTTATTGATGAAGTATCCATCTGAACAATTGTCTAGAATGTAAATGAAACTATTTCTGACCCAGCTAAACATCTTATGAAGGATGTTTCATTAAAGTTTGATCACAGCTCATATACGTCATATAGGTACGTATAATAATTTACAACTATTGCAATTTTAGTGTTTTACACATAAACATATTTCGTAGTCGTCATACTTACAGAAATAGGCTAGGAATATCAGATAACCAAGTTGATTTTCGCTGTAGTGTATTTGTATATTGCAGTTGTAAAGAGACAATCCTACGACAGCCAGGGCAATCCATAATGCGCTCTGGATCTGTAACACAATCAATCTCCTATAATAATAATATTAAAGAGAGAAAATCTTCCCTCTGGACATAAGTTATTAGTTACTTACCGTGTGCATGGGGCTGGCCTCTCCGTCTGGGCGAACATACTCACACCCCTACACACGATGCGCTACTAAACGTTGTGGCTTTCATTATTAGATACTTCCAAAGCTTTTAACGTAGTTTCCTTGAATGGAACACCACAGGAAAGTTTTGTTCCAATGACACAGAGTTTAATCACTCCCAGACATGGGAAATTGTATTTTTTGTTCACAATACAGCTGGGGCAGAAGCAACAAACTAGTTTCAAAATGAGAAATTGCAGTATCTTGCATAGTTTTTGGAGATTGGAGAACACGTGTCCTTTTTTTTAATACAATGTCTTTTAAAGGTCCACCACTATTTTCATTCTACTATTGTATATGTCGCTCGAAGTCATAACTTTTGGTATGTACAGATCAAAGTCGCGCAAACATCGATTGGTTTTTTTAAAATATTAAATATAAATGTTAAAGAACACAAAACCTGAAAGCGGCGAAAGCCACGATTTATCTGCAGGAAAGTAACTTGTATATGCCCCATACAATAAAGTAATTTCATCTGCTTTTGATTTTCTTAATCTATATGCTACATAACCTAAAAATTGCACATTTTGCGAAGTTGTGCCTGTATTACTGTTTGTGATCTAACTGTTCAATAAGATTGTTAATACAGGAAAAGAACTCATAATCCTGCTGGACTCTTGTCTCTATGCCTTTCTTTTTCTGCCTCTTTATTATCACTTTCAATTTCGCGGATCATCGTTGCACTTACTGCAATGCTAATATCCCGTGCGTAATTCTAGTAACAATTGCGTCCAAGAAACTAGGATTTTACTATCTGATTCACGGTAGTTGGTAAGGGATGATCATGAAATCTATCTATCTGGTTCTAAAAGGAGCTATAGTGTCCCTAGTCGAGTCATTTCAATCAGAGCAAGCGCTGCTGACGTCACTAACAAGGAAGCGTTAGCCACGCGCAGAAGTCTATCACGCACCTAACTGGTAATAGGTATGTACCTACCGCATTACTCAACATACCATGTGTGATTAAATCGATTCAGATGTACTAATTTAAGCACAAATACGCCCTCTCACTGTCCAGCATTCCATGACTCAAGCCGGTGTCCCACGGTCCAACCTTTTTGTACCCAATGGAATTGCACACAAAAGAAACAGTATCTGTCACATTGTGATGCGTTTTGGTCCAAAACGAATGAAAGTTCACATAGCAAGCGTGAGAAATAAACATGGAAAGCAGAGGCAGTAATAATTGATGACCGTTATGCTCTTCTATATCCACAATAAATTAATGGATACTAAGCATAAATTAGATAATTTTTACTTGAAAAGTACAGTAAGCTTTTGTCTTGAGCAGTTCACGTGTGCGATTTGCATCACTGTGAGCACCAGCAATTGTTATTGCCCTTAGATCACGATTTTATAACCTAAAATATAACCTGTATGTCTACGTGACATATCGCAGTGCTAAAATGTTAAAAGAGTTACTTACCAAGGAGAGTATTCCTATAACAAGGGAGATGAAACGTGAAATGTAATTAAAACAACATCCCATGGTAGCGTATTGCCGTGCAATAGAGGATTTGTCTGTAGCCCAAGATAAGATACACATCATAACTTTCTGAAGGTGACGTGCAGTGTTATCAGTTGGTTCCCTGTGTTTCTATCTCTGCTGAAAATACGAGTAGGTATCATCTGTTTCCTTTGGAACTTGCTCTCATTTCAACCAAACTTCGGAATATACGCTTGTCAATCTACAATATCTAAAAGAGAGACAGTTTGTGTATGTTGGGTACCTAGTCTCAAAAACTGCTCGACCGCATTTTTTTCGCTCCATATATATGCCACCTTTAACGTCTATGGCCATATCGGTGGCTTTTCCTTTGGAACAATTGCTCATCGGCAATGATGTTCACTCGTTTACTAGTTGTGTAACTTCGAGTCAGTTCAAATTGGATTTTCTTAATAAACCTTAAATGCATTCTCATTTACAGTCACTTATAGCTGCAGACTCTAGGGAGGATGGAGGACAATCCTGTACTATCGAAGCGATAATACTACGTCTTGCGAGAGTTGTGGAAGAAAGAATGGAGAACGTCGCTCGCAGTTGCCGAGAATCCAAACACCGCTCGTGCGGAAGACATTCTATTGAAAGCGCTGCATTATCATTACGCAAAGTGACTGTATTGAACTTTCTTTCTTGAGTATTGTTTAGAATATGTGTACGATAGGAACCAAGCTAATATGTTCTTAAAAAAGAGCAGTGTCTTGTGTGTACAGTAGCGTTTAAAATAGATATAAGTATGCATGTCGTGCACTTCAGTACGTACGGAATTTTCCACAACACGTTTTCACCGGTTGGTTCTGCGAAAGAAACATGTCTGGTTTGACTTGTAATTTACAGTTCTGCATTAAGTGCATGTGCAAACTCCTTAGGCCACTAAATGGCAGCACAAGTGTGTGATGCAGACATGGTTTGGATTCAGCAAATTTTGTGCACTTTTACTGTGTTCCTATTGGTGTAACAAAGAGTTGCCAAATTTTAAAACAAAAACATCTGTCATGTTGGATTCATATGACTTTTACTCACTTTCCTACGACTATTCTTACAAGACCTCATTCCTGTGTATACTTCTTGTTAATAAGCTTCGTGTTGGTCATCCCCGAGAGCTGTTGTCACGAGTGCTCGTGCGTAACCCATTAGCACCTCTGAGTCATGCGCTACCTATGTAGGTACATTAAAAAGGACGCAGCGAGGACAATATTCCCATTTTGTCAGCAGAGTTATAGCTGCCAATTCATCATGAGCACTAAACACCATTACTGCGTAAGTAAGTCATTGTAAATGTTGATCTTGAACAGCTGTTCGGTTTGTACAACAGTAAATCATTGAGGTTGCCTTGAAGAAGTCACATTGAAAGTGGTTTCTGTGGTATGCAATCCTTTGGGAAAATAATACACCTAATTCAAACAATACTCAGTTTTCTAACCTGCTCAACAGATTTTGTCAGAATCAAACTTGAAATTTGCAACAGCTGTTTGTTCGTTCATCAATCCGGAATAAAATCAACAATATTCTAAAGCAAATAAATAAGGTTCAAAATATTAATCCAAATAAATGATCACATCATCAATTTCCTTCTGCGTGGTATTTTATTGCGCTGATATTTGTTGCTGCAGTTGTTGCTGCTTTCGGCATGTGTTGCGATCTTCCTTCTTCAGTCGCAATCTGTAGCTCATCCTATCCAAGAAGACGAGACTTCACCGACCTCTGAGGGGAACAACACTCAAGATGCGTAAGTTACCTAACCTATCTTTGTGTATGAGGTAATTACTTCTGAGTAGTTACGAATACTCTTGTAGTGGATCGCAAGTTAATAATCCTACACGTAATATGTTGTGTTAATCCTGAAATACTATATTATGCATACGAGCATCTCAATTGCTGTCATTATACTCAAGTTTCATACGACAATTTATGCTCGATCATGTGTTTAAGTTTAAAACGTTTATAAACTCTTTTTAATATTCTACGCTGCAGTTATTATCACTGATGTCCGACATTTTAACTATTTGTTACTCAATTCGATTGCACATGCGCGAATCGATAGTAGCACCTTCAACTTTTCTTATGTTGCTCTTGAAACAATGATACATATGTACGCTATAACGTTTAAAAGACTAGACTTGAAAAACGAGGAGATTGCAATATTAACATTAATTATTAAATAAACAGAGTTGGTAGCTTGATTCCGATACGGTTTGAGCTGCATGAGAAGGTGCGCGCGCAGATGTCGATCATTATGGCATGATCGAGCATAAAAATGACAAGTAACTTTAGTCCATTAGTAAAACCATCACAATACAAACATTTGTTTTCATTATAAGCATTGAAAACTCAGACCACAAACTTCCCGGATACTTTATTTTACTGCCTATTAGTACGAAATACATCAGAACATACTCACACCCTTTTCCTCCGACTCTTATAGAACCCAGAATATATCAATTCAAACCTCTGTTTTGATTCCTTCAATAATAACCTGGAATATGTAAGACTTCTCGATTTCTGCATCATTAGACATATTACCTACAACTTTCATCATAATAATGGAAAAGTAAATTCCAAATCAAGTTTCTTTTGTTATAACTCTCACAAATTCAAATTATGGCGACACGATAACTATTTATCGTAACGACAAGCCATAACCTTCAATCACCGCCGCTTGAGAACAACCCTTCAAATTTTCATTCCGTGGCTTAAAACTAACAATATTTTAATTAAAATATCAATTATAGTACAATTTACATAAATAAGTATCGTACAGAAATAATTGGTAATATTAGTGTAGTGAATGTATTACAAAACCTCGAAGATAGAAAATGCAAAAGTTTTCTTGTTCTCGTAATCGTCCCGGCGCACTACAGGATGTATCTTTATTGGTGCCATATATTTGGAGGACGTGCTCCTGACATCAAAACAGTAAAAAAGAAAAGTTCATATGTACGTGGGTCTGAAAATTATTTATTTCAGAGTTACAGCACAAAATCGAAAGTTACAAAAATTGCCCTAAGTGGCTTCCTCTTGCTTCGATGCACGCAGTAAGCCTATGTTCCATGTTCTGGCGTACTGTGTTGAAAATTCCTGGTGTGTTTCGTATTTGGTCAAATCCAGTTTGCATACGTTCTCTGAAAAAATATCAACATCAGGTACAGTAGTCGCATAAATCAAGGACTTCAAATGTCCCCAGATTAAGAAATCCATTGGATTTGAATCAGGAGATCGAGAGGCCATGCAATGTGTCTCTCTCGACCAGTTCATCTTTGTGGAAATCGATCATTCAAAATCTTACGAACTATCACACTGAAATGAGCTGGAACGCCATCGTGTTGGATGATGTCCAGAGTCACATTATCGATAAGTGATACCTATTTGTCCACTCAGACGCGGAGGGAAGAAGTAGGGACCAATAAGGTAATTCCACCCCAAATGTCGAGTCTGTTGATGGTTGTACTGTCATACTTGCCCAGTTATGAGTTATGAAGATGCTGTGACGAGTAAAACCAGTGTCATCCGTGAGTAGGACACAGGCTAGGAAACTGCTGCTGCAACATGCATTGGCAGAAACGCCTTCTTGGCTCAAACTCAGCGTATTTAATCCCTGCACACGTTGAAGGTGATACAGCTACAGAAGATTGTCATGCAGAATTCTCCAGATATGACTAACTCTTTCTCTTACTGCCATACATCTTGTGCTTTGTGATGGGTCTGCATCCACAGCACAATGACTCGATCTTCAAGCTCAATGCTTCGTACCGCTCTTGGTCTCTTGTACTTCTCTCAACTGTGCCATTCTCTCTCAAGCATTGGTGAATTTGTGCAAATGTTCTTGCACACTGTCAAGGTGCCTTTCTGCATAAGGTTCACCTGCTCGTGCTGCACGACCTTACATACGTGTACTGCATATCCGCCTCTTCACTCATGCAACACATCTTCTTTGTCCTATAACAAGAAAACTGTTGATTTTCAGACCCATGTACATATGAACTTATTTTACTGTTTTGATGTCAGAAACACGTCCCCCAAATATATGACATCAATAAAGATGCACCTGTGTATTGCAATATTATATTCTGTAACTACTGTTTATGCTAGTTTATTAGTAACTTGTCAATCCATATCAATGCTATCAGTATTTCTTTAACATGATAAATGATAAACATTTTACTGTGTTCTTTAAACATATGGATGTATAAATTTCAACAAATCCAAAGTAGAGGAAGTGTTGTATTGCACTAAAAAATTTGATACTGATATTTTACCAGAAATGCCTGTTTTGAGACACTGAATAAACAAAAACCACTTTGTGGACAGCATTCAAAACAGATAAGTAGCTTAAATACTAAATTTGTATTTAAGTTCAACATCTTAGAAGGATACAAAATGAAGATTTTCAAAAGAACGTCCCATCATAAACTACTGTTTACATAGAACATCTTTTGAAAATTTTCATTTTCTCAAACATGCTTTAACGCTTTTGATTAAAATGCTGCATGTTTAGAATGTCTTCATGACAAATGAAATGTAGATAAATGTTCAATTTTCTGACAATAGTCTTTGAAGATCTCTTTATTCTGAATTACTTTTGCATAACTGGTAAAAAAGGCACAAAAAGTAGATCTCGTTAAAGCTTATAATTTGTGTCAAATATATATTGGAATTATTCATTTTTGAGATATTCCTTGTTATTGGTTTGAATTTTCATTGCTTATATTTTTCTCATTATTCGTTTTTTTCCTTCCTGCTCATATAAAGGGAATGGAATTTTAAAGCCATCATATAGTCATCAACTCTTAAAAGTATCAACTATCATTTAAAACTACTGTATTCTCCAATCCCATTGTACCTATAAGGAACTATGTGATAAAAACATTTCCACAAAGGTTTATCTCAATTAATATGAAGTAATCATTTCAAGAATAGTTTGTTGAATGAGTAGAGAAATTCATGTGAATTTAATTAATTAGATTTTAGTCCATGTTTGACAACCATACATTAACATTAGAATCCCCACTATCTCGCTTCTTTTCTTTTTAGTGTTCTTACAAATACTCTACAACTATTTTCGAATTTACCATCCTGCTTACAAACTTGTTCAAATGTTGATACGTGATATTATGTCCTAAATAGTTAAATTTGTTTGTTTGCTTGTTCTAATCCCAAAACATTTAATGTACTTTGCAGGTATATAATAGAAAGTGTGCAGTTTGAAATTGGAACACTTGAGAGCGAAGAACTGGATGATGAAAATGCGACATCATTACCTTCAAAAACAGAAAAGTAAGTGAAGGAGCAATACACTTGTGCAGCTCACATTCATTTCTAATATTTGCTGAGACTCCCACACTCAATTTGTTATTGCTACAAAGTAAAATATGGTTCACTATGTTCATAAACAAAGATATGAGATAGCTATTCTTGCTTTGAGTATGACTTTATGCATTTTAACCAATTACAGGTTTACAACATATCAAGGTATGACAAATTTACTTTATTTAGGAGCCAGAATGTTTTTCTAACATGTATGGGTTATTTTATATAGCTGCGCTGCTCCAAACATTGTAACAAACACGACAAAATCAGGTCCTGTTACTTTCCTGTCACTTTATTGTCCTATAATATTTTACTAGAATACACAGTTTTCTTCTCGAAGTTAACACAGTACAGTCTTTCCTGCTGTCACAACACACAACTGTTTTTCTCATAACCTTGCTCTGCCCGTTGTTTTTCTTCACTTTCTCTATCTCTTATTCACTTAACTATGGCATTACAATCACCTGCGACCACCGACGAATCTTCCAGGACAACACACACACACAAAAAAATAAAATCTGCATATCCACAAGGTGTCCCAAAATTAGATCAACAAGCTTTGGAAGCTGATAGATAACATTATTTTAAACACTTTTTGTTAAGGAAAGTTTTTTGCTGTGGTGCTTCATTTAAGCGCTAGACGACTTAACCTCATAGATTACTGCTTCCCACCCAGTTTAAGTATTTTTGCCAAAATCAACAATGCAAATTAGTATTGCATTTATCTTAGTAAGGCACACAATCTTAGCCCAAGAAACAAACACAAAACACAAAAACAAAATACAAACATCTGATTGTTTACAGTTAATCACAACTTTATTATTCAAAATTAGACCGACAAAGTTTTAAACCAGAGAGATGTCTGGTGTCTTTGTGAGAGTACGGCAGAACAGGGCACGTCGATGTACTCTATGTGTTACTCACTATGGCCGTGCGTTCCAACATTTACTTTGAATACTAAACTTGCCCAAAAGATCAATTGTTACAAATCTTTTTAACTTTACTGAATATGCATCATTAGAACTAGACCAGTTTAGACAAGAAGATGTAGTGCACAGATTTTTAAAAAGCTTTTGATAAAGTTGATCATGACTGAGAGGTAGAACTGGAACTTAAAAATTCAATGCCACAGCTGGGATTTGAACCACAGACCTTCCGCTTACCAGGCGGGTTTCAATGCCACAGCTGGGATTTGAACCACAGACCTTCCGCTTACCAGGCGGGTTTCAATGCCACAGCTGGGATTTGAACCACAGACCTTCCGCTTACCAGGCAGGTTTCAATGCCACAGCTGGGATTTGAACCACAGACCTTCCGCTTAGCAGGCGGGAAGGTTCAAATCCCAGCTGTGACATTGAATTTTTAAGTTCCAGTTCTACCTCTCAAACATTGCCCACACATGGCTTGTGTGTTTAAAAACACCAACAGTAAGTTTGTTGGCATAAATAAATAATAACTCCCATTAAATGTGTTTATAATACAAACAGAACACCACTCGTTAAAGTGGTTGAAAATAAAGATCTAGTTGTGCATTTTACAACAAATCTCAGATTCAACAATCACATTGAGTTAATTGTACCAAAATCACTAAAATGTCTTGGCTTTGTTACTCAAAATTCCTATTCATTCAAAAAAAAAACTTTCATTCAACTTTATAACTCATTTGTGAGGCAAAATCTCAAATATACATCTATTATTTGGAATCCTAAGATGATAAAGCATGTCAACGTAACAGAAAAAGTGCATTATAAATTTTTAAAGTCCATTCTATTTAAAAGAACTCTACTTACACAAATTATGAAACCCTTTTAGAAATATTTAAATTTGAAACTAAGTTTTAGAAGAGATATTGCACGATTAATATTTCTGTATAAAGTATTACATTCTATTATTGATTATATTAATATTACAACAAATATGTTATATATACCCAACAAAATAACCAGATTCAAGAGGCTTTTCTTCACCTCCAGAGCAAATACAGAAATCTATAAAAATTCACCATTACAGAGAACTATGTATTTATATAACACAACAGTAAGTTTGTTGGCATAAATAAATAATAATTACCATCTGAAGGTTATTTAATCCTGGGATATAAAGTACTTGCAATAGTAAGTCACCATTGGGGTAATTTGTCTCTGATGCGAGACTGCCTTTGTGCTTTACCAGGAGAAATATGAACTGGTTTGAGAATTCAATGTCATTCTGGCAGTTTGTCACAGTAGCTTAATGGTTAGAGCATCCACCTGGTAAGTGGAGGGGCTGTGGTTCAAATCCCAGTTGTCGCATTGAATTTTTAAGTTTCAGTTCTACCTCTCAAACATATTCAAAGTTTGAGCTTCTTTAATGTATTTGTTTATTTTTTAGGTTAAGCGAGACTCAAGTGGCATTTCTACTACCACCAGCAGCTCTTTTCAACAGCAGTTCCTCATCCTCAAGCTGATGTCGACAATAAAACTGCATCATCACTTAATTTAACACAACTCATTCATAAGATGTGCTACGTATATAACTCAGCTGGTCTAAGTTTCAAACAGCACATAAAGTTATCACGTTACTTTTACGCTTGCATTCTATGTTTAACACTGCTTTGTACCTACTTGAGTATTACTGAAGATTATCAATGTTTTGAATAAGACTGTAAAATTTCTTAGGCTATAAATAAGAAGGAAGTGTTGCAATATTGTTCTATTTATTCCATTTGTTTCATGACCTGGTCACTTCACTGTGCAAAATAGTATTGGGGAAGATGGGTAATGGTGGCCACTCATGCAAAAGTGAAAATTTACAGAAATCAAAATATTTTATTTAGCTAAGCTTCTTATGTTTTGTATTGTTATTATCGCCATCACGAATGAAGGCGGTTGCGCAGAAGACCAATATTCAATGACATCAGTGTTTTCTAGCCAATCAGGTGTCGTCTGTTTCAGAGTACTTGCCTAGAGTTTGACAGTGAAATTAAATAATTCCAAGCAATAAGTCCACTCCATTGTGGGATAGTAAGTTCACTAAAGGTCCCAAAGATGGCATAAGGAAAAAAACATTGTTATTCACAGTCAAGCCAGCAAAAAGATGGGAAACAGTTGCAACGCAGCACTTCCCCTGCTACCCCTACCTGCATGTTATATGTCATTTACCACCATAATTCCTGGCGGCTACTCTAGTATTCTCTTGTCACAGAAGTATCCGGCCTCATGTATAGATCACACTTGTTGTATTAAACAAATGAATATGGTAGAGAGTACCAACCTTATGAAGCTTAAATTTGAAGCTTCACAATGCTACATGTTAGGTATTTGTTTGGCAGCCATCAATAGTGAATACCCTCAGATGATGTGTAAACATGGATAAAACTGGTCATTATGTGATACAATACTTTCTTGGTCTTATTCCAACTAATATTAAAGCTGAGCTATATTCTACTCTGGTGGAGTCTGCTCCTTCGTTTACAACAGTAAAATGGATATTGTTTAGTTTAGCTTATGCGATGACTTGGTCAAAATTTCGGCAAAGTCCCACTCGGCAGTGTGTACGAATGGTTACGAAATTTGCCAAAGTTGCTGTGTTAATGCAGCGCTGCCAACAGCAGAATGTCCCTAGGAGTTTGTTGCCAATAGTAAGTTTGAATGTTTTTGCAGGAGTCGGCAGTATGCTGTTGACCTTCTTAGAAGCAACTAGTGCAATGGCTAGGTTTATCAGTATATTGGATTTGGCGCCTCTGTGCTTAAATGAAGAGGCATGCATGCAGTTCCTGTACGACGAGGGCCTGTTGAGGACTCGAATGCTGTGCAGGGAATGTGATGCCGTGCTACACCACTTGAAAATTAAAAAAAAAATAAAATAAATAAAAAAGAACGATAATTAATAAAAATAATATAAATATAATAATATAATACTATTAAATATAATATATATAATATATATAATAATATTAAATAATACAATAAAATAATATAATATAAAATAAATAAAAAAGAACGATAAATAATAAAAATAATATAAATATAATAATATAATAAATATAATATATCTTATCTTACATATTTAAACGAGCAATTCTTGTATATATATATTTATTCCGCGCAACTTGGAAATGGCTCTAACGATTTCGATCAAATTTTGTATTCAGATAGGGTTTTGCATTTTAAGTTCAGCTATATAAGCGTAATTCCCGAAAAAACGTGATTTTACATAAAAAATAACATTTTTTATTCCAGCTTCTACAGAGCAATTCTTGCATATACTCACGGTATTTCAGAAACGGATATAAAGGTTTAATTAAATTTTTGTATACATGCATATTACATTCACAGCGTTTTCTCTACTCACGTTTAGGTAACACATTCACATCTCTATCTCTACTCACTCTTCTATAAACAATTTTCCATAAAAAACGTCATTTTGCACCAAAAAACATTTTTAATAAGTTAATGTTTAAATTCAATGTAAACTTCATGATTTGTTTTTTAGTTTCCTCCTAATAAATAAATAAATAAATAAATAAATTTAAAAAAAATAATATAATAATAAAGAACGAGCCAGCGTATCGTGGACCCAGTAACAAGGCAATAAGGATAATGTACACAATAATTCACACTAGCGATATATCTATGTGAGCAAGAGCAAAATAATGTACACAATGAGCAAAACAATAATGTACAGAATCCACAACAATAGTATGGAGTTGCGCTAGGCGATAGCGGTGTATGTCTGTGGCGGCAACGACGCGGGTGAGTGCATTTGTGTTTAATGTGTTGGCAACAAAAACCAGTGTAGTGTAAAAAGCAATGTTGGCAGATGTGAAAATCATCTGCTAGTCATGCAGTGAAATCTAGTGGGCTATTTTGAAACTACTGTAGGCGCATGCACAGTAAGTAATTTCGGACTTAGAATCTGGCTGGCAAGTGGAAAGTGAGCTAAACTAAACAAGAGCCCAGTAAAATATTGTGTGGCAGAGTTTAATTGAGGCTGTACGAGTTGCCAAGATGAATGTTGTAATGGTCGACCAAATGAGGTGACCATGCCAGAAATTGTAAAGAAAATCCACTAAATGGTATTGGATGAGAGTGGACTGAAAGTGTATGAGCTAGCAGACATTTCTACATTGCGTACCGACTGAAAATTTGGACATGAGAAACCTGTGCACAAGACTGTTGCCACATTTGTCCATAATGGAAGAAAGACAGCATCATGAGGATGTTTCAGTCAAGTGTTTGCTCATGTTTTGTTGCAATAAAGCTGAGTTTTTGCATCAATTCATGACCACAGATGAAACATGGGTTCATCACTTCACACCTGAGACAAAGTACGAGTTCAAACAGTGGAGAATCAGCTCCAAAGGAGGCAAAAGATAGTTCCATCTGCAAGCAAAGTCATGGCATCAGTTTTTTGGGATCATGCCGGATAATTTTCATTGATAATCTCCAATCAATGGTGAGCAATGAAATCAAGTAAAACTGGCCACATTTACTGAAATATAAAGTTTTGTTTCATCAAGACAATGCACCAGTTCACATTTTTTTTTTTAATTAACGTCCTCCAACATTGTGTCATATCGGACGAATGAATCAAATGAAATGGATGAAATGATGCTCAAATGAGCCCGAGGTCCATGGAGCTTTAAGTTACCTGACATTCGTCTTCTCAGGGTAGGGAAAACCTCGGAAAAAAACCTTACCCGGATAACTTACCCTAAGCGAGATTCGAACTCGTGACCTCTTGAACGTGAGGCACACATGCTAACCATCACGCTACCGAGGCGAGCACACCAGTTCACACATTCATTATCACCATGGCCAAAATCAATGAGTTAGTTTGAATTGCTTCTTTGTGCACCCTATTCACCAAATTTAGCCCCCTCTGATTGTTTTCCATTTCCAAACTTGAAGAAATGGCTTGGTTGTAAAGGATTTGCCCTCAATGAAGAGTTGGAGTCAGCAGCTGATGGCTATCTTGCAGAGCTCGACGATTCTCACTATAAAAAGGGTATCAAAGCTATTGCACATTGCTGGGAAAATTATATCCAGCTGAAAGGAGAATATGTAGAGAAATACAGGTTTGTTCCCAAAAGAAGTTTGTACTTCTGGGACGGCCCTTGATATATGACAAAAGCAAAGTTTTATATTGCATACTAACACTTCTTAAACATCCAAGCAAATAAGAATATAATTAATAAATCAGTAGAAGGCTGGGTAGCCCTAGACCTTGAAAATAAAACCACACTTCATCAGTGAAGAACATTAAAGGTAGGTCGATGTTGCTATTATGAACGGACTGCTAAAACCAATTGCAATAATTAATCCAGCTTGCAGGATCTTGTGGTTGTAAAGCATGAACTTTTAAGTTCCAGGAATTTCATTGCCACGAAAGCTGACATTTTGGAAATGTTAACCTCTTGTGCTAAACGTCTTGGCGATTTTATTTATGGGGAACGTTAAAGAATAAAGTGTACACATCAAATCCGCACACATTAAAAGAATTGAAGGATAAAATTACAAGAGAAATACATATAATTAAGATGAACTTTTGATGTAAACCAGAATTGTTTTCGGAGATATAGGGAATGTGTTCACGTTGAAGGTCAAAATTTCAACATCTGTTGTGGTGCAGGTAAGCCTAATGCAGTTAGTACAATACTTAGTGTTCCGTATCCGTTACTTGCCGGAGCTCGCAGGTCCTCGCCCGGTCCAGTCATTCGGTTAACTTGTTTTTCTCTGCTCTGAAAGTGCAGTATTGAGCTGACATTATAACATGTGATTGAGTTATTACCAGTGTGTTTTATTTTGTCCTATACTTAGTCACAAAGTGGATTATGACTCAGCATTTGTTTTCTACTATACAGTGTGTATTTATTTATGATTTGTATGTGTTAACTCAGTCAACTCCCCAAGTGAAAGTGTGATTTGCAGAAATATTTCAAGGTGACCTGCAATTTCTATCCTGGGGAAGCCTAAAGTGTACAGGATATACCACACACCATGGAAGAATTAAAACAAAATATCTGTCAGGAAATTACCAGCATTTCTGAACGTGAACTACGGTGAGTGAAGGATAATTTCCTAAAGAGGTGCCAAAATGTATGGATGGTGACAGTGGCCAGTTTCAGCATCTCCATTAATAAGATTGGTAAGCAAGGCCTTTAAAGGTAGTTTTTGTATGGTTTCATCTGCACTGTTCTATGACAGCGCCAGTTGGCGACGAGCACCGAGGATGCATATAGGCTAAACAAGGCACCTATGCGTACAGCAACTTAATCAGCAAAACATAAAATAGAAACAGCCTTTCTATGTTTAACTGACGAACTCTTTAACGTAACAAGAGCATTATATTTCATAATATAAAAATCCAAGACAGACAATACAATTAGAACAGTTAAAACTCTAACTGATGAGAAATTAGAATACAGTAAACTCTCGGTTTAGCGGACCTAAAGGGGCCAGGAGTTGCTCGGAAAATTGAAAGTCTGTTAAATCGCTAAATGAATGAAAATGAAGCAAAAACAATTGAAACTGTTTTATTGGTACATACCATTTACTTTTACAAGATTTACTCTTGGTTGGAAGTCGTTCCCTGTGAAGTTTGTGGGTTTGAAAGAAGTGTCAATACCCATTTGCTTCCCACTTGAATATCGCTTCTTTGTGATTAAGGAGCGAAACTGTCTGAAATGTTCATAATAGGCTAGCACTTGTGGGTCTGAAGAGATTTCCACATAAGAAATCACATCATCCATGTGGTCTCTTATTACGATAATCTAGGTGCACACTTCAAAGATTCATCACTGTTGTCTTCATCTTCTTGTAGAGCACTTGCAGTGATCTCTTCACGACTCAGAATCTGGTAACCTGGGTCACCCTCATCCATGTCCAGCCACTGTTCTAAGTCGTGTTCACTTAAATTATTCCCTGCCTTTGTCAGTGTATTACAAACATCGGATGTTTCGAAGCCACTGAAATAACATTCAGCTTCAATTCCTTTCAATAACTGTGTCCACCCATTAGCTAATGTTGTTGTCTTCCTCTCTTTCCAAGCTGCAGCAAAGTTAAAGATGGCAGAATTGATATTATAAGCCCGTAATTTAGCTCCTCGCATGTCACTTTCAGTGTCGTTTTCTTGCTCCAAGGCGACCATAACCTCTTCAAGAAACTTCTTGTAAAATCTTTTACAACCAACAATGATGAGTAGACATGTAATGAACACGAGTATTACATTCACCAGAGAATGCCCAATTCAGACTGAAGCTAAGAGTCATGTGAGCCCTTGAGCGTGTGACGCGTAGACAAACCTTCACAAATGTAAGCGAAGACACGTGAACTAGCCTTCTCGAACAAACAGTGGAATGCCACAATTTAATCATCGCAGATCTTCTCAATTTATTTTATAACCAATGCCAAATTTAGTCCGTTAAATCCGAAGTCCGTTGAACAGAGGTCAGTTAAACTGAGAGTTTACTGTACATAACTTTTTATTGGTTAGTGTTGTGTTGTGCTGCATTGTTTCTAAGCACCGTATTAAGATTTTCATCAAGAACCCATATACATGTATTGCTGTGCCAAACAATGAACTGCCACTGCCATCCACCGCTGTGACGTGAACAATCGCTGCTTGGCAAGCAAGCTCTTGACTCCGTCCACTGCCCACCACTAGGTAGCTGTTGGTGCCTGATATAAGGCTTTGAGTCAATTGTTGGATGGTTGAAGCTGCGACTAAAAGCAGATAAAATTTATCCGCAACTAACAGAAGAGGAGCGTAAGTATTGATGGGGTAACCTGTCACATCTGAGAAGTCACTAACCCATATTCATCAACGTTCACTGAAGAGTGGGCAAACGCTTATGGCCTCCACGACCACCAGATTTGTCCACATGTAACCTTTATTTCTGTGAGTATTTGAAGGGAAAAGTGTACGAGGAGAATCCCCATTCCATTGATGAACAGAAGGATAACATTCTGCAGTATTACGCACAGAAGTGTCCAGATGCACATGGAGGGAACTTGAATAATACATACAGGACACATTTATTTACTCATTTTATTCCATTTAAAGTTTGTTTTCAGTTTGGTTTTATCTGCCCAACCCTGTATCATCAGGAAGATGATCATACAAAAGTGCGTTTTACAAAGGACGTTACAGCTAGTGACATATGAAGGATAGAGAATGGTACAGAAATTGTTGTGATGATCATTACTCAGATAATCACCAATAAAAACACAATTCATCATCTTTAAAGTAACGAATGGAATGTTAAAACATATCGCACTATACAGTATCACTCCAGTGTTTATTATTTTGCGCACAATTACTTATGTTACACCATGTTAGTCCTCAAAAACTCATCCTTTTCCTCATCTTCTGATATTAAGTGAGTCTTCAAAAATTCTTCCACTGAATCAGTATTCCATTTGTCTATTGCCAGCACCTAAAAAGAAACAAGGCAAGTAAATATTCTATGGAAAAAAAAACAATGAAAAAGCCTTTATAAAATGACATACAGAATGTAGGAAAAATACACGAGTCTTAATCCAGCAATTGCAAAATAACATTTTCCTTTTTTTTTATTTACTGGAGCAGATGTGTGCTTCAATACACTCACTCCGACTCGTTCACTCTACTCTCGTTACCACACACTAGTCGCTCAAATTTAACACACCCAGTCTTAAAATAATTTATTCTTCACATAATGGTCACACTGACTGTATTTCTACTCACTTTATGAAGAAAGCACAAAAGGTGTGACTGACACAGTGATAGGACATCAATCTCAAATTTCAATGTAACACACTTTTGTATATGACTTATGGAACTGTTGAAAAGTAAAGTTTTGTCAAATTGTTTAGAATCATGAATGTAATAATTACACAATTAGGCCATTAGGTTATTCTTGGACAACTGTTTTGACGGCGTCTGCTGTATGTCAAGGCTGAATCCTCCTTTGAACTGGTGCTGCCCTCTCTCTTTTAATTCTAAACTTCATGAAATCATCATCAACCGATGGGTGGGATTTCAAAATAGGGCATACAATCTATTGCATTTACAACTCCACAAAAACATATTGTAGGTTTGATACAAGTAAATTTTCATTCACCCGTTAAACCTATATCTATAAAAATGTTATATTGGTTTGTGTATGCTTCAAAAACTCAAAAATTTCTGCATCGATTTAGCTCAAATTTTGACACAATATACAATTCACTTCAAAGAATGTTTTTATCTATTTCTTGCGTCAGTAACATAACCGCGACTGCAAGAACACATCTTTTGCAACGGTCATTACCGCTACTTGCCAATAGACGGCGTTAACAATGATCTTTTTCTTTGACAAAAAAAGAAAAGAATTTACTTAATTTTATACAATTCAGCATTCAAAGTGAGGAAATTATATGTAAATTGATAGACACCGTTGTGGAAGCAGATGAAGTAGTTAATTACCCATCAGAGTTTTTGAACTCTCCTCATCTGCCAAGAATGCCATCATACACACATTAAAATAGGTGTGTCAATTATCATGTTAATCAGACAAAACTGTGTAACGGCACGAGGCTCCTCGTCCTTGAAGTTAAGAAATTGATGAACAACGTAATGGAAGCAACGATATTAACTGGGCCTTTCAAGGACGAAGATGTCCTCATTCCTCGAATTGCCCATTAAAAGATTAAAATTTCCAATTCAATTGGCGTTTGCAACCACAATCAATAAGACCCGTGGTCAATCTTTAGAATTGTGTGGTTTAGATTTAGGTGCGGATTGTTCCTTACATGGACAATTTTATGTTGCATGTTCCCGTGTTGGTAAACGAGATAGGCTTTATATCTTCGCAAATAATGGAAACACAAAAAATATTGTAAAATTAAACTTGATTGAAACGTATGCTTTGTTTTGTTCGTCATTTGTCATTCATGCAACCACCATAATGTGCCCTAGGCGAAGCGTGCAGGTAGTACATGTATAAATGTATCTACTTACGTCCTGAACATTTCCATCTTTGTCCATCAGCTTTATTATGGGATCCAGACCTCTAACATATTTAATTTGCAGATTAGGGAACTTGGCCGGCCTATCGCTCTTCACAAATGCTGTGAAAACAATAGTGTTTACATTAACAAGCATTTATAAAATGTTAACATTAACGCAACCTAGGACTGAATTTAGCAATTTCTGGAATTAAGAATTATTTAATTTAAAATATTTGATATTTATATAGTATTTGCTGTCCAAGTCGCTAACTTTTTATAAAAACTAAAGAAAATCCTTACAGAACTTTCTACATGAAATTTGAAGTAGAGTAACACATTTCCTTTTTTTCTATTTAAATCATTTACTTATTAGGATATTAAGTTCTCTTTTCATTTTGTTGCTTTTCAGACTTTAAAACTTGATTTTATTCATAGTAATAGTATTAATAGAATAAAGGAAGCTGTAAATATCCTTAAAAAGTTCAAGTATAAAATGTTTTGCTAAAATTGGAAACAACTGATGTGAGAAGAACAGCAAAATTTATCCTTGAAAAATGTGTGTTTCAGAAAGACACTGTTTTCATTTTTATTTGTGCCTTTGCTTTTCAATGTATGACGTCACTCTTTGAAGTGAGTCTGCAGTTACCTAGAAATTTTAGGGTACTTTATTATGGCATGGCTACATAAATGACAGATATTTTGTATCTTTATGTCTGACCAAAAATAAATTAATTTCTTACTTTCAAAGCATGTTTCAGTGTGGAAGATTAAATGCTTAATTTAAAACAGCCTCTTGTAAACAATGCTGAAGATTTTAATATTTTTTCATGCATAGTTCTGTTTTACTTAAGGCAATCTAACCCATAAGTTTTCTATGTAACACGTACTCAATGAAATCTCTTGAGACTACTGTGTTAAGCGTTTCTAAAACCTGAATGCTAACAAAGCCAGTACCCTGACGTGAATGCAATGTACTTTACTTCTCAATTTTGCTTTTGGAGAGTCTTCCAATAAACCAGCCAAAGAAGCTAGTGTTGCACTCTCTATGGGAAGTTTCGTAAACACCAAGCGTAGTTCAAGAGCCAAACTACGCATTCCTGCAACATTCGACCTGGGCGCTCTCTATGTAGCTATTCTTACACTTGTTACACCTAATGGCTCACCAGACAGCGGTGACATCATACACGACCATCAATGGCACAAATAAAAATGAGCACCATGACTAGATTAGTACTTCCACAACTCGTTTTGTTTGCTGTGACATAGGCAAATATTGCGCCATATATACAGGATCCTATAAGACGTGAAATGCCAAACGTGTAGTGCTTGCTGAATGCAGAAACTCACCTTGTATCTGTGGATAAGCCCCGAACTTACACGTACACACTTCCAGGCGAGCCTGGGCATATCGTTTCACAGTGTATCCAGTTTCATCTCTGTGACAGCACTGATCACAGTGGTCCCTGCAAATATTACCAATACAACATCACAAAATTAAAAAATCTGGTGTTACATTCACATTACTTTCTCTATCAGCTATCACCTAAGTTTATATAGCTTCTGCAAACTAATCTTACAAAAAATAACGTTTCTTTGTATTTCATATTAACCAATAGAAATGGATGCAGACATAGTTCATCATATATGAGGGTGGGTCAATAAGTAATGTCTCCTATTTTTTTTTCCTTAAATAAGTTAGTTATGTGAAAAATTTGAATTTGGCGCAAATCCTCAAACCTTGTTCTCCAATCCCCTGCAGTAGTAACTTCCTAAGTCAACAGGTGGCAGCACTGCATCCTCTTGCAAAATGGCTGACATCGACATTCATATTAGACAGTGCTCTGTGATTGAATTTTTGACTGCGGATGTGAAATGCCAATTCGCATTCACAAAAGGCTAAAAAATGTGTATGGTGATGCAACGGTGGATGTCAGCACTGTTAGACGATGGGTTCGTCGCTGTAACGAAGCTGAAGGGCAAACACCATTGGCAGAGGAAACGCGAAGCAGCAGGCCGGTGACTGCAGTGACTCCATGCAACATTCAGCGAGTCGATGAGATCATTCGAAGAACCCATCGTCTAACAGTGCTGACATCCATTGTTACATCTCATATACATTTTTCAGCCTTTTGTGAATGTGAATTGGCGTTTCACCTTCCGCAGCCAAAAATTCAATCACAGAACACTGTCTAATACGAATGTCGATGTCAGCCATTTTGCAAGAGGATGCAGTGCTGCCACCTGTTGACTTAGGAAGTTACTACTGCAGGGGATTGGAGAAGAAGGTTTGAGGAATTGCGCCAAATTCAAATTTTTCACATAACTAACTTATTTAAGGAAAAAAAATAGGAGGCATTACTTATTGACCCACCCTCGTAGTTTCTTGTAGATACCGGAAGAACAAAAACCTCCGAAAGGGCTGTGCGGTGTTTTGCCTGTCCGAATCCTTGCTGCCATCTGCTTCTATCATAGAAGAGCACAGAACAAACCATACAACATTTTTAAAACTGCTTTTAAAGACCTTAGTTACCAACTTTATGAAAGGAGATGCTGAAACACATTTTGTTTTAATTCTTCCAGGGTGTGTGGGTTTGTCTTGTACACTTTATGTTTTGAGTTACCCCAGAGATAGAAATCGAAGGCGCTTACGTCAGGGGACCAGTAAAACTCAACTAACAATTCTGTTCTGAAACACACTTTCAATTGTTCTCATCGAAAGAATGGCCGAATGAGCTGTTGCAGAATCTTATTTAAAAAAAGGCAAAATCACACTTTCTGTCTCCTAATTCTCTAAAAAAAGGGCAAAATTATATTCATGTATTTACTGTTGACTCAAAAAGAATTGGCCACATAACTCTGTAGCCAACGTTGTTCATGAAGTAAAGCTTCATGATGAAAATATTAGTGCTGAGGTTTTTGTTCCCGCGGTACAAGAAGGATAAAGAACTTAAGTGAGTCTAAAAACAGCTCACTTTGGAAATTCGTACCTTTTCCATGACATCATAAGAAACAAACATATGATAACAAAACGTATAAAAGCATGTCACTAGTTTCAAACCAGCAGTGATGGTTGATATCACAAAAAATTATGTGACATGTCATGTAATACGTACTCTGACTGGTAACCAGAGGATATGGTTGGTGAATTTATTTTGATAATTCTCCCGGTCAGGTCGGTGAGACTCGTAAACCAACGACAGGTGTGGTCCTCCAGACATTCTGGGGGTTGTGAGAGAGCGATGTGACCGCCAAAACATAAAAATATGGTGCTCTCTTAAAAGCGGTTACTATTACTGCTATTGCTCTATGAGTGAAAAATGTTGTAGAGCAAGAGGATTAATGACTTCATTGTCAGAAATCCAGCATTAGCTAACAACAACAACAACATTTTTTGTGAGTTAAGTCGTTGGTTCCTTATCTCTTATGGTTATACAAAATTAATTTGAATGAAAAAGCCTTTGCAGGTTATTGCCAGAAAATTCAAAACATCTTGTGATATACGTTTGAGATGAAAATTGCTGAAATTCAAAACGTATTTTAATAAAAATCTGTAAGAGCTGTTTTTGAGAAAATTAAAGTCAATGAATTTTTCTGACATAAAGCGCGGTTTCAAATGGCAATATATTCTTGAAAATCTTTGTCACAACACTTAGTTGGTCCTTAACCAATGGTTTTTTTGCTTGTGTTACATGCACAGACACATATACACACACACATGAACCTTCTCTAAAAATGCATTTATTTATTTAGAGTGCTTTAAAACATGTATATCCTGTGAAATACTACTGTTAAATGTATATGTAGAAGCAGCACTATTGTTAAGTAGAGGAGCAACTAAAACTGAATTCAGATTGATAATTATAAAACAGCAGTGAAGCAATACACCCAATTTTCGTATTTTAGTATGAAGAACTTAGGTTAAGTGTAATGCTTACTTCAGCAACTCAAGCCCAAATTTATCGAGATTCTCGCACGACGAGCAAAGCAGGTTAGCTTTATTCAAGCCTAGGGACCAACAGTCTTCTGCTGTGAATTCTGCTACAATCCCAGATACCTGAAATTAACACAAATTGACCCAATATTAAATTGCCTGGGTAAGGTCATAAGATTCATGGACTATTGAAAG
Source organism: Tenodera sinensis (assembly GCA_030765045.1). NCBI lineage: Eukaryota > Metazoa > Arthropoda > Insecta > Mantodea > Mantidae > Tenodera > Tenodera sinensis. Next base: position 4,944,519 of record CM060963.1, read on the forward strand.
CTTTGTTTTGCTTTGCTTAAAAAGTTATATATTCTGTGAAAATAAAGGGGAAACTTTAGTAACAGTATAGATGAAGCTAACAGTGCTTTTTATTAATTCATAATCAAGTATTCATTACGCATGGCAATGTTATAACAAATTGAGGTTAGTTAGTGGTAGGATAAAGTCAAAAGAAACTAAAGATTAACAGTTGAATTACTTACTAATAGGCATGTTAGGCCAAAAATATTAATTGTCGTCGCTCCTAACATCTCAGGAGCACCTTTTAAACCTTAGACAAACTTATAAACCCCTACACTTTCCGGCTCACTCACAAATTCTTGACCAGAGAATACAGAACATGAATACAGAATATATAACTATAACATGTGGAAGTGATGTGGAAGCTCCATGTTAAACTTTGGCAACATACAGCGCTCCAATTGGGCAGGCACTCAACTACACTATGGGAAATTGCGTTGCCAAATACACATGTTGCAAAAGCTCGCATAGAGCCACGGAAGCCGGAAAAAGAGCTCGCTAGTTAATGTTAAAACTCGGCAGATGGCTCCAGTTGTTACACTACCATAACTGGTCAATAGCGACACTTGGGTTTGACTAAGCGCTTTAACCGTAAAGTTCACTCTCAGTTAACGTTAATGAGTAATAGTTAAAATCTTAGTTTGTAGTTATGTACCTGCTTGGTTTAGAACGCAGTAACTGTTATTAGAGACAGGATACTACAGAAGTAAGATAAATCTGATGTGTTGTACTCACATGACTTTCTCTACTCACTCTTGTACTAATCATTCCTACAAACTCTTATTCCTATATCTTCTTCGTGTTAGTTAAGATAAACATTTGTACAAGTTATCTTGTTTAGCTTCTTGTAGGTACAAGGGGAATATGGGAATAGAGACATACACACATGCGCGCGCGGATCTTTTTCTAAACATGCTTGTTTAGATTCAGAGGGCCTCAAAACATACCTATATATATTTCCGATGAAATCTCGACATGAAGTTTTTGGGTGGAGTACTTACTAGTAGAGGAAGTGTAGAAGTTGGACGTAAAGTACCCCTTACAAAGGGTTCACCCAGTTTTTTAATCACCATCCCCCCCCCTCCCCCCTTAGCAATGCTAGGTTTAAACATTCGGTTAACACTATTCGCTATTCGTTCATTAAAATGAATCAGAAGTTAAAATACAGTTTGAGCGACGCAGAAGTGTGAATGACCCAGCTGATGGGTGACGTATCAGAACAGAGTCCGAATGGTCCAAGTTCAAGTCTTAGCCAGTCATCATCACATTGACTCAGCCATGTTGGGCGAAGTTCGACAGTCAAGTGTTTACCGCCCGACCGACCGACCGCTACTCAAGGTTGTAAAGGTGAACTAGGAAACGCCGCCGCAGTTGTTAACCTGTGGACTCTGATTTGGAAAATTACCCGCACATTAACTCATGTCTATTAAATTCAATCAAAATGAACAACTTTCCACAGACTACTGCAAGATATATATTTTTACTTTCTCTACTATGTATTGTAAGGAAAGTATTGTATTCCATCCAAAAATTCCATGTCGAAATTTCTCCAGAAATAAACGCTTTGGGCCCCCTGAATAAAAACACTTTAAGAAAAACTTCAGTCTGTGGGCACCATAACTCAAAGTGACCTATTGTACTCACATGACTTTCTCTACTCACACTTGTACTAAGTATTCTTACAAACTCTTATTCCTATATCTTCTTCGTGTTAGTTGAGATAAACATTTGTACAAATTATCTTATTGCTTATTTCCTTGTAGCTACAAGGGGAATATTACAATACAGTAGGTTTTGTGCGATAGTCAAATATTTTAAAGCTTTGAGATCCCGTTCTCTTTGCACACTTAACATATAAAAAATGAACAACGATGTTCCATTTCAGGAAACTTAACTTTTCAGAAACTCACACACATAACAATGAATATCTCCGAAATGGTTCACTCTACAAGAAAATTTATTGAGACATAAATTGTGTATTTTAGCAAGATCTACATTTTTTGTATAGTATGATTTGGTCTATGTCAAACGGTTTACCAGTTATACAAAAGTCGTCCAGAGTAAATACGACTACAGGAGCTATAGCCAGAAAATTCAAGATATACGTTTTATTTGTCATAAAAAGATCTCAAACATATGACATTTTAATCAAAATCGTTAGAGCCATTTTCAAGAAAATAAAAATGTTCGAAAAATTCTCCATGTAAAGGGTAGTTTAGGGTGGGGCTATTTTCTTGAAAATGTTCGTGTCGCATCCTTGAAAGATATTAAACTAAAATAGCGACTCTTGGTGTTTGAGATAATCGGCACAGACGTAATGGAAGTAAGCGCTGAACTTGACCTGCCGTTCCTCGAGTTGTGTTGGACTCTGTCCTATGTAAGCTGCTCAGGTAGTGCTATCTATATCACGGATCAGTGGCCTGCGGTCCTGATAAGCCACAACACTGACGTCTTTAACAACTACCATTTCTTCCTTTTTCAACGCAAACTATCGCAAAGTCCAAGTTTGCCTCTGTGAATTCAATATTGCAATAACAAATAAGTTCTCGAGCTTGTGCTGAACACATTCTGTCTTAAACTCCTGTAAAGTAGATATTAAAACTGCTCTAAAACTTGTATTGAAAATCTACGCAAGTTTTTACTTCCCCTACTTCAAGTATACTGTGTCTGTGTACAGCATAACTCAAAAACGAAAATTCAGTTAAAAACCAAAGTTGGTATTTAAGTTTAATGTCTTTCAAGGATGCGACACGAAGATTTTGAAGAAAATAGCCCCACCCTAAACTACCTTTAACATTGAAATTGTTTTTCGAATATTTTGATTTTCTTTAAAATGGCCCTAAAGATTTTGATTAAAATGTCATATGTTTAAGATATTTCACTTCTCGACTTAAACGTTTGTCGCTTGTTGTTTGAATGCCTAAATAATTAAATTCTGAAACCTCTTTGATAATTGTTCATTCCGCTCGTAATCTGCATGTCAATGGTTCCTTCGATACTGTTAGGCATCACTGTATCTACTAAGTTTTAAACTTTTCATTGTTGGCCTGTTTGATACACAATGAACTGTCAATGTGGTCATAAAATACTGCCCCATTGTTATAATGTGATTCATGTAAAAAAGTAATAGTCAAACAATGTTAAATATTATGTTTAAGATAGGCTGGATTGGTGAAGGAGATTCAGTAGCATGGCCTCCTCATTTGTCGGATTTAGTCCATTAGATACTTGGGTAACGGCTACGCCAAACACATGGACAATGTGCACGTGTTACAAGAGCGTGTGACCAAATACAAGAAGTGCAGGTGTGATCTGAAGAGTTGTGGATTCTTTGGCAAGAGGAATTGGAGCATGTGTAATAATGCATGGGGCATCTCCTGTGGTAAATTAAGTAAATAAAGAAGTCCCTGAGATAGCTCAGGAGCCTGTTGTAGGGTTAGCTCAATGGTACTCGCAGAGTGAGCTACTCTCTGTGAGTGAGTTAAACTTTCCCTGTACAGTGTTGTTCTTGTACCTTTATTACTACCACTAGTTACATGATTGTGTCTATCTTCCCTATATACTGATACGAGGATGACTTCGCACACTTTTCACTGCACTATCGATCGCTTTTATCCTCCCCCACACTGCGCACCCATCACTACGTTAAGTTCTTGCGACCATCTCCGCCATGGGAGTCATGTGACCCTGTTGCCTCGTCTTGGGTCACATAGGCCCACCTATCCCAGTGCACGTGGCCTCTCCATCTGTTTGTGTTTCTGTTCCCTCGTCTTGGGTCACATAGGTCCATCTATCCCAGTGCACGTGGCCTCTCCATCTGTTTGTGTTTCTGTTCCCTCGTCTTGGGTCACATAGGCCCATCTATCCCAGTGCACGTGGCCTCTCCATCTGTTTGTGTTTCTGTTCCCTCGTCTTGGGTCACATAGGCCCATCTATCCCAGTGCACGTGGCCTCTCCATCTGTTTGTGTTTCTGTTCCCTCGTCTTGGGTCACATAGGCCCATCTATCCTGGTGCACGTGGCCTCTTCACCTGTTTGTGTTTCTGTTCCCTCGTCTTGGGTCACATAGGCCCATCTATCCTGGTGTACGTAGCCGCTCCATCTGTTTGTGTCCCTGTTCCCTCGTCTTGGGTCACATAGGCCCATCTGTCCTGGTGCACGTGGCCGCTCCATCTGTTTGTGTCCCTGTTCCCTCGTCTTGGGTTCCATAGCCCCATCTATCCTGGTGTACGTAGCCGCTCCATCTGTTTGTGTCCCTGTTCCCTCGTCTTGGGTCACATAGGCCCATCTGTCCTGGTGCACGTAGCCGCTCCATCTGTTTGTGTCCCTGTTCCCTCGTCTTGGGTCACATAGGCCCATCTGTCCTGGTGCACGTGGCCTCTTCATCTGTTTGTGTTTCTGTTCCCTCGTCTTGGGTTCCATAGCCCCATCTATCCTGGTGCACGTGCCCTCTCCATCTGTTTGTGTTTCTGTTCCCTCGTCTTGGGTCACATAGGCCCATCTATCCTGGTGCACGTGGCCTCTTCATCTCTTTGTGTTTCTATTCCCTTGTCTTGGGTCACATAGGCCCATCTGTCCTGGTGCACGTGGCCTCTTCATCTGTTTGTGTTTCTGTTCCCTCGTCTTGGGTCACATAGGCCCACCTATCCCAGTGCACGTGGCCTCTCCATCTGTTTGTGTTTCTGTTCCCTCGTCTTGGGTCACATAGGCCCATCTGTCCTGGTGCACGTGGCCTCTCCATCTGTTTGTGTTTCTGTTCCCTCGTCTTGGGTCACATAGGCCCACTTATCCCAGTGCACGAGGCCTCTCCATCTGTTTGTGTTTCTGTTCCCTCGTCTTGGGTCACATAGGCCCACCTATCCCAGCGCACGTGGCCTCTCCATCTGTTTGTGTTTCTGTTCCCTCGTCTTGGGTCACATAGGCCCATCTATCCTGGTGCACGTGGCCTGTTCATCTATTTGTGTTTCTGTTCCCTCGTCTTGGGTCACATAGGCCTATCTGTCCTGGTGCACGTGGCCTCTCCATCTGTTTGTGTTTCTGTTCCCTCGTCTTGGGTCACATAGGCCCACCTATCCCAGTGCACGTGACCTCTCCATCTGTTTGTGTTTCTGTTCCCTTGTCTTGGGTCACATAGGCCCATCTGTCCTGGTGCACGTGGTCTCTCCATCTGTTTGTGTTTCTGTTCCCTCGTCTTGGGTCACATAGGCCCACCTATCCCAGTGCACGTGGCCTCTCCATCTGTTTGTGTTTCTGTTCCCTTGTCTTGGGTCACATAGGCCCACCTTTCCCAGTGCACGTGGCCTCTCCATCTGTTTGTGTTTCTGTTCCCTCGTCTTGGGTCACATAGGCCCATCTGTCCTGGTGCACGTGGCCTCTTCATCTGTTTGTGTTTCTGTACCCTCGTCTTGGGTTACATAGGCCCATCTATCCCAGTGCACGTGGCCTCTCCATCTGTTTGTGTTTCTGTTCCCTCGTCTTGGGTCACATAGGCCCATCTCTCCTGGTTTACGTGGCCTCTTCATCTGTTTGTGTTTCTGTTCCCTCGTCTTGGGTCACATAGGCCCATCTGTCCTGGTGCACGTGGCCTCTCCATCTGTTTGTGTTTCTGTTCCCTCGTCTTGGGTCACATAGGCCCACCTATCCCAGTGCACGTGGCCTCTCCATCTGTTTGTGTTTCTGTTCCCTCGTCTTGGGTCACATAGGCCCATCTGTCCTGGTGCACGTGGCCTCTCCATCTGTTTGTGTTTCTGTTCCCTCGTCTTGGGTCACATAGGCCCACTTATCCCAGTGCACGAGGCCTCTCCATCTGTTTGTGTTTCTGTTCCCTCGTCTTGGGTCACATAGGCCCATCTGTCCTGGTGCCCGTGGCCTCTTCATCTGTTTGTGTTTATGTTCCCTCGTCTTGGGTCACATAGGCCCACCTATCCTGGTGCACGTGGCCTCTTCATCTGTTTGTGTTTCTGTTCCCTCGTCTTGGGTCACATAGGCCCACCTATCCTGGTGCACGTGGCCTCTTCATTTGTTTGTGTATCTGTTCCCTCGTCTTGGGTCACATAGGCCCATCTGTCCTGGTGCACGTGGCCTCTCCATCTGTTTGTGTTTCTGTTCCCTCGTCTTGGGTCACATAGGCCCACCTATCCTGGTGCCCATGGCCTCTCCATCTGTTTGTGTTTCTCTTCCCTCGTCTTGGGTCACATAGGCCCATCTATCCTGGTACACGTGGCCTCTCCATCTGTTTGTGTTTCTGCTCCCTCGTCTTGGGTCACATAGTCCCACCTATCCTGGTGCACGTGGCCTCTTCATCTGTTTGTGTTTCTGTTCCCTCGTCTTGGGTCACATAGACTCACCTATCCTGGTGCACGTGGCCTCTTCATCTGTTTGTGTTTCTGTTCCCTCGTCTTGGGTCACATAGGCCCACCTATCCCAGTGCACGTGGCCTCTCCATCTGTTTGTGTTTCTGTTCCCTCGTCTTGGGTCACATAGGCCCACCTATCCCAGTGCATGTGGCCTCTCCATCTGTTTGTGTTTCTGTTCCCTCGTCTTGGGTCACATAGGCCCATCTGTCCTGGTGCACGTGGCCTCTCCATCTGTTTGTGTTTCTGTTCCCTCGTCTTGGGTCACATAGGCCCATCTGTCCTGGTGCACGTGGCCTCTCCATCTGTTTGTGTTTCTGTTCCCTCGTCTTGGGTCACATAGGCCCATCTGTCCTGGTGCCCGTGGCCTCTTCATCTGTTTGTGTTTATGTTCCCTCGTCTTGGGTCACATAGGCCCACCTATCCTGGTGCACGTGGCCTCTTCATCTGTTTGTGTTTCTGTTCCCTCGTCTTGGGTCACATAGGCCCACCTATCCTGGTGCACGTGGCCTCTTCATTAGTTTGTGTATCTGTTCCCTCGTCTTGGGTCACATAGGCCCATCTGTCCTGGTGCACGTGGCCTCTCCATCTGTTTGTGTTTCTGTTCCCTCGTCTTGGGTCACATAGGCCCACCTATCCTGGTGCCCATGGCCTCTCCATCTGTTTGTGTTTCTCTTCCCTCGTCTTGGGTCACATAGGCCCATCTATCCTGGTACACGTGGCCTCTCCATCTGTTTGTGTTTCTGCTCCCTCGTCTTGGGTCACATAGGCCCACCTATCCTGGTGCACGTGGCCTCTCCATCTGTTTGTGTTTCTGTTCCCTCGTCTTGGGTCACATAGGCCCACCTATCCTTGTGCACGTGGCCTCTCCATCTGTTTGTGTTTCTGTTCCCTCGTCTTGGGTCACATAGGCCCACCTATCCTGGTGCCCATGGCCTCTCCATCTGTTTGTGTTTCTCTTCCCTCGTCTTGGGTCACATAGGCCCATCTATCCTGGTACACGTGGCCTCTCCATCTGTTTGTGTTTCTGCTCCCTCGTCTTGGGTCACATAGGCCCACCTATCCTGGTGCACGTGGCCTCTTCATCTGTTTGTGTTTCTGTTCCCTCGTCTTGGGTCACATAGGCCTACCTATCCCAGTGCACGTGGCCTCTCCATCTGTTTGTGTTTCTGTTCCCTCGTCTTGGGTCACATAGGTCCACCTATCCTTGTGCACGTGGCCTCTCCATCTGTTTGTGTTTCTGTTCCCTCGTCTTGGGTCACATAGGCCCACCTATCCTTCTGCACGTGGCCTCTCCATCTGTTTGTGTTTCTGTTCCCTCGTCTTGGGTCACATAGGCCCACCTATCCTGGTGCCCATGGCCTCTCCATCTGTTTGTGTTTCTCTTCCCTCGTCTGGGGTCACATAGGCCCATCTATCCTGGTACACGTGGCCTCTCCATCTGTTTGTGTTTCTGCTCCCTCGTCTTGGGTCACATAGGCCCACCTATCCTGGTGCACGTGGCCTCTTCATCTGTTTGTGTTTCTGTTCCCTCGTCTTGGGTCACATAGACCCACCTATCCTGGTGCACGTGGCCTCTTCATCTGTTTGTGTTTCTGTTCCCTCGTCTTGGGTCACATAGGCCTACCTATCCCAGTGCACGTGTCCTCTCCATCTGTTTGTGTTTCTGTTCCCTCGTCTTGGGTCACATAGGTCCACCTATCCTTGTGCACGTGGCCTCTCCATCTGTTTGTGTTTCTGTTCCCTCGTCTTGGGTCACATAGGCCCACCTATCCCAGTGCACGTGGCCTCTCCATCTGTTTGTGTTCCTGTTCCCTCGTCTTGGGTCACATAGGCCCATCTGTCCTGGTGCACGTGGCCTCTCCATCTGTTTGTGTTTCTGTTCCCTTGTCTTGGGTCACATAGGCCCACCTATCCCAGTGCTCGTGGCCTCTCCATCTGTTTGTGTTTCTGTTCCCTCGTCTTGGGTCACATAGGCCCATCTGTCCTGGTGCACGTGGCCTCTCCATCTGTTTGTGTTTCTGTTCCCTCGTCTTGGGTCACATAGGCCCATCTGTCCTGGTGCACGTGGTCTCTCCATCTGTTTGTGTTTCTGTTCCCTCGTCTTGGGTCACATAGGCCCACCTATATCAGTGCACGTGGCCTCTCCATCTGTTTGTGTTTCTGTTCCCTCGTCTTGGGTCACATAGGCCCATCTGTCCTGGTGCACGTGGCCTCTCCATCTGTTTGTGTTTCTGTTCCCTCGTCTTGGGTCACATAGGCCCATCTGTCCTGGTGCACGTGGCTTCTCCATCTGTTTGTGGTCCTGTTCCCTCGTCTTGGGTCACATAGGCCCATCTATCCTGGTGCACGTGGCCTCTCCATGTGTTTGTGTTCCTGTTCCCTCGTCTTGGGTCACATGGGCCCATCTATCCTGGTGCACGTGGCCTCTCCATGTGTTTGTGTTCCTGTTCCCTCGTCTTGGGTCACATAGGCCCATCTATCCTGGTGCACGTGGCCTCTCCATCTGTTTGTGTTTCTGTTCCCTTGTCTTGGGTCACATAGGCCCACCTATCCCAGTGCACGTGGCCTCTCCATCTGTTTGTGTTCCTGTTCCCTCGTCTTGGGTCACATGGGCCCATCTATCCTGGTGCACGTGGCCTCTCCATGTGTTTGTGTTCCTGTTCCTTCGTCTTGGGTCACATTGGCCCATCTGTCCTGGTGCCCATGGCCTCTCCATCTGTTTGTGTCCCTGTTCCCTCGTTTTGGGTCACATAGGCCCATCTATCCTGATGCACGTGGCCTCTCCATCTGTTTGTGTCCCTGTTCCCTCGTCTTGGGTCACATGGGCCCATCTATCCTGGTGCACGTGGCCTCTCCATCTGTTTGTGTTCCTGTTCCCTCGTCTTGGGTCACATAGGCCCACCTATCCCAGTGCACGTGGCCTCTCCATCTGTTTGTGTTCCTGTTCCCTCGCCTTGGGTCACATGGGCCCATCTGTCCTGGTGCCCATGGCCTCTCCATCTGTTTGTGTCCCTGTTCCCTCGTCTTGGGTCACATAGGTCCATCTATCCTGATGCACGTGGCCTCTCCATCTGTTTGTGTTCCTGTTCCCTCGTCTTGGGTCACATAGGCCCACCTATCCCAGTGCACGTGGCCTCTCCATCTGTTTGTGTTCCTGTTCCCTCGTCTTGGGTCACATGGGCCCATCTGTCCTGGTGCCCATGGCCTCTCCATCTGTTTGTGTCCCTGTTCCCTCGTCTTGGGTCACATAGGTCCATCTATCCTGATGCACGTGGCCTCTCCATCTGTTTGTGTCCCTGTTCCCTCGTCTTGGGTCACATGGGCCCATCTATCCTGGTGCACGTGGCCTCTCCATGTGTTTGTGTTCCTGTTCCCTCGTCTTGGGTCACATTGGCCCATCTGTCCTGGTGCACGTGGCCTCTCCATCTGTTCGTGCTAGCATTAGCACTGGTGGTCGCGTCCTCTATTCGACTCGTCCGTCTGAGGTCTTTGTGCGTTATACTGTCTCTAACACTCAGTAGTCTTGTTTCCATTTTTCTCTGGTTCACTTGAATCGTCTAGATCTGTGCTTTGGTGAATGTCTTCCGTATAAGAGAACCGGGATGACACAAGATCTATTCATATTGATATGCTTATCTAGTACAATAAATTTCATACTCAAAAAAAAACTTACTCCATTGTGAGATAGATTAATCGAAAATCGATTCGATCAATGAATGATTCACTCACAGACACAGTAAAATTGGCTTTGATAACAAAAGAGAACCAAATTACAATATGAATAAAAAACAGTTGAAATTTAATTAGTAAGTTTATAATTATTTAAGAGCGTAACCTTAAAGTTAATATAAACTACTTCAATGCATCAGCAATTATGACACTTTCCTTTTGTTTGACTGTTTGAGAGTTCTCAATTAGTGCGTGTTATTTTTAAATCTACAGTTCTGAATCGACAAAGTTTCTATATTTACCTCTGGTTGATTGGTTTATACTCAGTTCATGCCACCAATAAGACGCGGGTCCAGAACTCGAAATGCTATACATAAAGCAAGCTTATTTTCTGTGTAATTGGACTGCACAACAAGATGGAGAGTGCAATAAGGACTAGGATTTCACAAACACATGAGTCAGCAGGTTTGAAACGAGTTGCTTTCAGTTGTGCGTTGTTATTGGATCTATGAACTCAGTTTGCCCACATTGTGAGGCATTGAAACACAAACAAGAAGCCACCTACTGGATTGTGTTGTGCAAATGACAAAGTGAGGTTAGTGCCACAGGTTTCAGGAACAGGAACGGATTCCACACATTCCCTTACACTGCTTGGGGTAACACACACAATTTCATGCCCACTTTCAAGGTAACATATCCCCTGTATTGCTTTGTTTTATAATTATTGTAATAAAAGCAATATGACTGTATTTTAATTTACAGATACAAGGTCAGATACAACAGCCGAGCAGGTTCGCTGTTGCCGGTGTTGATGGAGTCAACAATTTCATGCTAATTTACTTCATGGGCAATTCAACACAAGTAATTGATCTGCGTTGTGTACGTAACAGTTCAGTGAAGAGGATTATTCTACAGGAAGTACAAACTTTCACTCATCAACACAATCAGTTGGTTGCACTGTTCAAAGCCGCATTGGATCTCATGGCATCTGATAATCACAAAATTGTAATTTTGAGAGATCGACGTCTGTGGTCTAGTTCACTAGTAATTAGAGACATACATTTGAGCACTTCAAGTGCATCTTTGAGGTTCGGTAGAGCTTGTTTGTGGTTTTTTTTCTTCAAGGAAATATAAGCAAAGCACGACTTTATCAAAGGTGATTAAAATTATGCAATTCTCATAGGTCATATAAACTCATATTATTGAGTGTAGTGGATTTCTAAAGTAGATTTTCAGTATAATGTTACTTTCAACAGAATTAAAGTTTTGAAGATTTCGTAAATGCTTCAACAAATTTTATTTAACGTCATATTTTTTAGAGTTTTTATTGTTGTTATAAGTGCTTGCATAATTTTAACATTTTTAGGTTATAAACATTTTAGCCCTGGCCACGAAAATCAGGAGTGATTATTGTTCTTACGTCACACTGTGGTCACATCTAACCTGGCGTGTTTTGTTTTCTCTTTGAGCTTCTATTGCATGGTCTGCCAGAAGTAGTAGGAGGAGGAGGAAGAGGAGGACAGATGCGAAGGGAATACCTCGGTAGTTGGACATGAGATCTTTTGTGTCCCGAAGGAACGCCTCCAGGAGGGAAGGGTGAGGTGAGAGGAGACAGAGGGCAGGCACATTCCTTTTTCTTAAAAAGGACTCTAACGATTTTGATTAAAATGCCATATGTTTGAGATATTTTTATGACAAATGAAATGTATAGTTAGAATTTTCTGGCTATAGCCCCTGTAGTCGTATTTACTCTGTATGACTTGTCCCCTAATGAACACCCTTTACTCACACATTTGAGGGCTGTCTGCCACACGTGTTAGTTAACAGTCGCATCATCACAAGTGTGCTTTTATGCACGTATTAAAGCAATCACAAAGTTACCTCCTGTGTGGTACTTAGATATACCTTCTGACGTCATACATCATAATGAACCTTGTGCAACTTCACCAAGGACGACAATGTGCACAAGAAATCTTGAACTTGACATTAATGATCACATGGATCATTAATCTACTTATTTCATTGGGTAAATCATTACACTGAACAAAAACAGAGCATAATCGATCACATCAATATTACATAATTAATAAAGCACGTGGTATATGACGATGGACACCTCGTGGTGAACCTTGTAGCTCTCCGTACCATCTTGTGTGTACAGATGCCTTAGTGCTAGGTAACTGCAGCTCTGCTTGCATACGTGTACCATTCTACCAGAGGGTACCAGGACCTCAAAACAACTGTTAGAGAATTCAAAATAATAACAACAATTATGTTAGAAACGACTAGCTTTACAAACAATCTGATGTGTTGCACTCACATGACTTTCTCTACACACTCTTGTACTAACCATTCTTACAAACTCGTATTCCTAGATACTACTTTCTCAAGATAAATAAATTTTCTCAGTACTGGAAAATATATCTATCACACCCACATATAATAATAATAATAATAATACTACTACTACTACTACTACTACTAATAATAATAATAATAATAATAATAATAATAATAACAATAATAATAATAATAACAATCATTATTATAATAATAATCATCATCATTATCATGACGGTTAGAGTGTCTTGTGATACTTGTATTTTGGGAAGATGGCCGCCGCTAGACAGGTAGATGTAAAGTTATGACTGTTGTCCGGACATGCGCAAAGCGGCGATAGGAAAACGTGACTGTACACAGACAACACGTGATGCAATATGAGACAAACAAGTTGTAATACTTTTTAAAACCTATCTCGTGTTAAGCTTACCAAAGTTCGAATTTAAATCAACCAGAACGTAACTTCTGCTGGTATCGCTGTGCACAAACTAAAAATGTGAAGTCAAATTGCGCAAAGAAGCAACATACAGTCTTGTCTTAGGCAACTTGTGTATTCATTTGTCTACCGCCCAATTTCACACTACACTCGTACATACATACGTAGAGCAAGTATTCTAGTACCTACACACTGAATGCGGAACACACAATAATCTATTGTTGTGTTATATGGGCCTTAGTTTTATAAATCTTATGTGTTGCTTCACATGGCTTTCTCTATTCACTTTTAAACAAATTATTGTTATTGTTCCTGTTAGTGTAGATAAAGTTTCATTCAACATTTCAAGTTTCGATGTCAGTCTGGCAAGAATACAGTAATCGTAAGACACATACAGCAAGTTACAATTTATGAAATGTATATCTAAGTATTTGAAAATTCACAATCAGTACCAAAGAATATCATCGCCACCAATATCACCACCACCACCATCACCACCGCCGCCACCACCACCACCACAGCCACCACCACCATCACCACTGCCAACACCACCATCACCACTGCCACCACCACCATCACCACTGCCACCACCACCATCACCACAGCCACCACCACCATCATCGCCACTGCCACCACCACCACCATCACCACTGCCACCACCACCATCACCACTGCCACCATCACCACAGCCACCACCACCATCACCACTGCCACCATCACCACAGCCACCACCACCATCACCACTGCCACCATCACCACAGCCACCACCATCACCACTGCCAACATCACCACAGCCACCACCACCATCAGCACAGCCACCAGCACCATCACCACTGCCACCATCACCACAGCCACCACCACCATCACCACTGCCACCATCACCACAGCCACCGCCACCATCACCACTGCCACCATCACCACAGCCACCACCACCATTACCACTGCCACCATCACCACAGCCACCACCACCATCACCACTGCCACCATCACCACAGCCACCACCACCATCACCACTGCCACCATCACCACAGCCACCACCACCATCACCACTGCCACCACCACCATCACCACTGCCACCATCACCACAGCCACCGCCACCGTTACCACTGCCACCACCACTATCACCACAGCCACCACCACCATCACCACTGCCACCACAGCCACCACCACCATCACCACAGCCACCACCACCATCACCACTGCCACAACTACCATCACCACAGCCACCACCACCATCACCACAGCCGCCACCATCACCACTGCCACCACCGATACAGCCACCACCATCACCATCACCACTGCCAACACCACCATCACCACTGCCACAGCCACCACCAACACCACTGCCACCATCACCACAACCACCACCACCACAGCCACCACCATCACCACAGCCACCACCATCACCACCACAACTGCCACCATCACCACAGCCACCACCATCACCACTGCCACCACCACCACTGCCACCACCACCACAGCCACCACCATCACCACCAACACTGCCACCACCATCATCACCACTGCCACCACCATAATCACCACAGCCACCATCACCACAGCCACCATCACCATCACCACAGCCACCACCACCATCACCACTGCCACCATCACCATCACCACAGCCACCATCACCATCACCACAGCCACCACCACCATCACCACTGCCACCATCACCACAGCCACCACCATCACCACTGCCACCACCACCACTGCCACCACCACCACAGCCACCACCATCACCACCAACACTGCCACCACCATCATCACCACTGCCACCACCATAATCACCACAGCCACCATCACCACAGCCACCATCACCATCACCACAGCCACCACCACCATCACCACTGCCACCATCACCATCACCACAGCCACCATCACCATCACCACAGCCACCACCACCATCACCACTGCCACCATCACCACAGCCGCCACCATCACCACTGCCACCACCGCCACAGCCACCACCATCACCATCACCACTGCCAACACCACCATCACCACTGCCACAGCCACCACCAACACCACTGCCACCATCACCACAACCACCACCACCACAGCCACCACCATCACCACAGCCACCACCATCACCACCACAACTGCCACCATCACCACAGCCACCACCATCACCACTGCCACCACCACTGCCACCACCACCACAGCCACCACCATCACCACCACCACTGCCACCACCATCATCACCACTGCCACCACCATAATCACCACAGCCACCACCACCATCACCACTGCCACCATCACCATCACCACAGCCACCATCACCATCACCACAGCCACCACCACCATCACCACTGCCACCATCACCACTGCCACCACCACCATCACCACTGCCACCATCACCACAGCCACCACCACCATCACCACAGCCACCACCACCATCACCACTGCCACCACCACCACAGCCACCACCACCATTACCACAGCAACCACCACCATCACCACTGCCACCACCACCATCACCACTGCCACCATCACCACAGCCATCACCACCATCACCACAGCCGCCACCACCATCACCACTGGCACCACCACCACTGCCACCACCACAGCCACCACCATCACCACTGCCACCACCACCACTGCCACCATCACCACAGCCACCACCACTATCACCACAGCCGCCACCATCACCACTGCCACCACCACCATCACCACTGCCACCATCACCGCAGCCACCACCACCATCACCACTGCCACCATCACCACAGCCGCCACCACCATCACCACTGCCACCACCACTGCCACCACCACAGCCACCACCATCACCATCACCACTGGCACCACCACCGCCACCACCACCATCACCACTGCCACCACCACCATCACCACTGCCACCACCACCATCACCACCACCATCACCACTGAAACCACCTTCACCACTGCCACCACCACCATCACCACTGCCACCATCACCACTGCCACCACCACCACCGTCACCACTGCCACCACCATCAACACCATTACTACCACCACCATCACCACTGCCACCACCACCATCACCACTGCCACCACCACCGCCACCACCACCATCACCACCACCACTATCACCACTGCCACCACCATCACCATCACCACTGCCACCACCACCATCGCCACCACCATCATCACTAGCACCACCATCACCACTGGCACCACCACCGCCACCACCACCATCACCACTGCCACCACCACCATCACCACTGCCACCACCACCATCACCACCACCATCACCACTGAAACCACCTTCACCACTGCCACCACCACCATCACCACTGCCACCATCACCACTGCCACCACCACCACCGTCACCACTGCCACCACCAACACCATTACTACCACCACCATCACCACTGCCACCACCACCATCACCACTGCCACCACCACCGCCACCACCACCATCACCACCACCACCATCACCACTGCCACCACCATCACCGCCGCCACCATCACCATCACCACAACCACCGCCGCCACCACCACCAGCACTGCCACCACCATCACCACTGCTACCACCATCACCACCACCACCGCCACCACCACCGCTACCACCACCGCCGCCATCATCACCACTGCCACCACCACTGCCACCACCACCACTGCCACCGCCATCGCCGCCACCACCATCACCACCACCATCACCACAACCACCGCCGCCACCACCATCACCACCACCACCACTGCCACCACCATCACCACTGCCACCACCATCACCACCACTACTGCCACCACCACCGCCACCACCACCGCCACCACCACCATCACCACCAACGCCACCATCATCAGCATCACCACCACCGTCACCATCACCACCACCGCCACCACCACCACCATCACCACCACCGCCACCATCATCACCACCGCCACCACTACCACCACCACCATCATCACCAGCACCACCACCACCATCGCCACCACCGCCACCACCACCACCGCCACCATCACCACCACCACCGCCACCATCACCACCACCGCCACCATCACCACCACCACCGCCACCACTACCACCACCATCATCACCAGCACCACCACCATCATCAGCATCACTACCACCAGCACCATCATCATCACCACGACCACCACCACTACCACCACCATCATCATCACCATCAGCACCACCTCCATCATCAGCATCACTATCACCAGCACCATCATCATCACCATCGCCACCACCATCATCACCACCACTACCACCATCATCATCACCACCAGCGCCACCACTACCACCACCACCATTATCACCATCACCACCACCACCATCATCACCACCACTACCACCACTACCACCAGCACCATCATCATCACCATCACCGCCACCATACCACCACCACCATCATCAGCATCACTACCACCAGCACCATCATCACCACCACCATTACCAACATCACTACCACCACCACCATCACCACCATCACTACCACCATCACCACCACCACCATCACTACCATCACTACCACCATCACCACCACCATCACCACCATCACTACCACTACCACCATCACCACCATCACTACCACCACCATCACCATCATCACCACCACCAGCACTACTACCACCATCATCACCATCACCATCATCACCACCATCACCGCCACCACCATCATCACCACCACCATCATCACCATCACTACCACCACGATCATCACCACCACCATCACCACCGCCACCATCACCACCACCATCACCACCACCATCATCACCACCATCACCACCACCATCACCACCACCACTATCACCACCACCATCACCACCACCATCACCACTACCACCACAACCATCACCAGCACCACCACCACCATCACCAGCACCCCCACCACCATGACCACCACCATCACCAGAACCACCACCACCATCACCATCACTACCACCACCAGCACCACCACCACCACGCCACCATCATCACCACTACCGCCACCACCAGCACCACCACCACTACCACCACCAGCACCACCACCACCATCACCATCACTACCACCACCAGCACCACCACTACCAGTACCACCACCACTACCGCCACCACCATCATCACCATCACCACCGCCACTAGCAGCACCACCACCACCATCTCCATCACTACCACCACCAGCACCACCACCAGCACCACCACCACCATGACCACCACGATCACCAGCACCACCACCACCAGCACCACCACCATCACCATCACTACCACCACCAGCACCACCACCACCACCACCATGACCACCACGATCACCAGCACCACCACCACCATCACCAGTACCACCACCACTACCGCCGCCACCACCATCACCACCACTACCGCCACCACCAGCACCACCACCATCACCATGACTACCACCAGCAGCACCACCCTCCACCACCATCACCATGACTACCACCACCAGCACCACCACCACCATGACCACCACCATCACCAGCACCACCACTACCACCATCACCAGTACCACCACCACCAGTACCACCACCACTACCGCCACCACCACCACCAGCACCACCAACACCATCACCATCACCATCACCAGCACTACCACCACCACCATGACCACCACCATCACCAGCACCACCACTACCGCCCATCACTACCACCACCAGCACCATGACCACCACCAGCACCACCACTACCGCCACCACCATCACCATCACTACCACCACCATCACCATCACCACCAGTACCATCACCATCACTACCACCACCATCACTACCACCATCATCACCAGCACCATCACTACCACCACCACCATCATCACCAGCACCACCACTACCGCCACCACCATCAGCATCACTACCACCACCATCACCAGCACCACCAGTACCATCACCATCACTACCACCACCACGACTACCACCACCATCACCATCACTACCACCACCATCACTACCACCACCAGCACTAGTGCGAAGTTACGCCGAAAGGCTGTTGTGTAATGTGTGCAGCACAGACAGCGGTTCTTTAGTTGGTAAAAACTCAACTGATCACAAAGAGTGATGTCTTTTAAAGATTTTTCCCTATCAATAATAGAACTACTACTACAACTATCAGTATCACTACCACTATTACTACGGATGATAATAGTAACGATAATGAATAGGAATTTTAGGGTGTATCACTAAAAATGTGTAAACATATTATCTAAAACGAAATTCAGTTTTAATAAGCTTAGTATAGTGCTTTGTAGACATAACACTTTTCCCGGCATCAATATAGTAGAAGAAAATATGTAGTTGAGAAAACACGTGCGGCATGATATCTAGAATAAAGTCATTCAGTGTTGGCTCGAAGAAAACCATGCTACATATATGAGTCCGCTTTTTCACACCTCTGGTGTACAGCCAGTTATGTGACTGTGTGTGCCACATTTGATATTCCAGCGAGGGTTACAAATTATTTACAATGATTTACAATTTACAAGAAGAAGGAGAACCTGGTGATATGATAATGACTAAGAACTCCAGACCACATACTGAACCTTTTCCTCTGTTTGTTGACAGTAGTGTATTAAAGGTGACCACGTGTCTTGTGCAAGACGAACAAAGTTCTAGTGACGTCAGCAAGAGATATAGATGCACCGTGTCCATGGGCATTCATTTGTCACCTATTGTTATGAAAACAAGGAGGAATAAACTACCGTTGTGCTTATTTGTTTTATGCAACTTGAGCAAGCAGAGACAGTGTTCTATTCTGCCCCCAGTTCCCCAACACCAACTGCAAATTGTTCAGTTACTTTAATCCACTTGAAAACCTCTCTGACCATTTTCAACTCCTACCAGACCTTTCAGATATCTGCATGACAATCAAAACTATCTTCAACACAGCTAAACAAGTTGATTAATATAAGAATATTATTTCCTCCTGCTCTGGGTCTGAACCCGCGACCTCAGGAAGCATAATCGCTGAATTAACTTCTGTGTTTGTGAAGCTCCAAGGTCGCTTCTGTCATACTGAAAATATACTTTATCATGCAGCAATTAATTTCCTGACGGCAAAAATATTCTTACTGATATCAGCCGTTATTCGATAGATGCCCTTGATTTATCTTTCCTCAAGATACAAATTGAAAAATTTCTCAAAGTCTAAAGTAAACTCTGCCAAGACAGAAAATGACGCAGTTGATCTGGGAGCTAAAACACGTTGTATTCATTTACCAACTGGGAAAAAAAATACATATAGTACCACGTGGAGTGTGATACCTAACAAGGTAAAGAAAAGGAAAATCTATCACTTTAGGCTACTTGCTGTTCGTAAGTGGAGTCCCTAATAACTACGATAGTGTCTCTCTCCCTACACATCCCCTGGGGGAGGCGGTATACAACACTGAGACAAGCAACAAGGATGAAACGCGAAGTGCAGTGAGACGATAGAGGGACAGAAAATTGGGGGGATGCAATTACAGCATTAACCAATCAAACGGCTCAGGTGGTAACGTCTGTGGCTCACATTCGGAAGGCCACGGGTTCTATCCCCGTAGCCTACCTTCCTGAAACATGAGTATTTCGGAGGTTTCCCCGATTCGGCACACGAATGCTCGAAACGGTTCCCATATCCTCCGAGTTTCACTGCATTTCACTCTTCATCCCGTTAGGTTTCTTTCAGGGTTGAAAGCCTTGGCGAGCGTCGCGGTAGCAGCACGGCAGGGGGAACAAATGCGCTCTATAAATCTCGTTCTCTGGATTGGAAGGTCAGTGTAATGGTTTCCGGGCCCCCATGGGATGGAACAGGCCCAAGGGGGAGAGGGGTGTGTGTTTGCGTGTCCCCCGCCCCTCTTAGGAGTATGGAGGTGAGGTGTGGGAATAGAGCCGGGCTGAGTGACCCTCCACCGGGGTGCTTCTAAGTGGGGAAATGCAAGAACACCGTCACCTGCTCTGTCGTGCCAACCTTCCTGTCGCCCTTAGGATACATTCTCCTAGTCCATCCTCCCGGGGGTTCCCCGTCTTTAAAGATCGCCTTTGGGTTGAGGTGCTAAGTCCTCCTCTGCGAGCCACAGACGCTATGACCAGAGGCATCTCACTCGAGATGAGATCCAAAGATTGAATATCTCACGTCCCCTCTACCTGCACCCCCCCCCCACTCCTACACTAATAGAGCAGAGTGGCAGGTGCTGAGTGATGCGGTAGACACAGACACTATGTCCTGAGACATCTCACTCGAGATGAGACCCAAAGATTGAATATCTCACGTCCCCCACCCCCCCCCCACTCCTACACTAATAGAGCAGAGTGGCAGGTGCTGAGTGATGCGGTAGACACAGACACTATGTCCTGAGACATCTCACTCGAGATGAGACCCAAAGATTGAATATCTCACGTCCCCTCTACCTGCACCCCCACACCCCCCCCACTCCTACACTAATAGAGCAGAGTGGCAGGTGCTGAGTGATGCGGTAGACACAGACACTATGTCCTGAGACATCTCACTCGAGATGAGACCCAAAGATTGAATATCTCACGTCCCCTCTACCTGCACCCCCACACCCCCCCCACTCCTACACTAATAGAGCAGAGTGGCAGGTGCTGAGTGATGCGGTAGACACAGACACTATGTCCTGAGACATCTCACTCGAGATGAGATCCAAAGATTGAATACCTCACGTCCCCTCTACCTGCACCCCCCCCCCACTCCTACACTAATAGAGCAGAGTAGCAGGTGCTGAGTGATGCGGTAGACACAGACACTATGTCCTGAGGCATCTCACTCGAGATGAGATCCAAAGATTGAATATCTCACGTCCCCCATCCCCCCCCCCCCCACTCCTACACTAATAGAGCAGAGTGGCAGGTGCTGAGTGATGCGGTAGACACAGACATTATGTCCTGAGACATCTCACTCGAGATGATATCCAAAGATTGAATATCTCGCGTCCCCTCTACCTGCACCCCCACACCCCCACACCCCCCCCCCCCACTCCTACACTAATAGAGCAGAGTGGCAGGTGCTCAGTGATGCGGTAGACACAGACACCATGTCCTGAGACATCTCACTCGAGATGAGATCCAAAGATTGAATATCTCACGTCCCCTCTACCTGCGTCCCCACACCCCCCCCCCCCCACTCCTACACTAATAGAGCAGAGTGGCAGGTGCTCAGTGATGCGGTAGACACAGACACTATGTCCTGAGGCATCTCACTCGAGATGAGATCCAAAGATTGAATATCTCACGTCCCCTCTACCTGCACCCCACCCCCCCCACCCCCACTCCTACACTAATAGAGCAGAGTGGCAGGTGCTGAGTGATGCGGTAGACACAGACACCATGTCCTGAGACATCTCACTCGAGATGAGATCCAAAGATTGAATACCTCACGTCCCCTCAACCTGCACCCCCCCCCCCACTCCTACACTAATAGAGTAGAGTAGCAGGTGCTGAGTGATGCGGTAGACACAGACACTATGTCCTGAGGCATCTCACTCGAGATGAGATCCAAAGATTGAATATCTCACGTCCCCCCCCCCCACTCCTACACTAATAGAGCAGAGTAGCAGGTCCTGAGTGATGCGGTAGACACAGACATTATGTCCTGAGACATCTCACTCGAGATGAGATCCAAAGATTGAATATCTCACGTCCCCCACCCCCCCCCCCACTCCTACACTAATAGAGCAGAGTGGCAGGTGCTGAGTGATGCGGTAGACACAGACACCATGTCCTGAGACATCTCACTCGAGATGAGATCCAAAGATTGAATATCTCACGTCCCCCCACCCCCCCACTCCCCCACACCCCCCCCCCACTCCTACACTAATAGAGCAGAGTGGCAGGTGCTCAGTGATGCGGTAGACACAGACACCATGTCCTGAGACATCTCACTCGAGATGAGATCCAAAGATTGAATATCTCACGTCCCCTCTACCTGCACCCCCACACCCCCACACCCCTCCCCCCACTCCTACACTAATAGAGCAGAGTGGCAGGTGCTCAGTGATGCGGTAGACACAGACACCATGTCCTGAGACATCTCACTCGAGATGAGATCCAAAGATTGAATATCTCACGTCCCCTCTACCTGCGTCCCCACACCCCCACCCCCCCCCACTCCTACACTAATAGAGCAGAGTGGCAGGTGCTCAGTGATGCGGTAGACACAGACACCATGTCCTGAGACATCTCACTCGAGATGAGATCCAAAGATTGAATAT
The DNA here is from genome assembly GCA_030765045.1 of Tenodera sinensis. NCBI lineage: Eukaryota > Metazoa > Arthropoda > Insecta > Mantodea > Mantidae > Tenodera > Tenodera sinensis. The sequence continues at coordinate 4,967,453 of CM060963.1, forward strand.
CTCACGTCCCCTCTACCTGCACCCCCACACCCCCACACACCCACCCCCCCTCTTCTACACTAATAGAGCAAAGTGGCAGGTGCTCAGTGATGCGGTAGACACAGACACTATGTCCTGAGACATCTCACTCGAGATGAGATCCAAAGATTGAATATCTCACGTCCCCTCTACCTGCACCCCCACCCCCCCCACCCCCACTCCTACACTAATAGAGCAGAGTGGCAGGTGCTGAGTGATGCGGTAGACACAGACACTATGTCCTGAGACATCTCACTCGAGATGAGATCCAAAGATTGAATACCTCACGTCCCCTCTACCTGCACCCCCCCCCCACTCCTACACTAATAGAGCAGAGTAGCAGGTGCTGAGTGATGCGGTAGACACAGACACTATGTCCTGAGGCATCTCACTCGAGATGAGATCCAAAGATTGAATATCTCACGTCCCCCCCCCCCCCCACTCCTACACTAATAGAGCAGAGTGGCAGGTGCTGAGTGATGCGGTAGACACAGACATTATGTCCTGAGACATCTCACTCGAGATGAGATCCAAAGATTGAATATCTCACGTCCCCCACCCCCCCCCCCCCACTCCTACACTAATAGAGCAGAGTGGCAGGTGCTGAGTGATGCGGTAGACACAGACACCATGTCCTGAGACATCTCACGCGAGATGAGATCCAAAGATTGAATATCTCACGTCCCCTCTACCTGCACCCCCACACCCCCCACCCCCCCCCACTCCTACACTAATAGAGCAGAGCAGCAGGTGCTGAGTGATGCGGTAGACACAGACACTATGTCCTGAGACATCTCACTCGAGATGAGATCCAAAGATTGAATATCTCACGTCCCCTCTACCTGCACCCCCACCCCCCCACCCCCACTCCTACACTAATAGAGCAGAGTGGCAGGTGCTGAGTGATGCGGTAGACACAGACACTATGTCCTGAGACATCTCACTCGAGATGAGATCCAAAGATTGAATACCTCACGTCCCCTCTACCTGCACCCCCCCCCACTCCTACACTAATAGAGCAGAGTAGCAGGTGCTGAGTGATGCGGTAGACACAGACACTATGTCCTGAGGCATCTCACTCGAGATGAGATCCAAAGATTGAATATCTCACGTCCCCCCCCCCCCCACTCCTACACTAATAGAGCAGAGTGGCAGGTGCTGAGTGATGCGGTAGACACAGACATTATGTCCTGAGACATCTCACTCGAGATGAGATCCAAAGATTGAATATCTCACGTCCCCCACCCCCACTCCTACACACCCCCCCCCACTCCTACACTAATAGAGCAGAGTGGCAGGTGCTCAGTGATGCGGTAGACACAGACATTATGTCCTGAGACATCTCACTCGAGATGAGATCCAAAGATTGAATATCTCACGTCCCCCACCCCCCCACTCCCCCACACCCCCCCCCCCACTCCTACACTAATAGAGCAGAGTGGCAGGTGCTCAGTGATGCGGTAGACACAGACACCATGTCCTGAGACATCTCACTCGAGATGAGATCCAAAGATTGAATATCTCACGTCCCCTCTACCTGCACCCCCACACCCCCACACCCCCCCCACTCCTACACTAATAGAGCAGAGTGGCAGGTGCTCAGTGATGCGGTAGACACAGACACCATGTCCTGAGACATCTCACTCGAGATGAGATCCAAAGATTGAATATCTCACGTCCCTCTACCTGCTCCCCACACCCCCACCCCCCCCCCCACCCCTACACTAATAGAGCAGAGCAGCAGGTGCCCAGTGATGCGGTAGACACAGACACTATGTCCTGAGACATCTCACTCGAGATGAGATCCAAAGATTGAATATCTCACGTCCCCTCTACCTGCTCCCCACACCCCCCCACCCCCCCCCCCCACACTCCTACACTAATAGAGCAGAGCAGCAGGTGCTGAGTGATGCGGTAGACACAGACACTATGTCCTGAGACATCTCACTCGAGATGAGATCCAAAGATTGAATATCCCACGTCCCTTCTACCTGCACCCCCCCCCCCCACTCCTACACTAATAGAGCAGAGCAGCAGGTGCCCAGTGATGCGGTAGACACAGACATTATGTCCTGAGACATCTCACTCGAGATGAGATCCAAAGATTGAATATCCCACGTCCCCTCTACCTGCACCCCCACACCCTCACACCCCCTCCCCACTCCTACACTAATAGAGCAGAGCAGCAGGTGCTGAGTGATGCGGTAGACACAGACACTATGTCCTGAGACATCTCACTCGAGATGAGATCCAAAGATTGAATATCTCACGTCCCCTCTACCTGCTCCCCACACCCCCCACACCCCCCCACCCCTACACTAATAGAGCAGAGCAGCAGGTGCCCAGTGATGCGGTAGACACAGACACTATGTCCTGAGACATCTCACTCGAGATGAGATCCAAAGATTGAATATCTCACGTCCCCTCTACCTGCTCCCCACACCCCCCCACCCCCCCCCCCAACTCCTACACTAATAGAGCAAAGTGGCAGGTGCTGAGTGATGCGGTAGACACAGACACTATGTCCTGAGGCATCTCACTCGAGATGAGATCCAAAGATTGAATATCTCACGTCCCCTCTACCTGCACCCCCACACCCCCCCCCCCCCACCCCTACACTAATAGAGCAGAGCAGCAGGTGCCCAGTGATGCGGTAGACACAGACACGCGACGAGGCAGTGTGACGTATTCCTTCAGCAGCACAACTTCCCTACACAAGGTACATACATATGTTTTATGAATGTCATGTCACAGCCGGAGCTTCAACACTTGTTGCAGGAACAGCTCGTAATGTGGACTTCTGTACTAGCTGACCTAGTGTGGGTATTCAACACAAGATTGCAATGTCCATTACTCACTGGAAATGTGTGTGTGCCTGTGTGTGTCTGTGTCTGTGTGTGTCTGTGTGTGTCTGTGTGTATGTGTGTCTGTGTGTGTCTGTATGTGTGTCTGTGTGTGTGTCTGTGTGTGTCTGTGTGTGTGTCTGTGTGTGTCTGTGTGTGTGTCTGTGTGTGTCTCTGTGTGTGTGTCTGTGTGTGTCTATGTCTGTGTGTGTCTGTGTGTGTCTGTGTGTGTCTATGTCTGTGTGTGTCTGTGTGTGTATGTGCGTGTGTCTGTGTCTTTTTCTGTGTGTATGCCTGTGTGTGTGTCTGTGTGTGTCTGTGTCTGTGTGTGTGCCTGTGTTTGTGTCTGTGTGTGTCTGTGTGTGTCTGTGTCTGTGTGTCTGTGTGTGTCTGTGTGTGTGCCTGTGTTTGTGTCTGTGTGTGTCTGTGTGTGTGTCTGTGTCTGTGTGTGTCTGTGTGTGTGTCTGTGTGTGTGCCTGTGTGAGTGTCTGTGTGTGTCTGTGTGTGTCTGTGTGTGTGTCTGTGTGTGTCTGTATGTTTTGTGTGTCTGTGAGCAGCTTAATTAAAAACGAAAATTCGCTTAAAAACCTAAGTTGGTATGTAAGTTTAATATCTTTCAAGAATGTAACACGAAGATTTGGAGAAGATTCCTGTATTCTGAAGTAACCTTTAAACAGAAAATTTTTCGAAAATTTTTAATTTCTGGAAATTGGCTCAAACGATTCTGGTTAAAATGTCGTATGTTTAAGATACCTTTACGGCAAATGAAATGTATATCTTGAATTTTGTGGCAATAGCCCATGTAGTCCTGTTTACTCTGGATGACTTTTTAATAACTCGTAAATGGTAGGAGATAGATAATATTTCTTTTCTTTTGTATAGTGAACCGCTTTGCAGATATTTCGTGTTATTTATGTGAGTTTTGGAAGATTTAAAACTTTCGTGAACTGGAACATCGTTATTCATTGTTTATATGTTAAGTGTGCAAAGAGAACGAAATCTCAAAGCTTTAAAACATTTGACTATCACTCAAAGTCTACTGTATTCTAATATTGCCATTGTACCTACAAGCAAATCAGCAATAAGATAATTTGTACAAATGTTTATCTCAACTAACATGAAGAAGATTAGTAATAAGAGTTTGTGAGAATGGTCAGTACAAGAACGAGTAGAGAAAGTCATGTGAGTGCAACACATGTGTCTTATTTCAGAAGAATAAGTTGACTTTTTAATGAGTATTCAATACTTTATTAAAAACAATTTGTGGTTCTGCAATAATTAGTATGGGCTTCATTTAAAAAGGGTCCTTAGCATGTCCTTTACCGAGCAGGGTGGCTCTGGCGGTAAAGTCTGTGTCCCACACTCGGGAGGTCGCGGGTTCCATCCCCGTGGGCGCTCACTCTGATATCCAGGGGTTTTCCGTGGTTTTCACAGGTCACTTGGGCTAATGCTTGTGTGCATTATTCCATACCACGGTTTCCTTTCCATCGTGCATCAGTTGGTGCAGTTCCAGGCTGTAGTGTGGGCTGTCGGGGGAGGGTGAGGGGGTGGGGGTGGGGGAGGGGGGGGGGTTCGTGCAACACCGACCCAGACACGCGGTGTGATGCTGGCTGCTTGGCGGGGCCTAACGCCGGGATTACGAGTCTGATAGCAGCCCTTCGGTTCCCTCATTTCATCCCTGCCCCCACGATAGACCTGTACCCTTTACTTAGCCAAGGACACTTATTTATAATCTTGTTTTGTTTGAGATGGTATGTGCAACCGGATAGAGTAACCGCAAATCCACGGGAACTGTGGTCCTTTCAGTAATCAGCTTTCCTCCGTCAGGTCTACCAACACCTTAACACAAATACCTATAATGTTGAAGTTAATGAATCTGCAACTGTCCACTAAACCAAACACTTGCTTTGGTGCCAGGGCGTAAAGGTAATAGCTCTGCTCAAACGTTTGTTTATTGACCCTCGTGAATTTTCAATCACGTATTATACCTTTCTAAAACAGGGATCCACTATTCTTTGCATCCAACCTGTTTGTAGACAATGCGATTGAGTTGAATCTAATTTTTTCATCCAACAACTTCAAAATAGTCAATCAGCGTCTGTAACGTAACAATATGGCGGACAGTTGTTTTGTATGTTTGGCTCGTGGTGATGGGTATTTTAATAAAACGTTTAATTTTCACTGGAAGATTCATTAAAGATTTTTCGTGAGTATTAACATATATTACTGAGGTGGTTATTGCATTTCTATATCTCATAAATAATAAGTAATCCAGTTAACAGTGTTTAAATTGTATGTCATGAAATGAGTTCAAATCTCCTGTCCATCCATAGGTACTAAGATTAAAACCACTACAATTGTTCCTTAACTCTTTCGTGCTTGTCTCATATTTGTGTCCTGGTAGGTAAGTATGTAATTTTGTTTACGACATGATGTAAAGGGCTGAGAAATAAATCTTGGTCAATTCGTAGAAAATTGCGATAGTTTTCCGGGTCCTCTAACCTCAATTCGTTTTGTAGTAGACCCAATATATGTATGTACCTCGGCCCTTGTTCTGTTCACATAACCGTGTCTTCTACTATTTAATATATATTTTCTTCCTACTGAGACAGACAGACTCGTGGAAATATATCCCAAACATATACTTAATATAGCAATCGTTCAATTAATATTTACGTCCGCCATGTTTATTTCTCACGTGTTTTATAAAAGCATTAAGGTTACAATGGAAGAACTATCTAGAAGGAATGGAGATGAATAGAATACCTTTAAGGTTGTGCTCGACAAGAAATACGTAAAGGAAGGCCCGGAATGAGATGATTTAAAGATTAAGAACGTGAACGAATGCAGATACAAAATTAAAGATAGGAATGAATGGACACTGATTGACTTATTCATTCGGAAGGAATTTTGTATAAACTTGCCTAGCTATTATGCGCTAAACAATAGACGAAAACGTACTGCACAAAAAAATGTAAATATTTTTAAACCTGTTTATTTCAAATAAACTTCTGTGGCTTAAGCCATTTCCGAGATATGCGTTATTATTATTGGTTCGAATTGTTGAATACTTCAATATATCCTTTGAAGTCCTGTCGATGTTCACTTGTTTCTCGCAACTGCAAGGAACATTTCATTATCGCTATTTCCTTTGTATCTATAACGAAATGTAAATGTAGGACAGGGTAGGGAAGGTAATGTGAGTGTAACACGTAAGATGCTTTTGCATTTAGGAAGTTTCAAATCCTGTATTTCCACTTGCGTCTGGACCACAAGGGAATCCCATGCTGTGTAATGCAACACCTATCAATTACGAGAAAATTGTTTTCCATTACGTCATAAGGTTATGCAAGTTGAACGAAAGATGAAGGTAAACGTGACCTTAGCCAGGCTTCGTGCCTAGGAAGGCCGTTCGTGTCTCAACTTAGGTGTAAGTACTGCGAGTAAGGGCGCAGAGAGAGGGGGGGGGGGGGGGGGGACAGAAACTTGCTCACTTACATCTACATGACTTAGTCTTCCAGCATTTATCTTACTTTAATTGAGATAAACCCTCGCACAAATATCTACATTATATCCAAGATAACTTTAACAACTGCACGCTAAATCTGCGTACTCTTTCCATGCAATCACAAGAAACACCTCAATATTTTGTATTCTCTGCCCATAAGGCCGTGTAGTCCCGTTTACTGTAGATGACTTTTATATTTCTGGCAAACCGTGAGATATAAACCAAATCTTACTGTACAAAAAATGCAGATCTCTCTAAAACACACAATTTATATCCCAAAAACTGTTTTGTAAAGTGAACCTATGTACCAGACAGAGTGAACACCTGCAAATATCAGAGTGAGGAAGATGATATGAAATGCAGGGGAAATGGATGAATGGAAAGGTGATCATGGAGCAGTTGATGGAATGAGTGGCGGGAGAAACCGGAGAAAACCCGCCCTGAAGCTGATTCGCCCATCACGAATACCACATGCGGGTTCTTGGGATCGAACCTGGGTCGCCTAGGTGGTAGGCGAACGGTCTAACCACTCGGTCACGGCGCCGCCATTAGGCAAAATCTATAGATTTCGTTAAAGTGCATAATTTATTTGAAAATGAACTTTTTAGGATGCTAACCACTTGTGGGAGATATTGAAATAGTTTTAGTTTTTTCAAGTGTTAATGCCCTCTCTGTTAGTCACACAAAGAGCGTGGAATTTCAAACCCGTTACTATCGCTTATGTTCGTATTAAACGTATAATTAAGTAGGTATGTACATATGTAGTGAAAGTTTGTGTTGGCAAGAAACGTGCAGAAGTTGCTTTTGTAAACAATGTTAGTAGAGAAGTGAGTTGATGAATGTAACACGCCATATTGTTGTACTGGTTTAGGTTAGGAAGGTGAGGAAGCCAGGAAGAACAAACGAGAATCCGATGTCCTTGGATAAAACACAGGTTTGAGGTTTTTGTCCTGCTGAATGAACACGCAAGAACAGCTGATCCCTCGCTTTGGTGAAAGTGCTTATGTTGTCATAGCTTTGGTCCTCATTTATATAACACCGGCACTTTGCAAGTCCTTCTTATCAATCTCCTCAAGTCGCTTTACTTCAACTTCACAATGAGTGAAATAACATCGATATATGTACCTACAGGTCTTCCAGAATAAGCAAATATTAGTGTGTTGCTTGTAGGCTTCAACTCATAACCTCTGACACAAGCTGAAAATAATTACTCTCTAGCTTACAATACGAAATTCCACTACATTTCACCCAATTAATTATTTTTTGTAATGCCCGCAAAAGTTCGCAACAATTAAATTTCGCCATTCTTTTGTTTTGACTTTCTTGTGTTTTCTTAGTGTTTTTGTATAGGTTATGTATGAGATTGAACAAGGTTATATTGACCTTACATAAATTGCTATTTGAATGTAGAGTCACATTAAACCTCACGTTACATTTAAAATGGTGTTCCGAGCCAATAGGCATCTTCGTATTCATAAATATCTGTATTATTTTAAAGCAATAAAATGAAAAACGTTTCTTCCTCAATGTTTATCAGATATCAGTTACACATATCCTTCGCTATAAATTGAACGTATAAAATATATTTCTGGTGAAATTTCGATATTGAATTTTTGGGTGAAATGGGGTGGCTATGTCCTGCAATGTAGCATAGATGTGATGAAGAAAATAATAATACGTTTTTATAAGAATGGCTCGTAGAAGAACGAGTGGAGAAAGTGTTTTTAATATTCCTCTTGGACAGTAAACTTTCCTGTACCTTGTCAGTATATCTTACAGATTTATTGACCCTTAAACATGTTTGTATTTTATTGTTTTGTTTGCTACAAATTACGTTCTTTATTGAAGGCCCTTGGCGCATTGTTCAGTAAGTCAAACACAAAGTGGCCTTTGAGTCGTTACTCAACAACACGGAAACAAAGGAATAACGATATGGCCGACACACGTGTATTTGGATTTATCCGGAAGTGCCACCTTGTACAAGAGAGTTCAATCTCGTATATCAACATTCATGTTTTAAATAGAGAAACTCTGTGTGTGTGTGTCAAAGGAAGATAGCGAAGCAGTTAATGAATGTTGTGTGATTGTATCATCAAAGTCAGCTGTTTGAGAGACAGAGAAAGTGGAGAAAGGAGTGAGTCACGGTTACGAGAAGAAAACAGTTGTAATATCACGAAAGACTCTAAACTGCGTTAGCGCCAGTAAACAGAACTGTGTTGTACACTCACTTAGAAGAAAATAAAGAAGAATGAACTAATAGAATTGCATTTTATCATTTTATCACATTATTCTTTGTGGTGTTATACTTTCCAAAACATTGCTTATTATTCGCTTGCAGTTTCCATTACTTATACATTTCACAAGTTACGAAATGGGAAGTAATTATTTGTCTTTTACTTCTCCTGGTTATACAAAGAGCACGGAATTACAAATCCATCACATAGCGACTAGTTCTTAAGCGATTTGATTATCGCTTACAGCCTTCTATAATCTTTTGTTGCCATTGCATCTACAAGGAAATATGTCATAAACGCATTTCTAAAAATTGTGTCTCGATTAACTATAAGCATTATTGAAGAATAAGCTTTTTAAAAGCATTTTTTGTTGAAGAACGGGTAGAGCCAGATGGTTCCAGGTTTACGAATGAGGTTCGTACATACTCGCGAACAATCACTGGGTAGACACGTATAGAAGTAGAGACACATACAGTTACCTAGCACTAAGGTCTCTGTGGACACTGACGTGGCAAGATGGTACTTACAGTACAGTGATAAGAGCCAAAAGGTTAACTGTCCTCCGTCCAGTGAGCCACGGGGTCTAACAGACCCATCATCACGGTACCTGCCTATACCCATGTACATACAGCGATGCGAGGAAAGTGGCGGTCAAGGGTCAGTGACGTCAGGTAACAAATAACACGAGCAAGAGGTTTATCTGCAATATCAGCGTGTAAAGTCCAATAACACTTAAAATTAGTTTCCTTTTGTCCAAACTTTAATGTTTCAAAATGCCTATTCCTAATGATTACGAAGATTACACAGATAAGACGTCTACTAAATTCCTGTTAAAGTGGCATGACTGAAATTTGAATTTGCTATATTTTTATACGTATGAAGTCAATATTTTGCACCCTTTTTGGGTCCATATTTTGTTCAAATAGTGCCGAAAATTAAAGCAGGAAAGGTATGTTTAATTATTAATGTAGCGCACATGACATTTAGAGTCTCTGCTAGACCTTTAAAAATGGCGGAATCTAAAAAATTGCATTGGTAACCGATGACTTAAGGTTTGGGGCTTAAAAATCGTCAATTTGATAATTTTTGGTCAGTTTTCAGTCCCAGGGTCTTAAAAACATTAGTAACGGTTTAGTGAACTTAATTAAATTGTTATTACAGATTTAAAAAATCCACCTGTAAAAACGTAATAAGCCATAACCTATACAAAATTAAGTTTGTGACATCTCTGTTGCAGGTTTCACTGGCAACGTGCGGGAACCTCACATGCAAGACTAAAATTAACCTCCTGCTAAGTGAACACGCTTTTATCGAGTGATACATCCACGAGCTTGCACAGATAAATAGATAGACAGATAGCAACTTTCAGGAAACATATCTAAGATAAAGCAAGAGAAAGTCCAAACATCAGTCAGCTGTGCTACAAGATTAAGGAGAGTTTGTTAATACGTAACGTATATCATCTTATAAGCGAAACATACAAAATTAATACTCAGAAGCATATTTGAGGTTATAATCTGGAGCCTGGAGTGTGTTATTTACATTTGATGCCAAAAGATTGCACGCCAAGCTGAAATAAGACACAATTTGATTGTTGAGAGCGAAAAGCATTGCCGAGTAGGAAGCAAGGCCTGCTCAGTACTCACTCCCGTTTCCGTGGTGGGGATAGCAGAGTGGGGAGAACTGAATACAGTTGAAGGGGAACCGTGTCTTGACATATGCAAAGGTCCAACTCGAGTTCTCCACAAGATAAAAGCGAAAATCTTTTCCGAGCAGAACGTGACCGATTGCAATCGCTGTGGAAACAAATGCAGAACAGCAGCCGCGAGTGATGTTTACGAGTTAGTGGTATAGGTCAGGCATTTTTTCGCTGAAGGCGATATAATAAGCGTGCTACTGTGATTTCAGTTTCAATTTGATAGAATGGCAACTACAACGATAACCCTGACGAAGGCTGACGTGCAGCCGGAGCAGAGTCTACCCCTGCAGACAATGTCCTCTCTGGCGGTGCCAGCCCGGATCACCTCCAGCGGAATACCATCGGGGTGCTCCACCCCACAGACCTTCTCCAGGTTACCACACAAGAAACCCATCGATATACAGTTCAACAATATCAGTTAC
>CM060963.1:4988176-5015676 GCA_030765045.1 Tenodera sinensis
TAACATACCAAAAATGAATAGCGATGTTCCATTTGACAGAAGTATAAGTCCTTCAAAACTGATACAAATAACAAGGAATATCTCCGAAATGGTTCACTCCACAAAAAACGTTTATTTGGACATAAATTGTGTGGTTTAGCAAGATCTACATTGTTTATAGTAAGATTTGGTCTATCTCTTATGGTTTACGAGTTATTCAAAAGTCATCTAGAGTAAACACGACTACATGGGCTATAGCTAGAAAATTCAAAATATACATTTCATTTGTCATACAAATATCTCAAACATATGGCACTTCAATCAAAATCAAGAAAATCGAAATTTTCCAAAAATGTTCTATGTAAAGGGTAGTTTAAGGTAGAGGAGTAAAGTAGAAGGTTGGAAATTGCCAGAACTAAGGAATATAGGGAGGCAGGGAATGGTACATACTGTCGGGCGGGGGGGCAAGGTTACACGATGCGATCGCTCGGTCGGTCGGTCATCCTGCCGAAGTCCAACAGTGTGCAATATCAAAGGCCGATTAAGGAAAACATCTGTTTGCGGTTTCCTTTGATAACATAAATGCTCTTTCCGGAGAGAGCATGTGCTGAGTCACTTGTATACGTCATGTTGCCCTCTGTGGGAAGCGTGTGGAATATCCCCCGAGAACTCGACCTAATGTGCACTGAGAGCTTGTCAGTTTCACTACCGGGTTCGACTCCTGGTACCGGCGTGTGAAGGCCTGGCAACATGACACCAACTGTAGCCGTAGCTTTATCATGGTTATTTATGGTTCGTATGTGTTAACTCGGTCAGCTCGCCAAGTGAAAGTGCCATTAGCAGAAAGATTTCCAGGTGATCTGAGATTTCACCCTGGAAGAATTAAAACAAAACAAAGGCGTCATTACCACCCACTTATTGGACGGTATGCCGGAGGAAGAGATGTCAGACCAGACCAGGGAGTAACCTCTGTTTCTCGAGTGATGGAGTGCTAGTGGAGTACCTCCGAAGATAAAGACCGGTCATTAAGGTTCGGCCGTATATCCCCGCCCTATGCGGTGTTTCCATTGCCAGCTATACGGCCATACTCAGATGTCTTGTAAAGCCTCTGTGGCTGTTTGTGTCACCTGTGTCCATCTGCTCCTAGCTGTGTTAACTGTGGAGATGCCCATCCCGTGACTTCCCTACGTTACCTGGACGAGAAGGCTATTCAACAGCTGCGGGTCAAAGGGCACTTATCATTCTCTGAGGCCCTCAAACGTCATCTTGCTCGCCAGCCGTCGATACACAAATTTGGTACTTTTAATTCAGTAGTGTGAACCCCAGTACCAAATCGGGATGTAGGTACTCAAACCTCCCCTATAGCCAGCACTACCAACACACCTACTCGTACACCATCAACAGCTACAGCCTCAACCAATACCAGCTCCCTATTAGCCCTCAAACCCGCAAATTCCGGAGTGATTTTCTCAAAGGCCCAACGACCTCTGCCGGTGGGAAGTGTGCTATCCCTGCCACTTTGCCCTCTCCTCCCCGGCGGTCATGCTCTCAGGACACCAGAGGGCGTAGTCGGGTGCCACGGATCTCTCCAACGCCCGTTACTATAGGCAACCGGTACACAGTACTGTCTTCTGTTACCGGTGACACAGAGCCCATGGAGCAAGAACCATCTGCTTCAAAGAGCCCTAGCCCCACGCGCTATCAGAAGGGCAAATTAAAGCGCCAGTGGTCGGTCAAGTGACCCTAGTCGACAGCTTATCGCATTATCCCAGGATGTCCATTATTATACACTACTATTCTGTGCTTGCAGGAGACCAAGCTTCGCCTGCAGCATTCTTTATGAACCTCCCACCGGAACCCGGTACTCCTGCACATGGAGTTGTCATGCTCCTCGTTCGCAAGGACGGTTTTTATCAGCCAGTCATGCTCACCAGTCCATTGCAAGCTGTTGCTGTTACCCTGAGATTACCTGGCTTTTCTTTTACTCCGTTCCCCCTTCGCTATAGGGGACCTGTCCCATCTAGTGTCCCAGCTCCCAACACCCTGCCTTCTGCTGGGGGACTTTAATGCCCACCACCCTCTTTGGTGTTCAACTCGGGCGTACGCAAGGGGGACCTTCTGACTCTACTGGCACTCTCTCCCACCTGGACCTCTCAGCTCAGCTTGCACATCGTTTTGAGTGGAACGTCGTCTTCACTGACACCTTCTCCAGCGATCATTTTCCGTGTAGTATCAGCTTTCTGTCGCACCACGTACCTTCGCCACGTGTATCCTTCTGGCGTCTCAACAGAGCGACTTTATATACTCGCTTAGCTGTTTTTCACGATCGCTTCTTCGCAGATGTTGACCAGATGGTGGCCCAACTTACATCCATGGTTGTTACCGCTGCCGAGCGTGACATACCTCGGTCGTCTTGCTGTCCGAGACGTTTGCCGGTCCCTTGGTGGACCGACGAATGCCGAGCGGCCGTCCGTACGCGACGAGCGGCATTGCGGGTGTTTCGGCGCTACCCTACACTTGAGAATCTGGTCGCTTTAAGCAATGTCGCGCCAGAGCTCGTCGCATCATCCAGGCGAGTAAGAGGACATCCTGGCTCCGTTTTGTGGAGTCATTTAATCCATCCACGCCTACGTCTGTCGTCTGGGATAAGCTTCGCCGTGTGGCCCGCAAAGCTTTGTCGGTTACCGTCCCTGGTCTGCGGATCCAGAACACCACCATTGTTTGCCCTAGAGCTGTCGCTGACACTCTGGGCAACGCCTTTGCTGATGTGTCAGGCTCTTCGCACTACCACCCGGATTTTCTACCTATAAAAAATAGCGTCGAATCTCATAACCGTTGCTTTAAATCTACCAACCGGGAGAGTTACAACGCCTTTTTCACCATGTCGGAGTTGGAGCGGGCCCTGGGCTCTTCCAAACCCTCCGCTCCTGGGCCGGATGGTGTTCACCTCTTAATGTTGCAGCACTGTCTTCAGCTGGCAAACTCTTCCTCTTAGATGTGTATAACCGTATCTGGCGCATAGCAACAATTCCATGCGCTTGGCGCCAAACTACCATCGTCCCAATTTTAAAACCTGGGAAGGATCGCCATCTACCTTCCAGTTATCGTCCGATCTCCCTCACCAGTGTGATCATCAAGGTGATGAGCGGAGCGCATGATCAACGGACGATTGACGTGGTGGCTTGAATCTGAACATTTGCTGTCCAATGTTCAGGACGGTTTTCGTTGGTTCCGTTCAACGGTCGACCATTTAGTCTCATTATCCACGCATGACGGTTTTCTGAGGAAGAGCCAAACGGTTGCTATATTTTTCGATCTGGAGAAGGTGTATGACACCTGCTGGAGTTATGGCATTCTTCGCACCCTCCATAGATGGGGCATTCGTGTCCGACTACCCCTTTTTATTCGGGAGTTCATTCGGGATAGAGTCTTTCGCGTACGGGTGGGTTCAGTTTTATCTCGTGTTTTTATTCAAGAGAACGGAGTACCGCAGGGCTCGGTACTCAGCGTCACACTATTTGCTATTGCCATTAATCCCATCGTGGAGTGCGTTCCTGCTGGTGTGTCATCTTCCTTGTTTGTGGATGACTTCGCCATATACTATAATTCTGGGCGGACTCATCTCCTAGAGCGGCGCCTCCAACTCTGTCTTGATCACCTCTTTATTTGGAGTGTGGTAAACGGCTTTAGGTTCTCCGCCGAGAAGACCGTCTGTGTGAACTTGTGGTGCCGGAAGGCGTTTTTCCCGCCTTCTCTTCACCTCGGTCCAGATGTTCTCCCTTTCACAGACGAGGCGACATTTTTGGGATTGGTGTTTGACAGAAAGCTTAGCTGGTCCTCTCATATATCTATCTGAAGGTCAGGTGTGACCTTGCTGTTAGAGTTTTATGTGGCACATCCTGGGGAGCCGATCGGACTGTTCTTTTAAGGTTATATCGTTCTTTGGTCCGATCCAAACTTGACTACGGTTGTATTGTGTATTCATCAGCCCGGCCGTCTGGATTCCATTCATCACCGTGGTATACGATTGAGTATTGGCGTCTTTCCAACAAGCCCGGTTCTCGTCCTATGTGCGGAAGCTACTGAACCTCCGCTTACTTATCGGCGGGATGTTCTTCGTTGCAGCTACGCGTGCAGACTTTATAGTCTGCCAGAACACCCGTCTTTTAGTTCCTTTTTTAATGATACTTTGGACCGCCAATACTCATCGAGCTCCCTGGCCCTGCTCCCTCCTGGCGTTCGATTTCGCTTACTGCTTCGGCTGTTGGACGTTGATTTACCGGCGACATATCCCAAGGGAGAAACCCGATTTCCTCCGTGGCTTCGTTCGGTGACGCACATTGATCTAGGTTTGCTCTCCATGCCGAAGCCGTCGACGCCAGATTCAGTTCTTCGTTCGGGCTTTTTAGATTTTCAGGCGCAGTTAGGACCCGGTAGTTTTATTTGTACTGATGGCTCCAAGGACGATCGGGGAGTAGAATGTACTTTTATTCATAGCCGCGAGACTTTTAGATTTCGTCTTTTACCGCAGTGCTCGATTTTTACGGCAGAGCTTTTTGATATTTATCAAGCTCTTTTATATGTTCATCGGCAGGCCTTTTGGCGCCGCATTATTTGTTCTGATTCTTTATGTGCTCTTGAGAGCCTTTGGACGCTATACAGTTACCATCCCTTGGTGGAGCGTGTCCAGGACCACCTTCATGCCCTCGCCAGTGCTGGCAGTGTGGGTACCTGGACACGTAGGCTTGCAGGGAAATGAGGCTGCCGATTCTGCGGCAAAGGCAGCAGCTTTTGCCCACAGGCTTTTTAGCTCTTCCGTTCCCTCTGACGATTTTGGCGCCTTTTTATGTCAGGCCCTTCTCTCACGGTGGAGTGGTACCTGGCATGATGTTCAGGGGAATAAACTCCGGGAGGTGAACCCCCTCCATGTTATCTGGAGGACTTCCTCGCGCGCCTCGCGCCATACTACTACTATGACAGCAATAGTCGGCGACGAGCGCCGAGGACGGGCACAGCCAAAACAAAGCGCAGCCGGTTCAGAGTGTTTTGGATCACCCTTTAGTAGAGAAAGTAAAAAGTGCTATACAGGTCATGAAGAATTAAAAAATCAACAGTAATAGCTTTCCCGAAAATTGTTACTTCTAAACATGATAGTTTTAGGAAGTAGGTAGGTACATAGAAAAGTAATGATGAATGATCTAAATGTGTTGTGATGTTATGGTGCAGGATAAAGGGAGTGACTGGGACGATACTGGTCGACACTGTGGAGAGAAGCCTGGGAGAGTTCAGGAGACTGTCATGTTACATCACTCAGGACGACAGACTGCAACCACTCCTTACAGTCATGGAGAACATGAGGGTAGCTGCCAACCTCAAACTGGGGGAATACGTGCCAATCACGGAGAAACTGGCTGTGGTAAGTAACTAACACTATCTACAACTTAGGCACCAATTAAAATATAGCTACCCACCCACCTACCTACCCATCTACCTACCCACCTACCTATATACCCACCTACCCACCTACCTACCCACCTACCTATATACCCACCTACCCACCTACCTACCCACCTACCTACCCACCTACCTATATACCCACCTACCCACCTACCTACCCACCTACCTACCCACCTACCTATATACCCACCTACCCACCTACCTACCCACCTACCTACCCACCTACCTATATACCCACCTACCCATCTACCTACCCACCTACCTACCCACCTACCTATATACCCACCTACCCACCTACCTATATACCCACCTACCTACCTACCTATATACCCACCTACCTATATACCCACCTACCTACCCACCTACCTACCCACCCACCTACCTACCCATCTACCTACTCACCTGCCTACCCACCTACCTATATACCCACCTACCCACCTACCTACCCACCTACCTATATACCCACCTACCTATATACCCACCTACCTACCTACCTATATACCCACCTACCTATATACCCACCTACCTACCCACCTACCTACCCACCTACCTACCCACCCACCTACCTACCCATCTACCTACTCACCTACCTACCCACCTACCCACCTACCTACCCACCTACCTATATACCCACCTACCTACCTACCTACCTACCTATATACCCACCTACCTACCTACCTATATACCCACCTACCTATATACCCACCTACCTACCCACCTACCTATATACCCACCTACCTACCCACCTACCTACCCACCCATCTACCTATATACCCACCTACCCACCTACCTACCCACCTACCTATATACCCACCTACCTACCTACCTACCTACCTATATACCCACCTACCTATATACCCACCTACCTACCCACCTACCTACCCACCTACCTACCCACCCATCTACCTACCCATCTACCTACCCACCTACCTACCCACCTACCTATATACCCACCTACCCACCTACCTACCCACCTACCTATATACCCACCTACCTACCTATATACCCACCTACCTACCCACCTACCTACCCACCCACCTACCTACCCATCTACCTACTCACCTACCTACCCACCTACCTATATACCCACCTACCTACCTACCTATATACCCATCTACCTATATACCCACCTACCTACCCACCTACCTACCCACCCACCTACCTACCCACCTACCTACCTACCTACCCACCTACCTATATACCCACCTACCTACCTACCTATATACCCACCTACCTACCCACCTACCTACCCACCTACCCACCCACCTACCTACCCACCCACCTACCTACCCATCTACCTACTCACCTACCTACCTACCTACCTACCCAACTACCTACCTACCCATCTTCCTACCCACCTACCCACCCACCTACCTACCCACCCACCTACCCACCTACCCACCCACCTACCTACCTACCCATCTACCTACTCACCTACCTACCCACCTACCTACCTACCCACCTACCCAACCACCTACCTACCCACCCACCTACCCACTCATCTACCTACTCACCTACCTACCCACCCACCTACCCAACCACCTACCTACCCACCCAGCTACCCACTCATCTACCCACTCACCTACCTACCCATGTACCTACTCACCTACCTACCCACCTACCTACCCATCTACCTACCCATCTACTCAGCCACCTACCCATCTACCTACCTACCCATCTACCTACCCATCTACCTACCTACCCACCTACCTACCCACCCACCTACCCACTCATCTACCTACTCACCCACCTACCCACCTACCTACCTACCTACCCACCCACCTACCCACTCATCTACCTACTCACCTACCTACCCACCCACCTACCCAACCACCTACCTACCCACCCAGCTACCTACCCACCTACCTACCTACCTACCCACCTACCTATATACCCACCTACCTACCTATATACCCACCTACCTATATACCCACCTACCTACCCACCTACCCACCCACCTACCTACCCACCTACCTACCCATCTACCTACTCACCTACCTACCCACCTACCTACCTACCTACCCACCTACCTACCCAACTACCTACCTACCCATCTTCCTACCCACCTACCCACCCACCTACCTACCCACCCACCTACCCACCCACCTACCTACCTACCCATCTACCTACTCACCTACCTACTCACCTACCTACCTACCCAACCACCTACCTACCCACCTACCCACCCACCTACCCACTCATCTACCTACTCACCCACCTACCCACCTACCTACCCACCCACCTACCCACCCACCTACCTACCCACCCACCTACCCACCCACCTACCTACCCATCTACCTACTCACCTACCTACTCACCTACCCACCTACCTACCCACCTACCTACCCACCCACCTACCCACTCATCTACCCACTCACCTACCTACCCATGTACCTACTCACCTACCTACCCATCTACCTACCCACCTACTCAGCCACCTACCCATCTACCTACCTACCCACCTACCTAGCTACTCCCTTAACTAATATTAACTTTAAAATGTATTTGTAGAAACAGTTTCAAAATCTTATAGTAAGAATAAATGGAACACATTAATATACAGCCTCAGTATTGTTAACTGTGATACGACCTGTTACATGTGCAGGCAAGTTATATAAGGAACAGAACATATGGTTAGTTCAAAATGGCGTCTTCCCTGCAGTACGCAAAGGAAAGCCATTACGAACTGGCGCAAAGCGAATAGTTTGAAACGTATTTGCATGACGTAGGTACATATTACTGGCTATCATAGGAACACAATTTTGCACTTTGTTTACAGTAGTACTTACAGTTGAAAGTAAGGCCGGCGAAGCTATAATTGTGGAGAATATAGATGAACTCTTCCTGAACAGTAAAATCACCCATCATTGTTTAGGGGTTGAGATTCTAGGAAATTTAACTATTATAATGCTAATTGGATTGGTCATGCAAGACACAGCCCAAACTATTAGCTGTCGAACAGGCATGGGCAATATCGGCTCACTCCACCGGCCGTCCTTCCCCTTCACTGCTCTTCAGTCTCCAACACGCCTCATTCACTGGCTTCGTCGGGACGTCTGTTTCATGAAGAGCGGAAGGTGGCTTTTAATATAACTTTTTCAATTTGCAAATATTAACCATTATAATATACTACGCCACTTTGATCAGAAGCATAAATCAAACTTTGCTAATCTTGCAGATATTTATATACAATTTCAAAATCTACTTTCTGAATAGTCGTATTTGTAAACATATAAAAGGACCACATAATTCCACTCTTTAGTGGTTTAGTTTCTTATTAATTGATTTAATATAAACTATTCTGTTTCGTGTTTCTAAGTTTCTACATAATATTAACTTTAAAACCAAAGAATTTATTATATTTTTCAAACAATTTTTTATAATATTTTAAGCTCAATAGCACTGTAAGTTTACCACTTTATTTATTGTGAAGCAGAAACAATTTAGTATGTTAATAATAAGGCAGTTATAAACTTGAAGATTATGTTATTTGCCTAACCACAGTAGCAATTATTGTATGTAAAATATGTGTAATATAGAGTGTAGAAATTGTTACTGGCACGCAGGTGGAACGAGCCCACCGCTGTAGTTGTTGTATACAAACAAGAGAATGTGAATCGCTAGCTCTCCCCGTACATTTGCACGCATGCGCCGTGTCGTGTCGGTAAGAGCTGTTTACTGCGGGGCACGTTACGATAAGATGCTGTAGATAACAAGAGAACAACCCCAGGGGCGTGCGAGAACTCTGTATATATTCACGCAACCATTACTATACTGAGGACTTTAAAACGTGTCATTGCAGCGGCAAAACAAACGCACGCGGATTGTAACAAATAGATAAGAATCATTGCAGGGCTGTGATATAACAAGGTGAACACGTCGCGGTCGGCACTACGGGGAATTGCTTGCCCTGCGCTTCGCTGTTCTGTTCCTTCGCCAAATACTTATAATGCCCGCACAATTTACACACATAATCTTCATCTGTGTAACAACAAACTCTTGTAGAACTCATTATCAATGTCATCATGTCCATCATCATCATCATCATCATCATTATCATCATCCCCAGCAGTCGGTCTGGGTGGCTCAGTTGGTTAGACGCTGGCCTACTGATCCTGAGGTCGCGGGTTCAAACACGGCCCAGACCGATGGTTTTTAAGTGTGCTTAAAAACGACAGCTCCATGTCAGTAGATTTACTGGCATGTAAAAGAACTCCTGCGGGACAAAATTTTGGCACACCGGCGACGCTGATGTGATCCTGGCAATTGACAGCGTCGTTAAACAACAAAATATTTTTTTTAATCATCATCATCTTCAGAACTACTGATAAAAATGTTAAATAAAAATGCGTTTGTCTTCTGTAATAGACGTGGCCGAACAAACAAATGAATAATTATGAAGTGGTAGATGTTAAACCTGTCAGACTCTCGCTTGTCGTTTATTTCCCAGTATATGCACATGGCTCAATACCAATAAATATTAAGATAAGCAAAGCAGCAGAGCAACGACAACTATAAATATTTGTGTCAGTCATTTATCAACATAAATGAGTCCACGTGATGTTAATTTTGCAACATCAACATGCCTAATTAGCAAACCTCGTGATTTACTTGCTGACGAGGTTGGTAGTACTTCCCAATCAGGAAAAATTCCACTTTCTGATGCAAAAACTTGTTATTTATACACGGCAGAGATGCAAATTTCCAGAGAAAAAGGAAAACACGTCCTTCTTCACTTACCTACTCTTGTTTCCTTAATAAATAGCGACTTAGCACATTCACATAACTTTCTCTACCCTCTTATCACTTATTAGTGGGTATAAAGCTACTTGTACGAACCTTTGCGTTGTCCGACCTCCAGACTCATGGGTTTTTCGGAGATTTCCCTGCGTCGCTAGACGAATGCTGGGAAAGATAATTACATCCCTTGAATTTCCTGTCGTTTAATTTCATCACTTCATTGGTCGTTGATGCCGCTGGTTCTTCCAGAGTCGCAAGTGTCAGTAAAGGCGTTAGGTGCAGTTTGGCAGGGATAATATGTGCATAATAAACCCTGGCAGCTAATTACTCAAACCAGAGCTTTTCGTATATTCCAGATCCCTATTCGCTTATTTAACTCTAAAAAATATTTACAACAAAATTGAAATAATTTTATGTAACATACACAAATAATTAAACATATTCAAAATTATAATTTGTCAAATCTAATATCTATACAACCATTTCCTCTAATATCTAAAACAATCACAATACTAACTGATAGTTAAATTAATATATACATACTTAAAAATATTAATTTATAAAACTTATTTCTAATTCATCAAACCAAAATAGCCAACGCTTCCAATTAATATACCAAAATAATTCAAATAAATATATAATTTAATATTAAATAAATTACATTTGTAAACGTTATTTTAATTAAAAAATTCCCAAAATTCACCAAATCAATAAAACAATAAAAGCTTCAATTCAGCGTGTCGGAACATGAACAGAAGTGAAAGGGAGGGATGGCAGGTGGAGTAAGGCAAGAACGTGACCCAGTTGAGCCGATTTTGCCCATGCCAAAGATAGAGGGTTATAGTGGAATTTTCTGATGCTTAGATAAACTGAAAATAAATTGAAGTATTTGATGGACGTTGATATTGTCACCGCGCCCGCCGCATCTAATTGCCGACAACCGCAGTGTCACCCATCGCATTATTGTCGGCACTACCGCAAAGGAGCCGAAGGAAAGAGACAGAGAATGGCCGCATTGTTGGGGCGCTTGCCGAAAGAGAGAAAAGGATAGAGACTTCGAGAACCTTCTGCTTTGTATTTCACCGCAATAACTGAACTTTCCAGAATAGTGCCTGGGAGATATAAATAGCGGTAAAGTGCGACAGAAGAGGCAGTCAGACGTATGTGAAGCGTTGAGGAGTCGTGCCGACGGAGAAGGGACAGTAGTTTTGTGACGAATTTGGAGCCGTGCTGTGAGTGAATCGGAAAGGACTTTGTTGCTGTTGCAACGAGTGTAAAAAGTTACTGTTTACGGAAATAAAAGTGTTTCTTTATCTAGACTACATCTGTCTTCTTTACTTTACACCCAAACAAAAGTCACAATATTATTACCTGCAGAGAAATACATTTTGTTTTTATGAGTTTGTTGTAACGTAACGAATAACGTAACCAGGAAATGCATAATAGATAACACATTAGAGATTGTGTGTTATAATTTACATACAAATCAGAACAAAAATGAAATACTGGGAATACAAAATGGAAACGTGAGAGTATGACTAAAATGAAGCCCGCGGGTGAGTTAAAGATGTCGCCATGGTGGGTCGGCAAAACTTATTCACAGATATTGTATAGAATATGTATACGATACAATCAAACATGACGTTCACTTCACCCCACCCCCTCGCTGCTATGTACGCGGCCGTTGAGAAGGTTGGTAAAATGCTCTGTGAAGCAGTAACGAAGGCATATAAGCGACGCGGTACAGAGAATCTACATACATACATACATACATACATACATACATACATACATACATACATACATACATACATACATACATACATACATACATACATACATACATACATACATACATACATACATACATACATACATACATACATACATACATACATACATACATACATACATACATACATACATACATACATACATACATACATACATACATACATACATACATACATACATACATACATACATACATACATACATACATACATACATACATACATACATACATACATACATACATACATACATACATACATACATACATACATACATACATACATACATACATACATACATACATACATACATACATACATACATACATACATACATACATACATACATACATACATACATACATACATACATACATACATACATACATACATACATACATACATACATACATACATACATACATACATACATACATACATACATACATACATACATACATACATACATACATACATACATACATACATACATACATACATACATACATACATACATACATACATACATACATACATACATACATACATACATACATACATACATACATACATACATACATACATACATACATACATACATACATACATACATACATACATACATACATACATACATACATACATACATACATACATACATACATACATACATACATACATACATACATACATACATACATACATACATACATACATACATACATACATACATACATACATACATACATACATACATACATACATACATACATACATACATACATACATACATACATACATACATACATACATACATACATACATACATACATACATACATACATACATACATACATACATACATACATACATACATACATACATACATACATACATACATACATACATACATACATACATACATACATACATACATACATACATACATACATACATACATACATACATACATACATACATACATACATACATACATACATACATACATACATACATACATACATACATACATACATACATACATACATACATACATACATACATACATACATACATACATACATACATACATACATACATACATACATACATACATACATACATACATACATACATACATACATACATACATACATACATACATACATACATACATACATACATACATACATACATACATACATACATACATACATACATACATACATACATACATACATACATACATACATACATACATACATACATACATACATACATACATACATACATACATACATACATACATACATACATACATACATACATACATACATACATACATACATACATACATACATACATACATACATACATACATACATACATACATACATACATACATACATACATACATACATACATACATACATACATACATACATACATACATACATACATACATACATACATACATACATACATACATACATACATACATACATACATACATACATACATACATACATACATACATACATACATACATACATACATACATACATACATACATCTCTAACCGTGGTTTCTCTTGCTGCCTATGTATGTATGTGCGTCTTGATTGCTGGTTGCTGCTAATGTCCTCAAGGTATACACTTAAATATCGCCTAATGACATTCTTCTGCAGCATTAATTACGATTTAATACCCGGAAATGACGAAGCCATTTGCAAACCCTTTTAGCCTTGGAAATTGAGTAGGTAAGTAAATGGTTCGTGGTGCTATGCTGTGCAGGCGATTGTTTTCTTGCCCAATTACTCTCTGCATCATACACCTCCAATTAATTATAACTCTGAGCACATGTCGTTTGTTCGATACAAAATCTGATGTGTTGCACTCACATGACTTTCTCTACTCACTCTTGTACTAACCATTCTTACAAACTCTTATTCCTATATCTTCTTCGTGTTAGTTGAGATAAACATTTGTTCAAATTATTATCTTATTTGCACACAAGTCCACAAAGGATGGTGCACAACTGATGTGTTCCCTGTACCCAGGAACAGGACGACCAGGGAGGCCAAGGAAAAGCCTTTATCGTCTCACCCATTCCCCTCGGTGAAACTTATGGTGTTTCAATCAAAACTACAGCCATTTTTCGTTAAAATAAAAAATGTAAAACACAACTTCCTTGGAAAGTATAGTGGGGATATTGTTGAAAATTTCCGTGTCGCATCCCTCGAAGATGGTAAGCTTAAATACCAGTTTGCTATTTCACTGAATTTTGGTTTTTGAGTTATGCTGCTCGGTGGCACCGTGACCGAGCGGTTAGACCGTTCATCTATACCTGTGTTCGATCCCAGGGACCCACATGTATTCGTGGTGGAAGACGCACCACCCGGGCGGGTGTGCTCCAGGTTCTCCGGTTTCACTCGCTACTCGTTCCACCAAATGTTCCAACACATTTCCCTTCATCCGTTTCATATCATCCTCTTCCTCACTCTCATACTTGCAGGTGTTCACTGTCTGGTACATAGTTTCCTGTGTTCCCTGACAGACGTCTGACCCTAGACACTGTCTTGTAAGTCCTACATAAGGGGAGGGTAATCACTTCCTCACTCTCATACTTGCAGGTGTTCGCTCTGTCTGGTACATAGGTTCCTGTGTTCCCTGACAGATGTCTGACTCTAGACACTGACTTGTAAGTCCTACATAAGGGGAGGGTAATCACTTCCTCACTCTCATACTTGCAGGTGTTCGCTCTGTCTGGTACATAGGTTCCTGTGTTCCCTGACAGATGTCTGACTCTAGACACTGACTTGTAAGTCCTACATAAGGGGAGGGTAATCACTTCCTCACTCTCATACTTGCAGGTGTTCGCTCTGTCTGGTACATAGGTTCCTGTGTTCCCTGACAGACGTCTGACTCTAGACACTGACTTGTAAGTCCTACATAAGGGGAGGGTAATCAATTCCTCACTCTCATACTTGCAGGTGTTCACTCTGTCTGGTACATAGGTTCCTGTGTTCCCTGACAGACGTCTGACTCTAGACACTGACTTGTAAGTCCTACATAAGGGGAGGGTAATCACTTCCTCACTCTCATACTTGCAGGTGTTCACTCTGTCTGGTACATAGGTTCCTGTGTTCCCTGACAGACGTCTGACTCTAGACACTGACTTGTAAGTCCTACATAAGGGGAGGGTAATCACTTCCTCACTCTCATACTTGCAGGTGTTCACTCTGTCTGGTACATAGGTTCCTGTGTTCCCTGACAGACGTCTGACTCTAGACACTGACTTGTAAGTCCTACATAAGGAGAGGGTAATCACTTCCTCACTCTCATACTTGCAGGTGTTCACTCTGTCTGGTACATAGGTTCCTGTGTTCCCTGACAGACGCCTGACTCTAGACACTGACTTGTGAGTCCTACATAAGGGGAGGGTAATCACTTCCTTACTCTCATACTTGCAGGTGTTCACTCTGTCTGGTACATAGGTTCCTGTGTTCCCTGACAGACGTCTGACTCTAGACACTGTCTTGTAAGTCCTACATAAGGGGAGGGTAATCACTTCCTCACTCTCATACTTGCAGGTGTTCACTCTGTCTGGTACATAGGTTCCTGTGTTCCCTGACAGACGTCTGACTCTAGACACTGACTTGTAAGTCCTACATAAGGGGAGGGTAATCACTTCCTCACTCTCATACTTGCAGGTGTTCACTCTGTCTGGTACATAGGTTCCTGTGTTCCCTGACAGACATCTGACTCTAGACACTGACTTGTAAGTCCTACATAAGGGGAGGGTAATCACTTCCTTACTCTCATACTTGCAGGTGTTCACTCTGTCTGGTACATAGGTTCCTGTGTTCCCTGACAGACGTCTGACTCTAGACACTGACTTGTAAGTCCTACATAAGGGGAGGGTAATCACTTCCTCACTCTCATACTTACAGGTGTTCACTCTGTCTGGTACATAGGTTTCTGTGTTCCCTGACAGACGTCTGACTCTAGACACTGACTTGTAAGTCCTACATAAGGGGAGGGTAATCACTTCCTACATCTCATACTTGCAGGTGTTCACTCTGTCTGGTACATAGGTTCCTGTGTTCCCTGACAGACGTCTGACTCTAGACACTGACTTGTAAGTCCTACATAAGGGGAGGATAATCACTTCCTCACTCTCATACTTGCAGGTGTTCACTCTGTCTGGTACATAGGTTCCTGTGTTCCCTGACAGACGTCTGACTCTAGACACTGACTTGTAAGTCCTACATAAGGGGAGGGTAATCACTTCCTCACTCTCATACTTGCAGGTGTTCACTCTGTCTGGTACATAGGTTCCTGTGTTCCCTGACAGACGTGTGACTCTAGACACTGACTTGTAAGTCCTACATAAGGGGAGGGTAATCACTTCCTCACTCTCATACTTGCAGGTGTTCACTCTGTCTGGTACATACGTTCCTGTGTTCCCTGACAGACGTCTGACTCTAGACACAGTCTTGTAAGTCCTACATAAGGGGAGGGTAATCACTTCCTCACTCTCATACTTGCAGGTGTTCACTCTGTCTGGTACATACGTTCCTGTGTTCCCTGACAGACGTCTGACTCTAGACACTGACTTGTAAGTCCTACATAAGGGGAGGGTAATCACTTCCTCACTCTCATACTTGCAGGTGTTCACTCTGTCTGGTACATAGGTTCCTGTGTTCCCTGACAGACGTCTGACTCTAGACACTGTCTTGTAAGTCCTACATAAGGGGAGGGTAATCACTTCCTCAGTCTCATACTTGCAGGTGTTCACTCTGTCTGGTACATAGGTTCCTGTGTTCCCTGACAGACGTCTGACTCTAGACACTGTCTTGTAAGTCCTACATAAGGGGAGGGTAATCACTTCCTCAGTCTCATACTTGCAGGTGTTCACTCTGTCTGGTACATAGGTTCCTGTGTTCCCTGACAGACGTCTGACTCTAGACACTGTCTTGTAAGTCCTACATAAGGGGAGGGTAATCACTTCCTCACTCTCATACTTGCAGGTGTTCACTCTGTCTGGTACATAGGTTCCTGTGTTCCCTGACAGAGGTCTGACTCTGGACACTGACTTGTAAGTCCTACATAAGGGGAGGGTAATCACTTCCTCACTCTCATACTTGCAGGTGTTCACTCTGTCTGGTACATAGGTTCCTGTGTTCCCTGACAGACGTGTGACTCTAGACACTGTCTTGTAAGTCCTACATAAGGGGAGGGTAATCACTTCCTACATCTCATACTTGCAGGTGTTCACTCTGTCTGGTACATAGGTTCCTGTGTTCCCTGACAGACGTCTGACTCTAGACACTGACTTTTAAGTCCTACATAAGGGGAGGGTAATCACTTCCTACATCTCATACTTGCAGGTGTTCACTCTGTCTGGTACATAGGTTCCTGTGTTCCCTGACAGACGTCTGACTCTAGACACTGACTTGTAAGTCCTACATAAGGGGAGGGTAATCACTTCCTCACTCTCATACTTGCAGGTGTTCACTCTGTCTGGTACATAGGTTCCTGTGTTCCCTGACAGACGTCTGACTCTAGACACTGGCTTGTAAGTCCTACATAAGGGGAGGGTAATCACTTCCTCACTCTCATACTTGCAGGTGTTCACTCTGTCTGGTACATAGGTTCCTGTGTTCCTTGACAGACGTCTGACTCTAGACACTGACTTGTAAGTCCTACATAAGGGCAGGGTAATCACTTCCTCACTCTCATACTTGCAGGTGTTCACTCTGGTACATAGGTTCCTGTGTTCCCTGACAGACGTCTGACTCTAGACACTGTCTTGTAAGTCCTACATAAGGGGAGGGTAATCACTTCCTCACTCTCATACTTGCAGGTGTTCACTCTGTCTGGTACATAGGCTCCTGTGTTCCCTGACAGACGTCTGACTCTAGACACTGTCTTGTAAGTCCTACATAAGGGGAGGGTAATCACTTCCTCACTCTCATACTTGCAGGTGTTCACTCTGGTACATAGGTTCCTGTGTTCCTTGACAGACGTCTGACTCTAGACACTTAATTGTAAGTCCTACATAAGGGCAGGGTAATCACTTCCTCACTCTCATACTTGCAGGTGTTCACTCTGGTACATAGGTTCCTGTGTTCCCTGACAGACGTCTGACTCTAGACACTGACTTGTAAGTCCTACATAAGGGGAGGGTAATCACTTCCTTACTCTCATACTTGCAGGTGTTCACTCTGGTACATAGGTTCCTGTGTTCCCTGACAGACGTCTGACTCTAGACACTGTCTTGTAAGTCCTACATAAGGGGAGGGTAATCACTTCCTCACTCTCATACTTGCAGGTGTTCACTCTGTCTGGTACATAGGTTCCTGTGTTCCCTGACAGAGGTCTGACTCTGGACACTGACTTGTAAGTCCTACATAAGGGGAGGGTAATCACTTCCTCACTCTCATACTTGCAGGTGTTCACTCTGTCTGGTACATAGGTTCCTGTGTTCCTTGACAGACGTCTGACTCTAGACACTGGCTTGTAAGTCCTACATAAGGGGAGGGTAATCACTTCCTCACTCTCATACTTGCAGGTGTTCACTCTGTCTGGTACATAGGTTCCTGTGTTCCCTGACAGACGTCTGACTCTAGACACTGTCTTGTAAGTCCTACATAAGGGGAGGGTAATCACTTCCTCACTCTCATACTTGCAGGTGTTTACTCTGTCTGGTACATAGGTTCCTGTGTTCCCTGACAGACGTCTGACTCTAGACACTGACTTGTAAGTCCTACATAAGGGGAGGGTAATCACTTCCTTACTCTCATACTTGCAGGTGTTCACTCTGGTACATAGGTTACTGTGTTCCCTGACAGACGTCTGACTCTAGACACTGTCTTGTAAGTCCTACATAAGGGGAGGGTAATCACTTCCTCACTCTCATACTTGCAGGTGTTCACTCTGTCTGGTACATACGTTCCTGTGTTCCCTGACAGACGTCTGACTTTAGACACTGACTTGTAAGTCCTACATAAGGGGAGGGTAATCACTTCCTCACTCTCATACTTGCAGGTGTTCACTCTGTCTGGTACATACGTTCCTGTGTTCCCTGACAGACGTCTGACTTTAGACACTGACTTGTAAGTCCTACATAAGGGGAGGGTAATCACTTCCTCACTCTCATACTTGCAGGTGTTCACTCTGTCTGGTACATACGTTCCTGTGTTCCCTGACAGACGTCTGACTGTAGACACTGACTTGTAAGTCCTACATAAGGGGAGGGTAATCACTTCCTCACTCTCATACTTGCAGGTGTTCACTCTGTCTGGTACATAGGTCCCTGTGTTCCCTTCCCTTCCACCCTGTATATTTCCGGTGAAATCTTGATATCGAATTTTTTGATGGGATAGTATACTTCCCGTAGTAGAGGAAAGTGGGTGAAGTGACTTACCTGAGTGTAATGCATTGTGTCGCTTGTGCAAAGGTTAGTATTTGGAAGTGCAGAAGTTGAAGTATGCGAGGTAGGGAGAAAGGGTTAATGAGAAACGAGGAACAAAGGTCGGTCATGTTGCAACTCCAAACACGGACTTTGCGCGGCCTTTGTTCTGCACATCTTCTCGCCTGCTTGAACTTTGTCTCTTCCTTGATGTCAAACAGGAAACTCGGCCTTAAAAAGTGACATACATAAATCATTCACTGTGTGCCGATAGAAACTGCATAAAACCACATCTTGCAGCCGATCAACCGAGAATTACTACATACTTATATTAAGAAGGGAATTATTGTATTCTAGTGAAATATTTAATACGAGATAACCCGGAAATATATGTTTTAAGGTCCCCTGAACGCAATTGTCCCTTAAGCCGGTGTCTCACGGTCCAACTATTTTCACCAAACTCTTTGTATCCAATGGAACTGCACAAAAAGAAACGGTGTCCGTCTGCCACACTATGATTCATGTTGGTCCAATACAAATGACAGTTCACGTGAGAAATAAACATGGCGGACGTAAACATTAATTGAGCGATTGCTATATTAAGTATATGTTTGGGATATATTTCCACGAGTGTGTCTCAGTCGGAAGAAAATATATATTAAATAGTAGTGAAAGACACGGTTATGTGAACAGAACAAGGGCCGAGGTAAATTGCGTCTACTACAAAACGAATTGAGGTTAGAGGACCCGGAAAACTATCGCAGTTTTCTACGAATTGACCTAGATTTTATTCTGAAGCTTTTACATCATGTCGTAAACAAAATTACATACTTACCTACCAGGACACAAATATGAGACAAACACGAAAGAGTTAAGGAACAATTGTAGTGGTTTTAATCTTAGTACCTATGGATGGACAGGAGATTTGAACTCATTTCATGACATACAATTTAAACACTGTTAACTGGATTACTTATTATTTATGAGATATAGAAATGCAATAACCACCTCAGTAATATATGTTAATACTCACGAAAAATCTTTAATGAATCTTCCAGTGAAAATTAAACGTTTTATTAAAATACCCATCACCACGAGCCAAACATACAAAACAACTGACTACATGTTGCCTGCGCAGTCCGCCATATTGTTACGTTACAGACGCTGATTGACTATTTTGAAGTTGTTGGATGAAAAAATTAGATTCAACTCAATCCCATTATATACAAACAGGTTGGATACAAAAATAGGATACAAATTGTATGCAGCAAAATTGTATATCCAACTGTCGATCTCTGACGATGCTCTTTTGTTGTATACTATGCTTTGGAAGAAAAACTTGGTCCTGTGAGTGTTTTGTGCATGAACAGTTTAGAAATTAAATTATTTGTTGTTTAACAGCGCTGTGAATTGCCAAGATCACATCAGCGTCGCCGATGTGCCGGAATTTCGTCCCGCAGGAGTTCTTTTACATGCAGTAAATCTACTGACATGGAGCTGTCGTTTTTAGCACACTTAAAAACCATCGATCGGCCTGGGCCGGGTTTGAACCCGCGACCTTGGGATAAGTAGGCCAGCGTCTAACCAACTGAGACACCCAGACCGACATGTGAACAGTTTAGGCAACTCAAAAACGAAAAGTTGCTTGTTGGAAGTGCAGAGACAAATAATTTGTGCATTGCACATTTGCCTGTACGTATTTGCTTTAATCAGAGAAGCGATACGCAGAATGATGATAAAAACACAAGTAAGTATTCACTAGGCAGTATTCCTTCAGATTGCGATAATCTTGTGTTACTTATCGTTGCGGTTCGATAAGAGATAAGGAATCTAACATCTTGGAACATTAAATGAGGTAGATTGCTGTCAATGTGACGTTTCTGTGATAACATGAAGCCTTGATGAAACCGATATTGAAATGGTAAAGGTTTTTAAACGCTTTTTTTTCTCCTCTTTTTATTTTACATTGCTGTAACCAAAACGGCCAAATCTGTCCGGTTACTTTTCTATCCCTTTATTATTTTCTGAATGTTTACCACAAATACAGAGTTAACCTGTCTACAGGTTCTCGGGCTATCACAGTTCACAATGTTTACTTTTGTAACCTTGCTCAATCCTTTCAGTGTCTTTAATAACTTTGTCTCCCATTCACAAAGCTACGACGTATGTACTCGACGCTCGTTAGATCTTCTTTCGACGCACCGACGTAACTTTCATGACGACACACACACAGTTGGCTCACACTCATTGACCGACTCATGACTGTAGCTCTAACTCTAAAATTAAACTCATTCTGTGGTAGCAACCTCACTCGCAGGTCCTGGATTCGATTCCCATAGCCGATCTTCTTGAGTTTTTTCGCTAGGTGGATGTTGGGAAGGATAATTGCATCCTTCGAATTTGTTGTCTCTCCATTTCACTTCACTTTCATCCTAGATGGTTGTTTCAGGGTTCTAAGTGTCGGCGGGAGTTTCGGCGTGCATGACGGGGAATCCTCGTCCTCCCGATCGGGGGAGATCCCCAAGTCTCGGGCCTTCCAGGGGATCTAAGTTGGGGAGGAAAGTCGGTTGTACGAGCCACCACCAGGGCGTTTCAATCTGTAGCTTTAAGGGGCCCTGCTCTCTGCTGTTGTCCCTTCAGGTCTGACCACCCTTACTGCCCTCTCACCTCACTCCTCCCTCCCGGGGACATAGGCAGAAAAGATCTATACGTAGAGGTTCTGCCCCCCCCCCCTTCCTCCCAACCTTTCACGGAGTCACCCTGTCAGCTTCGAGTAAGTCAGGAAGTGCCTATTGTTGGTGAAATAGAGCAGTTCCGTAAGTCACCACAGGACCCAGACAAATGAAGATCTTATCAAACAAGGGAAGTGGGGAATTCCCAGGCAAGCATTTCCCAGTTGGTTTGCGGCACCTCTTGCACATTCCTGTGTCAACGTTCAAGGTGAACCTGTTTATAATAGGCTTGTCAATCATACCGGCTTTTGTTTGTCGCGATTGACGTATAGATAAACTAACCCACTGGCTTTCAATGTCGCGCTCTTAGTACAGTCACGAGCAAAAACCTTGTACTGCACTCAAAACTGCGATACCCACATTTTATCGGAAATACACGTTTTGAGACTCCCTAAATAAAAAGCATTTTTAGAAAAGTGTGTGTGTGTGTGTGTGTGTGTGTGTGTGTGTGTGTGTGTGTGTGTGTGTGTGCGAACAGCATAACACAAAAACTTAAAGTAGGTTAAACATCAAACTCGGCATCTCCCAAGGATACGACACGAAGTTTTCAAGAAAACACCTGTACCCCAAACTACACTTTACATAGAACATTTTTCCAAAACGTTTGATTTTCTTAAAATTGCCCTAACATTTTAAGTGAAATAACACGTGCTTAAGTTATATTCATGAAAAATGCACATTTTCTGAGAATGTCCTCAGAAGTGCTCTTCATAGTCGTCAATGACTTTTCAATAACTGGTAAATCAATAGATAAACAAAAGCAGATCTCGTGAAAACACATTTTGTGTCAAATACCTACATATTGTTGTGGTGTGAAACATTTCGGAGATATTCCTTATTTATTTGAATTTCCCAATAGTTATACTTTTCTCAAATGGGAATAAGTTATTCATTTTTTATGTCCTGGACATGCGAAGAGAATCGAATATCAAAGCCATCATATAGCGACCGGCTCGTAAATACCCGAATATCGCTTAAACATATTGTATTCTCCAGGTATCTCAGCCTCACCGATATGTGTCCTGTGTAACGATCCAGCAGAAATGAATGAAGAACACTTGAAGACCTGTGAAGCATTAAGATCAGAAGAAACTACAGTTCAAAAGTATTGGAAAGCACGAATGCTAATGGCTTCATTGCCAGATGCAAGGCACTAGAAAACAACAACAACATATTGTATTCTCCTGTTGTTATTGTACTTACACGGAAACATGTAATAAATCCATTTCTGTAAATTTCTATCTTCATTAATATGAAATACAAGAGAAGTGTCCTTATGAATACCTTGTACAAGAGTGAGTAGAGAAACTCATGTGAGTGCACACATCACTTACATAATAATCATCGTCTATGTAGAGGTTACTCTCATCCAGCCGCAGCCAAGGCCAGGAGGAGTGCAGGTTGGAGTAGCGGGGGTCATCACGCCGACTCCCCTGACCATAACGCCACTTACTTGACCTTTTACTGATGCTACCTTTCTATCAGGATAGCTCCTCGGGGACCTAACGAGGCTGAGTGCACCCCGGATACGTTTTATTAGTTTAACTTTTAACGACAGTGTACTCATCTTCCAGCTTCTTCAAATCCAAGCGGTTAGTCTGCTCATGAACTCTAAACTGACTAACTGAACAGCGACTAGCTCTTTGTAGCTGTTATCAGAAAGTAACCGTTACTAGTAATATCCTTATTCCGGTGAGTAGTACTCATTTCAGCACAGATAGATTGTTGAGGGGGATTTATTGCACGGCCGGCTCGATCTCCTGATTAGAATGCAATGAATTTCTTCGTCTGGGGACATTTTGTGACCTTCAATTTTGCCTTGTATCTTAGCAATAAATTATTTTCAGATCATGATTCTTTTATGTTGGTTGTACGTTCCAGAAATATTTAACATGAATAGTGCTATTGGTAAGGTTCATTGATGGTTTCCTTTGTTTCAGATTGACGAAATTCTGACGACACTGGGTTTATACGACCACAAGAAGACACTGACCGCCCGACTGTCTGGAGGACAGAGGAAAAGGCTGTCTATAGCTCTTGAACTGATCAACAACCCGCTGGTGCTTTTCCTTGACGAACCTACCACGTGAGTAATTATAACAACACAAGTATTAATAGAAACATATAAGTATTCGTCTGCACTTTACTGAATTCCATCTGCTCTAGTCATTCTCAAAGTTCAGGTTTGTTAAACATGAGTGTATGTATGTGTTTGTTGTATTCCAGAGGTCTGGACAGTGCATCTTGTTCGCAATGTGTGTCGCTCCTGAAGCTGCTGGCGCGACAAGGTCGTACCATCGTGTGCACGATACATCAGCCCAGCGCCTCACTGTTCCAACAGTTCGACCATGTGTACGTCGTGGCTCAGGGGAGATGCTTGTACCAGGGTGACGCTCAGAACTTGGTGCCCTACCTGGCGAGTCTCCGGATTCCTTGCCCTATGTACCACAACCCTGCAGATTATGGTAAGTTTGTTGGCAACTCCGTGAAACTATAAACAACACTTTTTACTGCGTTTCATTCCATGGTGCCCTCTGAAAAAAAGAACAGAAAAAGAAGCTTGAAGCTTATGTATGTCTTTGTCTATTTATGAGCACAGTAACTAAAAACCAAAAACTCGTATAACAAAATCAAAATCTCGAAAGATATCCCACCACCCAACCCACATTTCGAAATGTTTGATATTCTTAATGAGTCTGAATAATCCAAACAAGCAATGGTACAATGAGTAAGCATAAAGGCCAAACACTCCTAATTTTTATTACTTTAAGAACTCTGCAGTCTAATTGCAATTGAAACGTCATAGCCCTATGTTCCTTGCAGAATGTACTTCTGCGACGCCTGCAATAGCTGGTTGGTATTACCCTCTGTTTTGCAGGGTATATGTAGCTAACAGTCCGTTATTCTGGTGGTGGTGGTTGTGGTGGTGATGATGGTGGCGGTGGTGATGGTGGTGATGATGGTGGTGGTGGTGATGGTGGTGGTGGTGATGGTGGTGGTGGCGGTGGTGGTTGTGGTGGTGATGATGGTGGTGGTGGCGGTGGTAGTTGTGGTGGTGATGGTGGTGGTGATGGTGATGATGGTGGTGGTGGTGGTGATGATGGTGGTGGTGATGATGGTGGTGGCGGTGGTGGTGGTGGCCGTGGTAATGATGGTGGTGGTGGTGGTGGCGGTGCGGGTTGTGGTGGTGATGATGGTGGTAGTGGTGGTGGCGGTAGTGGTGGTGATGATGGTGGTAGTGGTGGTGGTGGTGGCGGCGGTGGTAATGATGGTGGTGATGATGGTGGTGGTGGTGGTAGTAGTGGTGGTGATGATGGTGGTGGTGGTGGCGGTGGTAGTTGTGGTGGTGATGGTGGTGGTGGTGGCGGTGGTAATGATGGTGGTGGTGGTGATGGTAGTGGTGGTGGCGGTAATAATGATGGTGGTGGTGGCCGTGGTAATGATGGTGGTGGTGGTGGTGGTGGCGGTGCGGGTTGTGGTGGTGATGATGGTGGTGGTGGTGGCGGTGGTAGTTGTGGTGGTGATGGTGGTGGTGGTGGCGGTGGTAATGATGGTGGTGGTGGTGATGGTAGTGGTGGTGGCGGTAATAATGATGGTGGTGGTGGCCGTGGTAATGATGGTGGTGGTGGTGGTGGTGGCGGCGGTGGTAATGATGGTGGTGATGATGGTGGTGGTGGTAGTAGTGGTAGTGATGATGGTGGTGGTGGTGGCGATGGTAATGATGGTGGTGGTGGTGGCGGTGGTGGTGGTGGTGATGGTGGTGGCGGTGGTGATGGTGGTGATGATGGTGGTGGTGGTGGTGATGGTGGTGGTGATGGTGGTGGTGGTGGTGATGGTGGTGGTGATGGTGGTGGCGGTGGTGATGGTGGTGATGATGGTGGTGGTGGTGGTGATGGTGGTGGTGATGGTGGTGGCGGTGGTGGTGGTGGCCGTGGTAATGATGGTGGTGGTGGTGGTGGCGGTGCGGGTTGTGGTGGTGATGATGGTGGTAGTGGTGGTGGTAGTGGTGGTGATGATGGTGGTGGCGGCGGTGGTAATGATGGTGGTGATGATGGTGGTGGTGGTGGTAGTGGTGGTGATGATGGTGGTGGCGGCGGTGGTAATGATGGTGGTGATGATGGTGGTGGTGGTGGTAGTGGTGGTGATGATGGTGGTGATGATGGTGGTGGTGGTGGCGGCGGTGCGGGTTGTGGTGGTGATGATGGTGGTAGTGGTGGTGATGATGGTGGTGGTGGTGGTAGTGGTGGTGATGATGGTGGTAATGATGGTGGTGGTGGTGGTGGCGGTGCGGGTTGTGGTGGTGATGATGGTGGTAGTGGTGGTGATGGTGATGGTGGTGGTGGCGGCGGTGGTAATGATGGTGGTGATGATGGTGGTGGTGGTGGTGGTGGCGGTGGTAATGATGGTGGTGGTGATGGTAGTGGTGGTGGCGGTAATAATGATGGTGGTGGTGGCCGTGGTAATGATGGTGGTGGTGGTGGTGGCGGTGGTAATGATGGTGGTGGTGATGGTAGTGGTGGTGGCGGTAATAATGATGGTGGTGGTGGCCGTGGTAATGATGGTGGTGGTGGTGGCCGTGGTAATGATGGTGGTGGTGGTGGCGGTGCGGGTTGTGGTGGTGATGATGGTGGTAGTGGTGGTGATGATGGTGGTAGTGGTGGTGGTGGCGGCGGTGGTAATGATGGTGGTGATGATGGTGGTGGTGGTGGCGGCGGTGGTAATGATGGTGGTGGTGGTGGCGGTGGTAATGATGGTGGTGGTGGTGATGGTGGTGGTGGTGGCGGTAATAATGATGGTGGTGGTGGCGGTGGTAATGATGGTGGTGGTGATGGTGGTGGTGGCGGCGGTAATAATGATGGTGGTGATGATGGTGGTGGTGGTGGTGGCGGTGGTAATGATGGTGGTGGTGGTAATGATGGTGGTGGTGGTGGCGGCGGTAATGATGGTGGTGGTGGTGATGGTGGTGGTGGTGGTGGCGGTGGTAATGATGGTGGTGGTGGTGGCGGTGGTAATGATGGTGGTGGTGGTGATGGTGGTGGTGGTGATGATGATGATGGTGGTGGTGGTGGCGGCGGTGGTGGTGGTGGCGGTGGTGATGATGATGGTGGTGGTGGTGATGATGGTGGTGGTGATGATGCTGGTGGTGGTGGTGGCGGTGGTGATGATGATGATGGTGGTGGTGGTGGCGGTGGTGATGATGGTGATGGTGGTGGTGATGATGGTGGTGGTGATGATGATGCTGGTGGTGGTGGTGGCGGTGGTGGTGATGATGATGGTGGTGGTGGTGGCGGCGGTGGTGATGATGGTGATGGTGATGATGGCGGTGGTGATGATGATGGTGGTGGTGGTGGCGGTGGTGATGATGATGATGGTGGTGGTGGTG
>CM060963.1:5020676-5093176 GCA_030765045.1 Tenodera sinensis
TCCATATAAAGGGCAGTTTAGGGTGGGGCTATGTTCTTCAAAATCTTTGTGTCGCATCCTTGAAAGACATTAAACTTAAATACCAACTTTTCATTTTTGAGTTATGCTGTTCACAGTCTGACACACACACACGTACCTTTTTCTAAAAAGGTTTTTTTTTTTTTTTTTGGGGGGGGGAGGGGTTCAGGTAGTCTCTAAACCTGTATTGCCGTTGAAATATCGGCATCGAATTTTTGGATGGAATGCAATAGTTGAGTTTAGGTATAAAGACGGGATAGGTATATGCAGTTTGGGTAGTGAATTTGCAGAAGTTAGACGGCCGCTCACAACCTCGGAGTTAATGTATGTACATAGGTAACGGAAACACAATTAATTAGGAACTGACTGATTGCCTGACCGTGTTGGTGCCGACTCTAATTTCACTCATTTTAAATTGGTCCTCTATTGGAAGATTGGTTCCCCTTCAAGGACATGAAGGGCAGCTTCCGTGATGGTACGAGTATGTTTCCAACCTCTACTGGCGCTACAGGGCTAGCGGCAGATATTGTCACTAAATGGCCGCCGCCGCCTCTCAAAGCTGCGGTTGTAGCAAAATGTCCATCTACCTCCATTGCTGCATAGTTCCCTTCTCTCACTGAATGCTGCTACTTGATGCAAGTTTCTTCAAAATCTTCGTGTCGCATCCTTGTAACACACTACACTAAAATACCAACTTTGGTTTTTTAAACGGCATTTCGTTTTCAAGTTATGCTGTCCAGAGACTGATTGACTGCCTGCCTGACTGATTGACTGGACTGGCTGACTGGACTGACTGATTGACTGGACTGCCTGACTGATCCTTCATCTCCCTGTCAGGTCCAACAAGGTATATTGTCTCTGTTCCGGTTCCCGAATATGGAGTATCAGTTGACATCACGAGGCTGAGTGTACCCGGGCCGGACTTTTCAGCGGGTGAAAATCCCCAAGCAGGATCGAACCCGGGTCCTCCGCGCTACCAATGCGGCGGTCAAGTCAGAAGTACAGAAGAGAGGCAATAGCACCGCTCAACACTCCACACCCCCCCCCCCCCCGCTCCCAAGAAAACGCTACCCGCTATATACCCACTGTATACTGGCCTCGAAATTCCATAATTTTTCCAACACGTTATTTTTGCAAAGGTTTATGTCGACTAAAATTAAGTAGTTATAAAAATAATCTTCCGTAAGAATAATTTATATTCCAACTAATAAACGAAGAGGGCAGAGAAAGTCATGTGAATGTAACAGATCAGATATTTGTACATTTGCATTCAACATTTCATGAATTTTAAACATGTCATTGCAAAATTATTACTATTTGCTAGACGAGGGAAAATTTTACGGCTTTAAATTTCAAGAAGTTGGGAATCGTGTACCTACATTTTATAATAAACAGCTAGAAGTTGCAGAAAACGATCATGTCGAAGCTGCAGCGACAGGTTAAGTGAAGCTAAGCTTCATGAGTAGGTATTTATTTGCTTGTTGAAGTGGAAACCCCTCGAGTTTGTGATGTTATGCTAATACTCCAGGAAGAGAGACAGAGTTTATCCCAAACACTAGAAATCTGTCTAAAGAAGGGCGCAGCGCAGCGCAAACAGCAACACTCTTGAGCAAGGTTAAGGTTCAGAAATGCACAACTGCCTACTTCTGCAAAGTGCTGACAGTGTCAAGGGTAACTGGCAATAAACATCTCTTCACATTTATATCCCCTATATCGGTACCTAGGTATTACCTACCATAGCCTTCTTTCTCTACATTTGCTTCCTCCACTGTGCATACCTCAGCGCGGTCGTAACAAGCAGGAGACCTGGGTTCAATTCCCGGCACCGGAGTAGGGAGATCTAGCCCGGGGTGCACTCAGCCTCGTCAGGTCCCTGAGGGGCAATTGAGGAGCTACTAGACTGGGGCTCTGACCACGTCCCACCGCCAGTGCTGCACCTTTGGTGGGCAGAGGTGCATACCTTGTAGCTTTGCCGTGAAAGTTCGATGCTGATATTTCACCGAATATACATGTTTTGAGACCCCTGAATCCAGAGGAAAAGGTTTCTAGCAAAAGGTACGTGTGCGCGCCTGTCTGTCAACAACATAACTCAAAACAAAATCTTCCCACCTTAAACTATCCTTTACGTTTTTCGAAAATTTTGATTTTCTCCATATCAAAAATGT
This sequence comes from Tenodera sinensis, assembly GCA_030765045.1. Classification (NCBI taxonomy): domain Eukaryota; kingdom Metazoa; phylum Arthropoda; class Insecta; order Mantodea; family Mantidae; genus Tenodera; species Tenodera sinensis. The sequence goes on from CM060963.1 coordinate 5,022,860, forward strand.
ATGTGTTGAATTTGTTGACAATAGTGGCTGAGGTTCTGTTCACTCTGGATACAAGACAACAGACAAAAAATGTACATGTCATTAAAACTCACAATTTTTCTCAAAAGTTTTTTGTGGAGTTAACAGTTTCCAGTATATTCTTTGTTATTGGTTTGAATGTTCAATATTTTTACTTTTCTCAATTGCTAAGCTGTTTATTTTGTTTCTTTTTCTTTAATGTCCCATTTACGTGGCACCTCTAACATCGAAGGTCATATTGGTGGTGTTCACTCACTTAACGCTAATATTGGACGTTCAGTTTCTTTAATTTATTACATTAAGAGGAAGAATTGGAACTGCAAAAACCAATGCCACAGCCGGGATTCGAACCACAGATCCTCCGCTTACTAAGCGGGTGCTCTAACCATAAAGCTACTGTGAAAACCCACCAGAATGACATAAATAAATAATTATTACATTAAATTCACACCCCCATTAATATTTCCAAACTTGCAGGAATCAAACCCAGGACCCCTTGCACAGCAGACAGGTGCTCTATCGACTGAGCTATTCATTGTTATGCAGAACATGGAATTTGAAACAATCAGTTAACAGCATGTTTTTAAAAATCTAAATTTGTGAAACTCATCTTCCAGAGCATTTTCTTGGTTGCAAACAAGCATGGCCAGCAATAAAGTTTATTTTATTCACATGAACCAGTCAGCCACAGATATTTATCATAATCGTTTATATTGAAATACCTTTTATAAGTATTCTTATTTCTCTTGCTTCTGCTGACACTGCAAGTGCGGAAGAGTTGGAGTAGGCCTTCTCATCCCTGTTTTACTATCACTAACTTATCCTCGTATTTCAACTGCGAGTATGGTCGTTTCATTAGTTGTTTTACTACACATTCTTCATCCGTTTCAAAGCATTAGCACTAGCAACTGTCTTGGTACACTGTAAACCATGAAATAAATAATACTAACACAGCTGTTGAGGGCCGTAACAATCGCACAATTAAAAACATTCTCTCTTGCTTGGCCAGCAATAAAGTTTATTTTATTCACATGAACCAGTCAGCCACAGATATTTATCATAATCGTTTATATTGAAATACCTTTTATAAGTATTCTTATTTCTCTTGCTTCTGCTGACACTGCAAGTGCGGAAGAGTTGGAGTAGGCCTTCTCATCCCTGTTTTACTATCACTAACTTATCCTCGTATTTCAACTGCGAGTATGGTCGTTTCATTAGTTGTTTTACTACACATTCTTCATCCGTTTCAAAGCATTAGCACTAGCAACTGTCTTGGTACACTGTAAACCATGAAATAAATAATACTTTCACAGCTGTTGAGGGCCGTAACAATCGCACAATTAAAAACATTCTCTCTTGCTTTAACTCCACATGCTATTGCTATGCAGCCAGTCGTGTTCACATGGTACATTTCGGAGATGCTCATGTGAGTATAGCAACACGGGATTCCGAAGCCTTGGCGTGCTTATTCCTGCATTCTCCCACCTTACTTCTCTCCCCCACATTGCAGCGAAGGCTGCGGCAGCAAGCATCCAAAGCCCTGCTCTCCCGCCTGTTCAATGGTAGAGAACGACACATATTCCATCCTACGTGCTAATTCATGAGGGAAACTCTCTAGTATTGCAATTATTATTAATATTGCTTACTAATTTCCAGTTTACTTTAGATATGGGCTTCTGTGATAGCTTTGATAGCCCACAATATATGGCACTGATAAATGTGTAATGCAAGCCCGTCTCCATATGGGTAGGGAAACTCATGGGAATGTAATGCATGATTTTATGTGAACCAATGAAAGACAAATGTTAATATTCACAAAGCTTTTAAATGTACTCACTGAGATGCATCTGTGGTTTAAACAGTGACATCATTAGCACTTCACCTGATATTGCACATTTAAAAATGTGTGTAGGTATGTAGTATTTGAAAGTAAGTGTGTTGTTGCAGTGATTGAACTCGCCTGCGGTGAATATGGCCAAGACAAGATTGACTTAATGGTAACAGGATCAGGAAATGGTAACAATTTGGAATGGTTTACACCGACCAAGGATACAAAAAAGCCAGGTAAGTTATTACAACATAAATATGCTCCATAGTCAGATTATAAGATATTTTAATGACAAATGAAGTGTATGTCTTGAATTTTGTAGAAGTAGCCTCTAAAGTCTCCTTCATTCTGAACAACATTTGCATAACCATAAACCATATAAGATATAGGAAATCTTACTACACAAAAATCAAAGCACACAATTTACATGAAATAACATTTCTTGTAGTGTTAACCATTTCTGTAATATTCTTTGTGTTTGGTTTGATGTACAAAGAATGTTTGAAGTTGTGTAAGCTATCATGGCCAGAGTCAACAAATAGATTTGTGGGATGTTTGACGCAGCTTCAAACGAAATATCTGGAAGGAGATTTTCCACTAGACCACAACCCACAAGCCCAAATAATCATTTTCTATTGAATGTTTGAAGTGTTCACAAAATACTGTGAAAACCATGAAAGTCAAACTTTTGACTGAACTAATTAACAAATCAACAAAATTAAAATAATGCTTTGGGAGCACAGTAGGCCAGTAAAAGAGTAAAGATGGTGGTGCAAAGAATGACCAGTGACTGAAATAAAATATTTTTTATTTAAAGTACAGACTTTTAATATAGTTTTAAATTACTTATTCTACATTTATTTGGTATCATGTATTCATTGCATATTTTACGACATTCAACACATACTTATGTATGTGATTCTCAACTTGACATGACCCAACAATCTCAGCTACGGGCACATTCACAGAGACCTGTGTTCTAGTATTGTTCTTTACTTAGAATTCATCTCTTTTATTTTTTATTTGTCTTAAATCCCTTTATTCTTTATCTGCCTATAATCTTTCTTCCCCTCTTTTTATATTCTTTCATGTTCCCCAATATTTTGTATTATCACTCGCTATTTAACACTTTTTTCCATTTCTTTCTTCCCATGTACCCTACTTCAGGAACACCTTCTTGGTTTTCCTTTTACAATCACATGCTTAATTTGACTAACATTATCTTCCCTAACTGGAGGCCTCAAGATGATTTGCTCTGTCTCATCACACGATGAGGTATATCTTTTGCTGGTTTGTTCTTATCCTTTTTACATTTAGTCTCAGTTATTTCATGTGTAATAAATTGCCCACAAATGATAGAAGCCTTTCTGATTTCCTCTTTTCTTTCATTTCACAACTGTACTTTACATTCTTTGTCTTCCCGCTTAACACATCATGCTGTATCATGTTCCCCGTTTTCTTTGGAATTTGCCCTTGCACTCACGACTCACTATCCCAATAACCTCACTTATTACTCTTGTGTACAGTAACTGTTGTTATTGGTATCATCACACGATAACAATTTTGAAACAAGGTTTTCAAATTTACATAGAAATGATAGAAGTCAATAACAAGGGCTCAAGGCACTTCGTATTTAAATTGTAAGACAGGAAATTGTGTTTATTGTGCAGTTGTTCCTATGGTACGAAGAGGTTCACGAGCACATGAACATCCTCCAAGACTGACAGAAACATCACAATGGAACCAGCTTGTGGTACAGCTAAAGAGAGGCTGCATTAAAGTCAAGCGAGATCAGGTAAATAGCTCTCATTTAGAAAAATATTGTTATATAAACATTTTCAATATAAATGCTATTGGCCATTGTGACTTAGGCTATACTAACACGAATATGTATATTAAGGAAATAATGAAGCTATTAACAGTAAAGCAACAAGAATCTAAAGTAAGAAACCAAAAGCTTCACTTATCTTATTATCTTCGAGTTGACTCCAACTCGAAACAGTGTCAGCACCAAAGAACTTGCAATATTACTAAGATAAGTGAAGCTTTTAGTTTCTTACTTTAGATACAAATATGTATGTTTTTTTATCTATCTCCAAAAAATGTGGAACATCTGGTCGACATCTACAACTGGCCACATGTATCCAGAATACAATTATAAAAGTATCAAAGTTCAAATATGTATAGAAACATTAAAATACATAACTGAAACCACAAATTACAATACTGCTAAAAATGAAACAAAGAAAGAATGGGAAAATCAAAATAAATCAAGCCATTAATGCATAAATGGTTATTCGAATAATAGCTACAGCCTCTTCACCAGTTCATGGTCCCCAGCATGAGTGCAATGAGTCGCTACATCAGTAAATAATTCTAGGTACACAGCAATATGTGAAACTGGATGCATTCTTCTGATTGAGATTCCATTATCTGCAACTAGAAGTAGCCCTTAAAATTATTTTAGTCTATTCTGTGGTAAAAAGTGAAGTAATAAAAAACTCCAAATTGTTACATATAGATGCTAAAATAACTTCATTGTGTTTTCCCCAAAGAAAGATTTAATTGACTCACCTTTTAAATGAAAAAGATTTAAAAATTTGAATTTGCACATTTATGCAAATAACGAGTAAAGTCCTCTTCATTCTATTTGACTTTGTATAATTTTATAGCAAGTAAACCATTAGACACAGAAAAAAAATCTTACTAAAAGAAAAACATAACATCATTGAAATTATATATATATATATATTGATTTTACAGATAAGCAATATAGTACAATTTCACCATTTAAATCCATATTTCCCTTCATTTGTTAACATTTGCTTATGATGCAATTGTCTCACACACCAGCTGTCTTGTTCAACACTCACACCTTGAGCCACCCTTATGCTGGGATTAATGAACTTTACTTAACACAACGGGATGTAATGTTGCTAAACCAGAAGGCCTATTAGGATGCACTTGATTCCGATTGGTTATTCTTTTAGTCTACAGATATAGGGGATAGTCAAAGCAGTTCTCTTTTTCTAATCAGAGGTTGCTTTCCAAAACTAAAAAGAAAGAGAATATGAAAACATGGAGTAAGAAACATTTTAAATGGTGAACAAAATTTGGAGATGGTCATAACCTACTTTAGGGGCAAAACAAAAGAAACAGAGAAAGATTTTTGATACAAATAGTTACACAGAAAAGCACAATTTATTCCTGCATGGCACTGCTCGCCAATTGGTTAAAATTAGTCACATGAGCTGCAACCTTATGTAACGTGAAGGAAAAGTTTGGCATTCCCAAACTCTTAAGTTACATTATGTTAAGTTATGTGGTCAACCTAAATGGCTCCATTTAATACAGTGTGTTAAAGTTTCACATTATGTTCCATCAAATTAAGTAAAGTTCATTGTAATCCTGGCGTTACTTCTATGACTCGTAAACAAGGTTTTCTGTTTGGACATACTGTGTGATTTCATAAGGATATCAAAATTTAATTAATTGTTAATTAAGGAAAAATTGAAGCTATTAACAGTGAAGCAACAGAATCTAAATTAAGAACAAATTAGAAACTAAAAGGTAGAAAAATTTAAATATCAAAAGATTGTTGAAGACGTTTCTACTCTCAAGAAAATAAAAGATAATTGTATTTTTAAAAAGTTTACTTACCAACTGTAACTAATAAAACATTTACAAGAAGTTTTAAAGAATATGAAATTTTGAAGTTCCAATTCAACCTCTCAAATATGGAATAACTTTGGTCCCTCAAAATAAATTTAATATACAAAATTTACTAAATTTTTCTAAAAACAATAAAATTCCAAATTATAAAAAATCTGGCATTTATAATGTAGCTGTTTGGATTGTGATAGGGTTTATGTTGGTAAAACTAAACGTCATTTGGAAACCACAATAAAAGGCATTTTAGAAATATTAAATATAAACAAATTGATAAATCAGCTGTGGCTGATCATTTTTGGTTATTTAATTATGAAATAAATCCAGAAGTTAAATTATTAAAACAATTAAATGGACCTACAGATTTAATGGTTTGGGAAAAGATATTAATTTTAAAAAACAAGAACCGTGTTATGAATTTTGAAATACCACCATAGAATGTATTTATAAATTTTTGTTTTCAGAGATTGGTGACAAATAGATCTTGCATCGGTAACTATGGTAACTTGTTTGCCTAGCTTTGAGAATAAGTTAGATGCAACTTGAAACTATAGTCAGTATTGTACCACCTTGCAGTATTAATAAGATAAGTGGAACTTTTAGTTTCTAATTTGTTCTCAATTTAGATTAACTAATTGTTTAAGAGGTAGAACTGGAACTTAAAAATTCAATGCCACAACTGGGATTTGAACCACAGACCTTCCGCTTGTGGTTCAAATCCCAGTTGTGGCATTGAATTTTTAAGTTCCAGTTCTACCTCTTAAACTTTGCCCACACACGGCTTGTGTGTTTAAAAACACCAACAGTAAGTTTGTTGGCATAAATAAATAATAATTAACTAATTGTGTTTATTTTTATATATGAATAGCTTTTAACCAAACGGAGAGTTCCACTGATGTTTGAAAGGCTTTTAAAATGTTTCCTTTGCTTTGGACAGTGAAGAAGAGAATATTAATTTCTGAAATTGTCTTTCTCAACAGACTCTTACACATCTGAGGATAATTGTAAACATTCTGGTGGCAATCATGCTTGGTGTGCTGTTCATCGGAGCAGGAAATGAAGGTTCTAGGGTCCTGGACAACTACAACTTGCTGTTTTCCATGCTCATACATAACATGATGACGCCCATGATGGTCACAATCTTAACGTGTAAGTTATTATTTGATAGTATTCAGGTGAGGTATCAGGGGAACATAACTAAACTTGTGAATGAAAAGCTACTTACTCGTAGTTACATTTCATTATTACACCAGTTTCTTACCCTTCCCGTTATTCAAGGTTACCTTTCAAGTTTTGAACACAAGTAACTTGCATTTAAGGAAACTAGTGCCCATGGAAATAAAACTCTAAAAGGTTTATTGCAATACCTTACAAATATTCCACGTGAACTCCTTTGATAACACGGTACCTACACAACAAGTCTATACTCCATTTCTCTCCATGTACGTTCTAGTATATGATGGTCAATTGATGCGATGGACATTCTTAAACCATGAACGACCTGGGAATTCGTGGTTTGTGTTGTGACAAAATAAGTCCAGTTGCTTTTCTATCACTTTATTTTTCTTCTAAACTTTTGCAAAAAACACAGCTCTCTTTTACTGATGTTAACACAGTCTACAGTCTTTAGTGATATAATTCACAACTGCTCTCTTCTCCTAGCCTTGACTCAGTCCTTTCATTGGTTTTCTTCTCTTTCTCTTTCTCTGTCACTCATACACTAACCCAGATAATACAGTCACTTGATACTAGTTAAAACTTCTTCATGATGCGACAACACATGCACAGCTGTCTCCCACTCGTGCCTGTAACTGTAACTCTCTCTCTCTGCCTGCTTATACAGGGAGAATGCATCGCATGGACCTTTCTCGAGTTCCACTAACATGCCAGCAATGATGTAGCTTCACAGGTGATCAGCCGTGTCAAGTTTATGAATGTCGAGCTTTCAGCCATTGTAAACTCCATGGCCATCTTCAGGATAAAAAATACTATACTCGGTTCTCTGTATATATTAAAGCTTGATGGTTGTGGCTTGTGTTGCCCTAGCCAATGAGCGTGTGACGATTGGTGATAGGGCCAGCTGTCGCATGGTATGTTTGCAGTCAGCTGCAGTGTTTTCCTGTGGGTCCGAATTTTGTCCAGGGGGGTATGGCTGTTGTCCAAGCAGAGCCTAGTTGAAGTCTGCCATCTCTATTGTAGTTGTTGGGGTGCAGTTTGATCTGAGTGGGTTCCTTAATGAGTCTGTCGCAGTATTTATCAGCGTGTTCCAGTACTTTGATGTCTTCAAAGTTAAGTTTATGCAATATACAGTGTTTGGCTACTGCTGATTTTTCTGGTGTCCTTTACACCTTTCTTCTATTGTGCGCTTCAAGTCTTACAATGACGTAGCCAGATTTTTCTTGAAGGCTCTGGAAACCCTTTGTGTTAGTGCCTGATTGTTGTTAGTCATATGTTTGCTTGCATGAGTGGTGTGGGAAAGCTTGATCTTGTGCCTTTGTTTGCTCACTGGGCTGGTATGTGGTGTTAAGTAGCTTAGTCCCGGCCATTTTTTGTGGTGCACTGTGTCTGGCATCACAGTATATAAGATCTTTAATATAACCGCATACAGAAAAAAGCCAGGGTGTGTCAGATCTGGAGGCCAACAAACAAATTCTCTATTGTCATCACCAGTAGGGCCAATCCCATGGGGTCGCAAAGGGCGAGGAGCAGGAGGGGAACACGGGGAGGCCACCCCCCGGGAAATTAACAAATTTAATGTGCAGTCAATTACTATTAAACTATTGTTTTTTTATGCAAAGAACAATTTTTTCCTCAGGGTACTTATACTGAAGAGATACTCGATTGTTTCATAGTGCCTGCATTGCAAATGATCTTGCCAGTGATGTTATTCACATTTTTAATGTGTAAATAAGGAATGCATTATTTTCAATTAGTAACTACATATCTTTACTAAATATTACCATCAACAATAGTCCCATAATAATCCCAATGTTTAATTTATTGTCAACAGTAGTTTCATGCCACAATGGTGCTTAGAAGATTTTTATTTTTGTACAAATTCTTAAATTGAAGACCATAAGAATTCTTACCAACAGAGATTGAAAACAGAAAACCTGTAATATAATTATGTAACCAAATCAATATTTTTTATTTAGCACAAAGTATTAATACAGTTATTCCAACAAACACTAGAACTCATCGTTTCCAGTTTTTGACAACAAAATACTGAATTAATATGATTTGATTGCAAAGTTCCAACTTGGGCCCCTCCCTGAAAAAAGCTCTGCAGATGCCCATGGCCAATCCATCCGTTCAGCAGCGTGGTGTTGAGATTTCCTTTTACAAAAGTATCACTAACAAAATGAGAGCCCTCTGGGTGAATCTACACCAAGTCTTGTTTGAAAATGTTGAACAACAATCACAGATTGATTAACATGGTAATCAAGAGCACAGAGAAGAACACATATCCTATATGGCAGCCATTTTGTAACCTTCAACAATGCACAATGTTGTACATGTTTTTCTAAACTGTGATACTATAAACAAAATCTTTTGAGCTTTTTGTTCTTTTGGTACTAGTTTCACATTTGTAGGTTTTATTAAACACAAGTTACCAAAAGGTAATTTGCGGTAACCCTGTATTTCCCACTTAGCAAGTCTTTAACTGCTCTCTTTGGGAATTTGCATATCCCTGATATGAACCTAAAAGAGCAGAACCATTGTAATACCCATGTCTCTATGTGTATATAGGGTTTACAGGGGCACATGATCTGACCACGTAGCTGTAAAACCAGATTTTCCTAAAACCAATTTCTCTGCCCAGTAGTCACACTGACCTCTGTCTCCTTTTACTGTGATTGGCTACGAGACTTCAATTGTGCTGGAGCTAGGCATGTGTAGGGTTACTAGAGTGTGAAAAACCCCAGGCTTACTCTACATTTTTACCTTCTGTTTGGCATCCAGTGGGAATTTCTGAAAAATCTGGAAGTTGTACATTTTAAGAAATATAAACATTCCTTAGTTCCAAATTGAGTAGCATCTCAAGGAGGACTAGAAAAATATTTATTGAAAATACTGAAATTACTGTTCCTGCTATTCCTACCAGAACATCATTGTTGAGATTAGTAGCAACATTTTTGTTTCTTGGACTTATAGGCCGTGGTCTAGAAGTCATTGAAGATATTGACATCTCTCCGAGTACTGCACTAGGCATTGTCAGGGTAAGGTGATCTGTTGTATGTCCTGGTCAGAGCTTGACTACACGTCTCACTCTGAAGATGCCTAATGCAGTACTTGATGAAACATCTGTATCTTTGATGTCTTCCAGACCATCGCCTATAAGTCTGTGAAAGAGAAATGAGGATGGCAGCCATGAAACCCTAAGTTTATACACCAGGCGTGGAGAAGAGAGGTGACAGGGATGCAGTTGAGTTGGTATTTAACCAAATGTTTGTTTTTAAACTATGCTCTTCACAGACGAGCAGAGAGATGCACACACAACCATATAATCTTAAGAGGTTTTGTTATAAAAGTGTTATAATGAAAAATTTATAGAATTTTCATTTTTTGCAAGAAAATCAATAATTGAAAGGGGGAAAAAGCAGTAACTTTTATTTGATAGTTAATATACACCTGTTTTACCTACTTTTCAGTTCCATCAGAGATGTCGATATTGAAGAAAGAACATTTCAATCGATGGTATTCTCTGAAGACGTACTATTTGTCACTGACATTGATTGATATTCCAGTTACGGTAAGTTAGGGTATACCTTTGTCTCAGTCTTTCAGATACTGTGTGTGCACAAGAATTATCCTTTCCAGTCCTTGGATGTCTTGTGGTACCTACCTTAGTAATTTAGTGTGACTGCAGTACAGGAAGAATTTTATTGTATTCAATCTAAATATTGTATTGAAATTTCACTGGAAATCAACAAGTTAAACAAATATTTAGAGACTAAGCTTCACTTATGTTTGGTGTAAGTTGTGAATATTAAAGATCTTGGTCTGTCTTTAATGACGGTAACTAGTTGCAGTGGTCAGTGATGTCAAACGATGTGCTTGAGCACAAGAGTGCACTTTGGAGCTTAGAAGGCCCATGCACGCTGTTCCTAACAGCAGCACCTGCTTGCCCTGCTTAATCAGGGCTGCACAATGCACATTTGCAGTCTCTTAACATAAGTATTGTGACGTATTAGATGCACTCTTAGAGGAGTTTTAAAAAAGAAGAACTTCAGATTTGGAAGCTCTCAAATCTAAACTGGATCTCTTTTCCTTGTCCTATTCTGTGGATCCTGAGAATGTTCCAGGTGAAGTTCAACTATAACTTACTCATTTATGCTGTAATTCAGATCTAAAAAAGGCATATACATATAGTGATAATATTGTCAGTTTTTATCGAGCGCTTGATCCACAAACATACCCAGGATTTTGCAAATTTCATGCAGAAATTATGCGTGTTTGGCAGTACATACATCTGCAAACATTTTTTTCTTTATTGAAATTCACAAAGTGCCATCTAAGGGCAAAATTGTCTGGTAATAACCTTAAGTCTTAAGACTTGTTTCTGTAAATAATGTATAAACTTAGGCTTTCACAGCCGAAATCCTGACTATTAGCTATGTTTATCTCTTCTGGTTTGTAGGCCGTGGTCTAGAAGGGATCGAAGATTCCAATGTTTCACCAAGTGCTGTGCTTAGCATTTTCAGGGTCTGCACTGGTCAGAGTTCAAACGCCAAGTGCAGTACTTGGCGAAATGTTGGTATCTTCAATGTCTTCCAAACCTAGACCTACAAGCCTACAAGAGATAAACTTAGCTAATAATCTGTAAATAATGTTTCCCTAAATATTAAGATGATGGTGGAAAAGCATGAACTGGCCATAATTAAATGTATAATGAGGTTCAAAGTGAGACTACAAGTAGAAGTTTTAATGTGAATCGATTTTTATTTTACATTACAGGAACATTGTTTCCTTTTCAATTGTAAAATTCAAAGTTATATAAATATTTTTTATCTTTTGTAGTTTTAATGTTTTGTTGTTCTTCGTTACCTGTTTACCATACCCTTGTGTAGGACTTACATTCCCTAGCCAGTGCCTAGTGTCAGACGCCTGTCAGGGAGCAGACAAATCTATGGACCGGACAGGGTGAAGACCTGGAAATGGGTGGTCAGTATGAGAGTGAGGAAGAGGATAATATGAAATGCAGGCAAGATTTATGATTGGAAAGGTGATAATGGAGCAATTAGTGGAATGAGTGGCAGGAGAAACCAGAGAAAACCCACCCTGACACTGCTTCGTCCACCACGAATATCATGAGGGTCCCTGGGATCGAACCCGGGCTGCCTAGGTGGTACGTGAATGCTCTAACTGCTCAGCCACAGTACTGCCTTAATGTTTTGTTTTTTTGGAATATTAGTTTGTTTTTGAATGATTACATTATTATTGTAATTCAGATTAAAGCCGCATGATCACAAAACCAAATGTAAATAAATACTTTTAAGCCAAACAAAAAGAAACACAATAATTAAAAGAGTTGACTTCATTTTCCCTTCAAATTGTATACACAATAAATTGCCCAGCAACATCAGAGCCACTAAAGACACAAGATATTTTAGCAAAACACTAAAAGTCTATTAAATGACAAGACCCACTACTCAGTAGAGGAATATATGAATGATGAGCTAAAACCTTAGTTCCCATAATGCCTGTTTGTAACTTATCTTGGGAAAGTTTTATAGTTTTTTATGTAATATGTTAACCTGTTATCTAAGGAAAGTAGTGAAGACGTATGTATACATTATACACTTTGTTCCATTTTTGTTTATGTAAAGCTTATGTATTGTTAACACTTCTTGACGAGTCACTAGTTTACTGAGCTTTTGCTCAAAAGTTGTAAGCATATGTGACAATAAAGCATCTTATGTTACACCCATACACTGTCGTTACATGTGTGCATATCACAGTCTGTCTTGGAGCGCCTCATGACAGCAAGTACTGCCAAGCTCATGAAATTGCGCATCACTGCTTTACGCCATACATGCAGTCAGGGGACTAAAGTAAAGTAAAGCCTAATTTACAAAGTGTTAGGCTCTTAAATGTCTATCATTTATCAAGGATTTATTTTACATAAAAACAAATTAATACTAAGCACTAAAAATACCAAAACTTCAATCCTTTTAAATATGTAATACTTTTCTTCATTTTCTCAAAATGCAAAACATGGGAAAATGTGAAATTATCAATTGAGTCAGAATCTTTTACATAAATCTCTTCCCAGGAATACAATTTATTTATACAGTATGTTTTATTTTATAATAATTTTTGTTACAAATTGAATGTTGATAATTTCTGGGTCCAATGTGTACTTAAATGTTATTTTTGTTGCCAGATTATCTGCTGCCTGTTATTCACCTCAATAACGTACTTCATGAGTTCTCAACCGCTAGAGTTGTACAGATTTGCCATGTTCTTCTTCATCAGCTTACTTGTCGTGCTGGTGGCGCAGAGCTTCGGACTCATGATTGGGGCTGTCTTTGATGTTGTGGTAAGTTAACCACACAATTCTTTAACAATAACTGCCCTGTGTATTTCAAGTGGAGAAACAGTTATAGCATTCTACATATGGCAAGCTTTATACTTATTTTGAAAGTATTTATACACTAGGGGTTAGTTTTGCCAAGCTCTTTCACTCAGTAGCACAAATCTAGTGATGCTTATTGTATGTGATTCATGAAGTGGCATGTGCTTTTCCTGATTGTTTGAAGTTAGAATTACAAAGTCAATTGAAAAATCTGTCCGCAACTAAGTTAACTAAACCATTTGCTCATCGTATCTGCGTCTTCCAGGGAAGGCTGTGTCTTCTTTATAATGAATGTCAACATTTTGGCCCCCTTTGTTGGGCTTCTTCAGGTTAAACTCCATGATGGCACCTACAAAACTGTGCTGACCAGAGAGAGACCAGCATTCCAGCATTCGAGAACACGTCGCACAGGTTCTCCTGTACGGTATGTTTTGTTTGCACAGTACCTAGCCGCTAATGCGACTTTATCTGTGAGGTGTTAAAGGTTGTCGTTTGTTATCATGCTTTTGTGTCTTGGGTAATGGTTTCTTCCTGTATACCTAATTTAGGATACAGAAAGGGGGCAGGAATAGGTGTTGGGGTAATAATGTGTTAGATGATGGGAGTGGCATCACCCTTATCCAAGGGCGTCCTTGGGTAGGCGGTAACTTTTCCTTCTTCGAGGTGCTCTATGGTCGTATTGACCTAATGCCCGTACCAGCTGATTGGTGTGGGAGTTAACTTTGGAGTGCATGGTTCGGGATCGCTCCCTTACCAAGTCCATGATGTAGGGTAGTCCGGAGTGGTTGTGAAGGATATAGGATGGGAATCTACGCCCGGTATCATATATCATTCTTAACGCCCTGTTCTGCACTGACTGCAGTTTGCGTATGTAGAAGGTGCCGCTGATCCCCAGGCTTCGCAGCCGTATAAGATCAATGGCGGAATGATTGCCCGGTAAATATGTAGCTTTAAATGATTGGGCATAGTGGATCGGAGGATAGGGTAGAGCTGTCTGAGCGCAGCATGACCAAGTTTGGCCTTTGCGTGGATGTGTGGAGCGTATGTTAGACCGCGATCAAGGAGAACGCCTAAATATTTGGCGGAGGTTACTCATGGGATATTTCTCCGCCGAAGTGACCGTTCTGGCCGCCAATGGCGAACCTTACCAAGGAGGAGAGCGGAGCTTTTCCCCGGACTAATAGCCATTCTCCACTTCTCACTCCAACGGTCGACAGCGTCGAGTTGTTGTTGAAGGGGAGGGAGGCAATATCTCACGTTTTTGTTTTGTGCCATGATGAGGACGTCGTCCGCATACTGGCATGTCGCAGTGTGTTGTTCCGTGGGGAAATCGGACATGTAGAGAGAGACCAAGCAGGTGCTTCCTTATTTATACTCTGGCGGTGGTGGGCATATTTCAAGAGGCATTGCGCTGATTGGCTGATGATCCACCAATTCCTGGTTCTTAATTAGTGCCTACCAGATGGTATGGAGATGTCTGCCATTGTCTCTGTTTAGGGAGTTCTGTAATTTGATGATTTCTATGCTTTTTCGTACTATTCTGGGGCAGAATTGTTCACAGTTTGCTTGGAGCTGTATTTTATCAAAATCTATATGATGTCTCGTAGCTATGATGTGTTCTGCAAGTGCTGACTTATCAGTTGGTTCAGTTTTAGGCTTCTCCTCTCTCTGGTCAGCACAGTTTTGTAGGTGCCGTCAAGGAATGAAACCTGAAGAAGCCCAACATAGCGGGGCAAAACGTCAACATTCATTATAAAGAAAAGGCAGCCTCTCCCAGAAGACTCGGATATGATGGACACCGGCCGTCAAAGCCTGTGCAATGTATAAACCATTTGCTCTTCCTTGTCACACAGCACAGGTGGCAATTTCCTCTTTTTTTCTTTGGTTTCCTATATATTAACATATTTTTCTCTTCACACCCATTTGCCCATAACCTAGTCTTTCTACATATGTACTTTGTTGTTCATCCTTCTTCCTTCAGCCAGTAGGTCGACCAGCTGATGTGTAGAGGAGACTCTCTGATGCTAGTCCTGAAGGATTTTTTAAAAGTGAGAGGGCAAAAGTGCTTTTAAATGTCAACAAATATGTTCATGATTTTAATCACTATTTGTATTTGTATTCAGATTTTTATACTTATTTCATTAATCACAAGGTAAAACACATTTTCTTGGCCACCTGTGGTTTGAGGTTTGAGTGCGTAGTCGTATTGTAAGTTGCCTCAGTCATTAACCCAGTTGTCTTTTACAGAATGGCACGTTCCTGGGTCCCACCTTGTCTGTACCAATGATGATGTTTGCTGGTTTTGGAGTGAGTCTACGTGATCTCCCCAACTATCTCAAGTGGGGCTCATACATCAGCTACCTGCGCTACGGTCTGGAAGGCTACATTGGTGCTATCTATGGCTACGGCAGAGACACACTCGACTGTGCAGAATATTATTGCCACTACAAAGTGCCCAGCAAGTTTCTTAATGAGATTTCCATGAGCGGCGACCAGTTCTGGAACGACATCATCGCCCTCAGTTCTACAGTGCTCATTCTGCGATTGGCTGCTTACTTCCTCTTGAGATGGAAGCTTATGGCTTGTCGATGAGCCATGTATTGTTGTTATGAGACTGACCAAATGTTTAAGCAAAAACACTTTACTGCAGAACTCATGATGCAGGTTAAATACAGACTTGTAGTATAATATTTAATTTTTTAATGCTAAGGATACACTGGGGTAGTAAAACTCAGTTTCTATTTTTCCTTAAAGGGAAAATTTTTAAAAAGTAAATTAATATCACTTAGTAAAGCCTTTCTGTTATTTTGAAACGTCAAGTTATGGTTGCTTCAGGAAATACATTTCCTGTTTGGAAAAACCATAAAACAAAGGCAGTGCATTTGTGAAAATCTGTTTGATTGGTTATTAGTGATTTGTTTACTTGGTTGTTTACAACTCTCCCCATATAGTCGACAGCCTTGTTCCACAAAGCAATGGATGGACCCCATTTATTAACTGCAGGCCCTCAGGACAGTCTGTTATTTCCAAAGAGGGGATGATAATAGTAAAAGGTGATAGAACAAGAGGACCTACAGTTTTTACCAAGGACTTAAGGTTAGGTTACCTCCCTGGCATTAGGATGGAGGAAAGCCTGGAAAAACTCTCAATTAAGGAAGACGGTCCTGTCAAGACTTAAGGATTTGATTTCTGACTAGGATTGGAGAATATTTCTTGGAAGAGAATTATTCTTTATCCTTTGCAGAATGTAGAAGTACGATTGTGTGTTTCATGGTAAAAATAAATAAACTAAAATTAAATATGGTCAAAATAAATAAATAAAATTAAAAATCCAAGTCAATAAGTAGTTACCTCCTTGTAGCAAATTTTTCATTATATCTATCCCAAGTATTTTCCTATGAACTTAAAAATCCTGTGTAAAAAATTGCACTGGAGGCATTTAGTATACTACAGTTGTTATGACATTTTTCAAGTTGATAAATCAGTTTTGGGAAATATTATTCACAGATGAATTATTTAATAAATTGAATTGCATCTGGTGCATTTTTGAGCTTTGACAGGCCCTGCTGTAATAGATACAAATAAGCACAAAAATAAACATTCTTATTATTCTTCGAAATGTGAAATAAATCTCGTCCAAAATACGGTGGTAGGGCTAATATTCAAGCATTCTAAGACTTTATTAAACACTTTACGAGAAAAAGAAATAAAAGCATATTACTATCGTGACAGGATTAGAACCTAGACCTGTCTCTTAAACTTGCCTCACTGTCGATGTCATTTCTGTTCCTCTTATTAAACACACAACCTCTCAATCATTGCCCACACACGGCTTGTGTGTTTAAAAACACCAACAGTAAGTTTGTTGGCATAAATAAATAATAATTACCATGTGAAGGTTATTTAATCCAAGGACATAAAGTACTTAAGATAGTAAGTCGCCATTGGGATAATTGAGAAATACAAATTGGTTGGAGAATTCAATGTCATTCTGGCAGGTTGTCACACTAGCTTAACGATTAGAGCACCTACCTGGTAAGTGGAGGGTCTGTGGTTCAAATCCCAGCTGTGGCACTGAAGTTTTCAGTTCCAGTTGTACCTCTCAAACTTACGCACTTCTTCAATTCTTGTTTTGTTCTTATTTTAACTGTGTTTGAAGCTTTTTAATGGTGGAGAAAATTTGACCATTAATGGTAGTATTTGTATGTTATTGACAATAACATATATTGTAGATTGGTTAGAAGGTTTGATCTGCTTAAGAGCCATATAATTAAATCAATATTTAAAACAAGACTTTGAATTATATTTTTTTAAATCAAGGATACACGGCTTTGTTATTTCAAAGCTCTCCTAATGTATTATAAGAAATATGCGTAATGATCTGTTTGGGGGAAGTTCATCCAACCCAAGGCGGCCCTGTAGCTCGATAACAAGACGTTTATGGACATACATTCCTGATAAGAAAATACTCCATTATAACTCATAAATCATGCCTTAAAATTATTCGTGTTATTCTGACTTGCCCTGTATAATGCATTAAAGTTTGAAGTGGCTTTCAAAGATGCTGTGCATTTAAATTTAACCATTTGCAACACAAATTCAATTCATTCCAGAGCTGTAAATTTTTTGTTTACTTTTGGTAGTTGTAAGCAACTTCTTTTGTTTCTTATTCACATAATTGGTGATACAAAACTGTCATACTTGTAGAATGCATTTACAAACTGAAGAAAGATATATATGGTTGGTTCTCATGTTTTGGTATTTTATTTTGTTTTTCCAAACATATAGTCTTGTATTTCAATTGTAAACCAAATACAGAAAGGGAAATTCTGACTGATGCGAATGTGATATTAATATAAGTATTCATATTCGCCTGATCAATGCAATTAGCATTAAGGTCACAGAGCAACAGTTTCTTTAAGGGAACCAGGAAGTGTAAGGCATATCTGTGTAAAACATTATAGTGTTGTGTAATGGCAGTCATATTTTACCCTCTCATTTAGGTCCCACTCCTGGCACCAAGTGTAGCAAATAAAGGAAAACTTAAAATGCTCATAAATCAGTGTGAAATCTACTTAACTGCTCTCCTACCATATACAGGGTGTTCAAGTATTTTTGAAATCTAATTACACATATAGTGTTTTAATATGCAATATGTTATGAAAACTGAAGTAGTAATCTCATAATCTGCTTAAGAATGGACAGAAATGCCATTTTAGTTCTAAAGTTGTAAGTGCAATTTATAAATTCATTTACATATCTTGGATACATATTACCTGCTTCAAAGAATCAGACGTTTTACAGAAAATTTTCTCAAATACACCAAAATAGTGAGAATAATTAATAAAATTGTGAAACCTATGACAACCGCTATGATGTTTCCATTCCCTCCCATTCATTTATATATTTCTGCCATGCAGTTAACATCTGTTAATCCTCATCTTAATTGGTAGAGTGTAATTTGATTTGTATTATTGCTTACTTACAAAACACCCTGTATATTAATACAGAGTATAGAGTCAGATCAGATGAATTGGACTGGAGAATATTTGGTACATTTGGCACTGCTGGCAAGTCATGGGGATGTAACTGAAATTCACAGTAAAACAGCTTGTTTATTCTAAGTTCTTATTGATTGACTATATTCACAAGAATATGGATAGCTGCCTGAAAACTTAAAATGGACTTTTCTCTAATTTTTTTTTGCAGAAGGATATTTTATATACATTGGATAAGTTTTACAAATTGATAAATGAATATTGTGGATTGTAATAGTAATAACAAATATCATTTATACAATTGTTCTCTTAGCAAGTAATTAAGTCCTGTCCCACACAACTGCCAGAAACAATTATTGATAAACAGCCATTTACCTAGACCTTGAGAATGCTAAAATGTTGCTCAAAGGCCAATGCCCACCCAGATTGGTCTAATTCTTAACTTACTACATTAGAAACTTTGCATCAAATGTGATAATAGCATGCTAATATAAATTAGTATAAACACAATAAATTAGTATTTGAAACATTAATACAAATTGTGTATTTCCGCCCATGATTTATGTATACGTATAACTTATATAATTAGACTGTAAGTTTGTATATATTGTTTCTGAAAGAATCTATTTATATTAAATACTATGTATTAGTGACATATTTAGGTAGCAAAATGGTAGACTTCTGTCTCCACAGATTTTTCCATACAGTGTGTTAAATCTATGGAAATTTTCAATTGGAGTTGCAACACTTATATCTTGTGTGTTGACCGGTTTCACATCGTCAGAAGTGACGGACTGGTTCTTGGTGTGTGGTGTTTGTTGAGAGGTCCTTAAGTTTGACAACACCTTGAGGTGTTTAAGTCCTCCAGAGGGACCCTGGTGGGGTCCAATGTCCCCAGATGTAGCTCCTTAACTGGGTCCCACAGACGAGGGATGGAAATAGTTCCTGTGCACATATCATCCCTGCCAAGCTGATCCTAACACTTTACTGATACTAGCAACCCTAAAAGAACCAACAGAATGAACGACAAACAAAATGATTAATAAACTGTAATGGAAGGACCGGAAATTCGGGGGATGTAATTATGCTTCCCAGTGTTTGCCTAATGACCTAGGGAAACTCCTTAAGAAACCCTTGGGTCAGGAAGGATGGCCATGGGAATCAAACCCACAACCTCCCAAATGCAAGTCTCACACATTATCACAGAGCCATCTTCCTCAGTTGATATACATACATAGGTACCTGCGTTCTTTTAATCTAGTTTCTTTTAGCTGCACTTATGTAAATTTTGTCACACTCTATACAATTGATTTGGTGAATTCGTACTCTCATCTTCTGAAGTATTGAGTAATTTCTCTAAGGTGAACTTTGTTTGTGGAGCTAGGAAACATTATGAGCCATCCAGCCAGTCACTTCTGACAACGAGAGCAAGTAGTCGTCAAACACAGAAACATGTTTATGATTGTATGTTTCAAACCAGCTCAATGTTGTAACTCGCTGTTACTAGCTTCTTCACATATCATACAATTTGTTGGTGTTAAATTGTGCTCAACAAAATAATAAAAATATTTCCATATTATTCCAGCACAAAAATGAATACAGAAATATTTTTATATAACTATAAGTAACTTGATAATATGATTGGCAGCTTTTGTGGAATATTATAATTAGTTTTTCTATTTATATTACCAAAAGGTGACAATATTATACAATTCAGTTCATCATAAGCATCAGTTTTTGAGAACTTTATTACAGCACAAGAATTTTTAAAAAATGTTCATATAGTTTGTATATTTAATGTATTTCCTTGACAATAGTGATGTTTAAAAAAACTGTCTATGAAAATGGGATAAAAAATGCAAGTGGATCTAAATAGTACTGTGTTCATATTGATGTAATTAAGGTTAATAAAATCATAATGTAATATTCTTTTTTTTCCTAAGTTACTCAAATTATTTTCCCACTGTCTGATACATAATCATTGTTCACTAAGTGTTGTTTCTTGTGTTTAGTGCACATTTTGGGAAACAGTCTGACAGAGCTGATGTGTTACATTCACATGATTTTCTCTAACTGTTCTTCAACAAATTACAGTAGAACCCTGCTAATCTGACATTCTGGATAATCTGAATACAAAATTCATAATTTTAAAAAACAATAAAAAGCTTATTTGTAGTTTAGAGAAAGCGTTTTTATTACAGAGCTCATTACTGAAACTACACAGTGTTGTTTGAATGTTTTTGCACTAGTTGTGCTGCAGAAGATGTCAATTTTCCAGTCAGTGATAGTGGCTTTCCCAACACAAATTCAATAGCTCCTCTGTGAAGTCACTTAAGCACTTGCAGCTTTTCTTATAAGTAAGCTCAGTAGGGAGCTACCAAAAGAATGATGTAGTGCACACTTTGCCTCTACAGCAAACACACCAGTTGCATATGTAAACAAAACTGGCTATTATGCCATGTTTGAAGTGTGTAGTCAACACACTATGCAAAGCGGAGCACTACAACATATTTTATTTCCTAATATACTGTTTTAATGTGCGTCATTTTTTCATCATAAAGTTTGGTTACATAGTACTGATGGAGGGTGAAGTACTCAGGATGTGCTCCGACATGTACTTTTCAAGAAATCGTCTCAACTCTTTATTATTTAATTTACCTAATGGCATATTGGCACTGCCCATCATGCTACACAAAACAGTGCTGTAATAATCAATTTAAACCAAAAAGGTGAATCGATTAATAATACTATACAACAGTTATATTTTACTGCAACACGTTTCAAAGGCTGACTTTCCTTTATTATCAACCGGACATTGATGGACAGAAAATGATAACATAAAGGCAGAACGAAACCTCCTACAACACGTAACGGGGAAACTAGAACTGTCTATGTGGAAACATCTTCATTTTGAAAAATAGAAACAGAGTATTGAGTTTCAACATCCTCGAGAAAGATATGTTCAGCAAGTTCCTTGAGCAACCACCAGAGAACACATTGCCATGAAATAGTCGATGTGTAGTTCACAATGAAGGAAAGTCATGCCTTTCAAACATGTGTTAAAATATAAGTATTGTGTAGTGTTATTAATTGAATTAACTTTTTGGTTTAAACAGAATTTGAATCTTAGATTTAGAAAAAGAAATGTGCATTATCTCCTGCCATAACCTAACCCGGTCACAATGACATGAGTTGTTGTCTAGAACTTGAGAAGAGAGTATAGCGTACTATGTGCTATATATCCACAGTGCGTACTGTGTCACATACACAACTGGATTCCTGTTAAATGTACCTTGGACTTATAACGTACAGCAACTGTTTTCATTTGGTTGACATTGTTGTGCATGACATAATGCAAAAAACATTAATTATTAATTTATGGGTGAAAAGCATATATTACTTTAGAATGACCACTAACAATACTGAAACAAACTGAACTACTTATCTACTGACACAATCACATGCGATTGTCTACATTCACAAGTCAGAAGAACACATTGTCATTATGCAGTGCGTGCTAATCACATTGTCAATTCCTCACAAAGCTATGCTATGTTACCTTGTAGCTGCTAATCCTATAGCTCAATTTATAAACATTTTTTCATTTTTCAGACAGTCCAAACAGACCACACCCCAATTAATTTAGATTGGCAGAGTTCTGCTGTATTCTTTAAAAGAATCTCTCTGCTTCATATTAATCAAGATAAACATTTCAAGAAATAATTCTATTCCATACTAATGGGAGAACAAAGAACGTCCGAACCAGCTGCGCACTGTTTTGTCTATCGGCAACCTTGGCACTCGTTGCCATCTGCAACTATTTTTGGCAGCTCTTTAGGAATCTATCCATCACTCACTGTAATTCACATTGAGAAATGCTGGCAATTTCCTGGCAGATATTTAGTTTTAATTCATCCAAAGGTTAGATCAGGGGGCAAAGGGCCACAAATCTCTACTGATTCTATCCTGAAACACACTTTCGATTGTTCTCATCAAAAGATTGGCCATGAACTGTTGCACAGTATTATTGAAAAAAGGCAAAATCACACTCCATGTCTGTTAATTCTCTAAAAAGAGGGTAAAATTGTATTCACATACGTACTGGGTGTCAACTGTTGACTCGAAAACAATTGGCCCTAAAACACACAAGCTATAATATGAAGTAACTCTTCATGATGAAAAAATTGATGTATGGGGTGCCATTAGCGGAGAAAGGTTTCTAAGAGCCCCAATAAACAATTTCTATCTCTAGAGTAACTTAAAACACAATGTGTACAAGATAAACCCATACACCCTGGAAGAATTAAAAAAAAATATCTGCTGGGGGAATTGCCAGCATTTCTCAACGTGAACCGTGGCAAGTGAGGGTTAGTTTCCTAAAGAGGTGCCAAAAATGTATGGACAATGACAGTGCCCAGTTTCAGCATCTCCTTTAATAACATTGGTAACTAAAGTCTTTAAAAGTAGTTTTAAAAATGTTGTATGGTTTCATCTATGACAGCGGCAGTCGGCAACAAGCGCCAAGGATGCATACAGGCAAAATACAATTGAGAGCTCGTTGAGTCTTTTGGAACACCCGTTATATTAATTTCATCCATTTCTGAATGGAACTATGCCATTAAATTCAGTGCAAGAAGATTAATAGAAACACATTCAAGTCCCCGTGTCGACCGGATGGCGTTATGTCCATCTTTATACTAGAGGCCTCCAATTTAAATATAGCACATAGGCAGAATGGAAAAAAAGTAAAGTAAAATATTATTCAGTTTGATCTTGAAATCATAATGCTCAACATTATAGACCAAATAACTGTTTTTTAGAAGTTATGAAAATGAAGACATTCTCCAAGCATAATATTAGACGTGGCTTCTTCTGTCATCTTTGCACTGTCAAATTCTTCATAGCTGTTTCTTCAACAGCAGCAGATTAAATATTTTAGTACTGTGCAGCAAAATGTTACTAAACCATGAATTAGTAAGCTGCAATAGATCATGGCTAGGGAACAAACCTTCATACAGAGAACAAAAGGTTGCAGAGTTTGGACTATAGCAAGTGGGAGGGGGTCAGTCGGTCACATGATCACTGCACAGAGGAGGCCAGGTACAGTCGACACACGAACATTGTTGCATAACTTACCTTCAGTGCTCTCCCCATTTGCAGTAAAATGTTTACTTCTAAATTCTTGTACAAGTTCAGCAATATGTGAATATTCAGATTTTCACGCTGTGTGTGTGGAACTAGTGAACATATTCAAGAGACACTAGGCAGTGTGTTTTGTGACGTCACTCTCTGTCCTTGTGGAGGTAACTTGCGATCCCTCATTTCGCAATAGCTGTATAAAGCTATGAAGCCTAATCATGAGTTTTATTTCACCAGTAAACTAATATGTTCCATTACTATAACATTTCTCCACACTGGTCATGAAATTGCAGTAATTATTGCTTTTCTAAAATATCACATTGACATAAATTATTACTTTTCAGCATATAATAATAAAGTTTTCCCTGGCATTATTCATAACTCACAATTATTAAATGAAAGATTTTTTTTAAACCATCATTCATTATACTTGCTGTGACTGGCAGTTAAGAGAACTATTTGTATGACTTCATAGCAAAGAAAATACAAGGTTCTTCATTTAAAACCTACACACAGAATTGGGATTGTATCAATAATTAGGAAATAAGGTTAATAAAAGTACTTATAAGGTGATATGCTTTACATCTATAACATCCGTGATTAAAGAAGAAACAGCTTGTTGGAATACCCCAAAAACCGACTGTGACATCCCTCCCCCCTCCCAATTATGGCGCAGTCTTGTTATATTTGGTGGTACTCCATTTGTTAGGTTGCATTAGTTCCACCAACTGTTGGTAACATATAATCATGGTAAAGCTACGGCCATAGCTGGTGTTATTGCATCACAGAAGCTCCTGTTTTTGAACCCGTTGCAGGGACGGCAATCAATAGATTTTAAAACAAGATTCTGTTTAGATGCAAAATTAATCTGTGGATGCCGTTGTGCGTGGTTTTCGCTTTAGTTATTTTAGAGCATTATATGCCATTATTGTTACTGTTGTTATTTTTGTGTTCACAACACAGTAGTGCATTAAATGTATTACAATATTTAGCATTCAGAAGTGGTTTTATCCAAAAGTGTTATTGCAGAACAAGATTTGCTGTTCATCACGTGTTGTGTGGTAACAATGTTCAAGCATTATTATGGTGTGAAAGCAAGTTACTTTAACTCTGTAATATTTGAGGTTAGAAATAGTGCTTTTATTAAGTAGATTGGCAGTACTGCTTTTTGGTGTAACGCCCATGCAATTTAATATAATGTTGACCATATTAAATTCTTGGGAACTGATGATAAGCTGAGAGGTAGAATGGAACTGAAAAATTCAATGCCACAGCTGGAATTTGAACCACAGACCCTCCGTTTACAAGGTGGGTGCTCTAACCATTAAGCTACTATGACAACCTAAACTAAACTAAATTACATCTAACCCCACATAACAAAAAATTGTTTGAAAATACTTTTTACTACAGAGGCATTAAATATTACAACAAATTACCCATTGAAGTAAAAAATATAAATTCCATTCACCGTTTCAAAAAACATCAAGCAATTTTTGATGGAAAAGTGTTATTACTCAACTGATGAGTTTTTGCATTGTTGAGGTAAATGCAGATCTAAGGATGTAAGCGGTGAAACAGTATCTGGTACAAGGTGTCCTTTGTAGTCTGGAGGATTTTGAGCTTGAGTTTTAGATGAGGGTTTGTAGATAGATTGTGCCTGTGAATATTATGTATGTAAGTACTACATTTTGTAAGTAGTTTTTTTAGTGACACAACCACAACATGTATATGTTTTTATGGTTGAAAATAAATAAATAAAATAAACCTGCCAGAATGACGTTGAATTCTCCAACCAATTCGTATTTCTCCCAGTAAACCACAAAGGCAGTCTCACGTTAGCGACAATTACCCCAATGGTGACTTACTATCATAAGTACTTCATGTCCTGGGATTAAATAACCTTCAGATGCTCACTGAATTTTTCAGTTCCAGTTCTACCTCTCAACATTGCCCACACACAGCTTGTGTGTTTAGAAACACCAACAGTAAGTTTGTTGACATAAATAACAATGCCAATAAGCTGTTTCCCCTATATCAGTCCATCAGTAAGTGCTACATTAATCAAAAGGGTCTGAGCTATAGGGTCGCTCCGCAGTCTTGTGTAACCAAAATTCCCCTAGAGATGGCAATTCTGGTGGCAGCACTGGCTGCTGTGAGCATATGGTTATTTATAACGTTCCATGAAATGAAGTATATGATAGATTAAACAGGATACCAAGTTATCTTGAGTGGTAGGGACCAACACGGTGTGAAGGGGTTTCTTGATAACTCTTTATAAATAGTATTGGGCAATCTGAATGAAAACAACCAAATTATTCAACAGGCACACACAACTAAATTATTCACTAATTTCCATCAGCATTCCACATTTCATTCACTTTAACGAGAGTACTTTGCCTTCCGCAGAAATATAGCTAGTCATCACTGTACAAATTAGGTATATGACTGAATGACAACTTGCAGTGGAAGACTTAGCACCTTGACTGAAAAATGATCTTTTGAGCCTATGCCCCTAATGGGGCACTCCCCGGGAGGATGGAGGAGGCGAATGAATCCTGAGGGCAGCTGGAACATTGTGACAGAGCAGGGCAGTGTCCTTACATTTTCCCAGTTAGAAGCACCCCAGCAGGGGCTGGCTTACATAGTTCCCCTCATCCTTCAGCTTCTACCATCCCATGGGGGCCCAGAAACCTGTGGCTCACCGTCCAAGATTCCCAGAGCACATTTGTTCCCCCTGCTGTGTAGCTGCCGCAACACTCGCTGATGCTTCCAACCTGTAAAGAAACCTAATGGGAGGCAGCGCCATAGCTAAGTGATACCATTCGCTTCTCACCAAAGTGGCCCGGGTTCGATCCCAGGTAACTGCATGTGAGATTTGTGGTGGATGAAGCAGCACTGGGGCGGGTTTCCTCCGCCATCTCATTCCACTGGTGCTCCATCTTCATTTCATGCATCACCAATGTCACCGCCTGTGGTGCTGTATGTAGTAAAAGCGAGGGTTAACTACAAAAAAACAACCTTAATGGGATGAAGGGTGAAATGAAATATTTATGTAATGAAATGGAGGAACATGAAATTCGGAGGATATGGTATCCTTCCCAGCATTTGCCTGGCGACCCAGAGAAACCTACGAAAAAACCGTGAGTCAGAAAGGTTGGCCATGGGGATCGAACCCAATGTGGGCCACAACAAATTAGGTATATAGACAAGACAGAAATAAATTAAGCAATAAAAATTGTTTTATTACCTTGAAACAGTATATACTCCCTAAGACAAAAAAAAAAAAAAAAAAAAGACAAAAAAAAAAGAAAAATAAAGAGCAGACTCTGGAAGCGTATATTTGTCTAACTCCATGTTGTTTCCGCAACCGGTTTACAATGGTGTCATGGAATGCATGTCTTTAGTGTTGTTCTGTTGTCATTTCTCATATTGAGTCTCAACTATTCAATGTGAGCAGATGGCAGAGTCGTTGGACTTAAACAAATATACACTTCCAGAGCCTGCTCATCTTTTTTGGTCTTAGGGTGTATGTGCCCCCTAAGGTAATCAAATAAATCATGAACTAAGACTTTATTTGTATATGTATTTGACTTTATTTGTCCTCTATCATTCTTTCATTGCCAAGAAGATTGTCTATCTATTGATATAATTATTGTTAAATGTTATATTTCAATTGTATTCATATAATTAATGGTTATTTTGTATGTGTTTTATGTCAAAAATTTTAAAGACAAATTAATATCATTTTCTTAGCAAATTTGAGATTATAGCGAGACGCAAAGTATGACCATAAAATATCAGTGGAACACAAAGCTAATCAAGACAACATATGAACACATTAACCTAGCGAAGAGGTAAAGTTCAACTTTCTCTTGGTCTGCTCACTTCTAAGAGAGTGGATGTTTTTTTAATGCATGGCTCCAAATAAGTGATTGTAAAAATTTGTGGACCAAGGTTTAAAGCGAAGAAATTATTTACCAATTTAACTTCAAGAAGTTAAGCTACATAATGTGTTTGAACCTAAAAGGTGAGTCTATTAATAACACTACACAACACTTACTTATATTTTACCGGAACGTGTTTCAAAGGCTTGACGTTCCTTCATTATCAACCTGACATCACCTGTTTCTCACTGGTGTGGATGGCGATGTTTTCTCTGAGGTCTACATTGGTGATAGTTTAAGGAACTTGCTGAAGATTTCTTTCTCAGGGATGTCAAAACTGAATATTCTATTTCTATGTTTCAAAACGATTTGTTCCCAAGTGGACAGCTCTTGTTTTCCCATTACATGTTTTAGGAGCTTTGGTTCTGGCTTTATGTTATGGTTTTCTGTTTAAAAATGGTTGGCAACTGCTGATTTTTCCAACTGTTTGCTTTTTATATGTCTAAAGTGTTCCTTTTTGGTTCAAATTGATTATTACAACACTATTTGCAAACTTCCAAAGAAAGAAGATATATGATGTGTATGAATTAATAAAAAAAGCTGTTGAATCAATGAGGAAAGAAGATAGTTTATACGTTAAGCTAGATTAAGGCAAAGCAAACTATGCATAATCTCAAGCGTGCTAGGAAATATGAGTCAGTGAAACTAAAGATTTTTAAATCGTGACAAAGGACCCTGCCTTTCGATCATATAGGCATACCAACCTGACCTAACATGGTCTAAAATTGGCCGTAAGAATTATGCTTATGTATAAAACACGACAACAGATGGTAATATGCCCGGCCACTTCTAGTGCCCCATCCATCAGTGAAAAATATTGGAGAGCAAGAGGATTAATGACTTCATTGTCAGAAATCCAGCATTAGCTAACAACAACAAATATTTATTTGCTAAACGTCTGCCGCACAAGCGAACCCTTGCAGAACACATATGGAATTTGCTCATAAATAAAAAACAAACCTGGACTGCCAAACAAAACTTTAAAAATCATAATCAAGAATACAAAATCTATCCATTGCACTGTATATCATTCATTTTCTCCAGGGGCTGATTTTGGGCACAATTACCCATTATTTTACTTATTTCAAAACCCAATCGTTCTTCCAAGAAATCATTTTCTGTGTGAAGACACCATGAGCTGTGTATCAGTTAAAATCAAACCAATAGTAAGATAGTGCACACTGAAACATCGCAATAACTTATGAAGTATCCAACGCCAAATGTTTTACCACATCTTTCTTTACTGAAGTTTGGAAATTTAAATGATAAATGTTTACAAAATCGGCCGCTCGATAAAACGAATGAAATATAGTACAATGGATGCAGTTTTTATTACTGATTACGATTATGAAAGTTTTATTCGGCGCTCAAGCTTCGTTTTTGATTTATGAGCAAATTTCGTACGTGAGATGCAGCGGTTTTATTTCGCTTGTGCGGCGGATATTTAACAAATAGATGTTTATAAACGAGTATAATATATGCTAGAATGATTGATTGATGCATTTACGTTGAAACTGTTGCATAAACACGGCCAAAATTGTAAATATTTCGATAGCACAGGACCCTGTTACCACACTCATATACACACTAAACCTAACCTAACCTAACCTAACCTAACACGGGCAAAACGAAAACAAGGCTTGACCGCCAAATAAAACTTTCGAAATCGTAATCAGCAATAAAAACTGCACCAATTGCACTGTTTCATTCGTTTTATCGGGCGGCTCATTTTGAAAACAATTACCATTTAAATGATTTATTTAATAAAATGACAGTATTATTTTGTGCAATTTGCAAAGAAGTTTGATCAGCTTGCCCCTGTCCTAATGCTGTACCAACAATGTTCAGATTGTGTGCATTAATCTCTCAAGCTGACAAAATTGAAGAAAATATAAATTATGAAAGATGTGGCAATGCATCTGCCATTGGTTTACAACAGCAAAGTGGAAAATCTATTAAATTAACTCACTTCAGATGATGAAGGAAACCTGTTCTGTAGTCCTGGAGTTGTTGAGCAAGAGAATGCACTGCAGTAGTTCATTTTGCAATATATAGTTCTGGAATTCAAAGAATGCAAAAGTGAATTTAATATTCAAATGGGAAAGAAAAACTTTCTAACAACTGTAAAGCCTAGATAGGATAGATTTTTTATTGTTAACTAGTAGTTCACTAATTTATTACGTTTCCATGTGGAATTGTACTCAATTTGAGTCCATTCCCATTTCCATGCTGAATTCAATCCGGAAATGAGACGACATCCATACAGGATTTCGATTCGATTCCACTAATAAACAGATCGGATCCAGTGATTCAATGTCATTTGAAACCGCGTTCCATGAGTATTGAATCCAGAATGAGAACTGAAATGTACTTGAATTTGCTACGGAAACGTAGTAATGATTAAGTTACCAACCGATGTATTAATAGTCTTATGCATAAGCACATTGGATTCGAACTACAGTTGACTTGAAAAAATATTATCCAAGCCCATACTATGCGCCATCAAGTTTTACTTTGAAAATAAATGAATAAGTAATGCGCGTACAATACAATTCAGGTTACGTTACGATTTAATTGTGGGAATACTAACGATTGGACCTTTGTGAAAGCATTCGCTTACTTCTTGCCGTTCATAGGTTCTACACAAAACATCTAAGAATATGTACGCTCTAGCACGTCTTTCAAATCTTGCGAGTTGTACAAATACAAGGGTATTCCTTCCAGGTTTTCTTTTACTTCGCTACCGTTTAAATATTACGTAACATTAAAGGCAGCTGTTTCAAACTTTATGTTAAATAGGTTACAGCTCTGGGTTACAGTTAGCCAACACTACTGGTTCATTCACATCTACATTGAGTTCAAATACAGTATAAGTTATCCGCTATAATATTATGGAAAGGACTTTACACATAGGAAGTTATTTAATATATCAAATTATTACTAAATATATCTTTTAAAAAAATTAATTCGTTTTCAACACAGACGTGTATAACAATTGTGTTGGCAGCCTCGTATGATTAGCTTTGGTAAGGGTTACGTGTAGCGCTCAAAATGTATGTTTCGACCGGGATTTTTGGGAGTATCGATGCAGCACCGGAAGTGGCTTTCCCAGTCGACTGACACTGGTGTTGATAAAGTGTAATGCAGTGTTTGTAATCAACGTGTGTTAAAAAGAAGTAGGAGTTTTAAGTGTTTGAATGGACCAATGTTTTGACATTCTGAGTTCATTATGTCACAGTTGAAAATGGAAGCACCGTCAAATGAAGATAGCAGTGAGGATGAGAGTTCAGGTTCTGAACCTCCAAGGAAGCGGCTTTGCTCTTCTGTACTTAGCCCAAGTGGTACAGACAGGAGCAGTACAGAACTGAGTGACGACGATGGGGTGACCTCTTTCTTCACTGGCACCATGAGTGCCAACAGGTTTAATGACATGATGAAGCCTGCAGAACCCAACAACAGCTTCATGGACAGCAAGGGTCATAAAATGATGAGAAAAATGGGTTTTGAAGTGGGAAAAGGTCTTGGCAAGCATGCTCAAGGTAGAGTAGATCCCGTTGAAATGTCCAAGCAACGTGGTCGAAGAGGCCTTGGTATGAAAATAGCAGAATTGGATGCTGCAGTGCATAAATGGAATCCTGATGAGGAAGTTGTCTCCTGTAAAGAAGAAGTGATGTGGTTGGAGGAAGGAGATCATGAAGTGTTGTCATCAGAAACATTAGAAGCATGGATTAGAAAAGGCCCGGAGAAACTTAACCTTGAAGATGAGACACATTTCTGTGATCCAGTCATTTTAAAGGAGGTGCTTTCATCAAAGAGCGTGTTTGATAAGTTAGATGGGAATGAAATGCGAAAAGCTCGAACACGCTCCAACCCATTTGAAACTATTAGAGGAGCATTTTTCCTCAACAGAGCAGCAATGAAGATGGCAAATATGGATAAAGTGTTTGACTTCATGTTCACAAATCCAAAAGATGAGCAAGGGTACGAGTTAGTGGGACCAAATGATCTGCTGTACTTTGCAGACGTTTGTGCAGGGCCTGGTGGGTTTTCAGAATATGTACTTTGGCGGCGAAAGTGGAAAGCAAAAGGATTTGGCTTCACTTTGAAGGGTGAAAATGATTTCAAACTTGCAGATTTTTATGCAGCACCGTGCGAAACGTTTGAGCCACATTATGGTGTTAATGGAACAGATGGGGATGGAGACGTTTTCAATCCTGATAACATAAAGGTGTTTACAGAATATGTGCTGCAGCAGACACACGACTATGGTGTGCATTTCATGATGGCTGATGGTGGCTTTTCAGTCGACGGACAAGAAAATATTCAAGAAATTCTGTCAAAGCAACTGTATCTTTGCCAGTTCTTAGTAGCGCTGAACATTGTACGTTCGGGAGGACACTTTGTGTGCAAGTTGTTTGATCTCTTCACGCCATTTAGTGTGGGTTTGGTGTATTTAATGTACAAAGCATTCCAGAAGATCAGCATCCACAAACCCAACACAAGTCGACCAGCTAACTCTGAAAGGTATATCATTTGCAAATGGAAGCGGGACGATGCAGGAGTTATTGCAGAATATTTGTTTAAGGTGAACTTACTACTTTACAAGAAGGAAAGAAAGAAAGAACCTTGGGATGTGATGGAAGTGGTACCTCTTGAGCGACTATTTGCTGATAAGAATTTTTATAACTATGTAACAGAATCAAACAATATTTTAGGTAAACGACAAGTAGTGAACTTGGCAAAAATTGCAGCATTTTGTCAAGATACAACCTTATTTGAGCCACAACAAGCTGAAATGAAGCGCGAGTGTTTGGAGTACTGGGAAATTCCCGATAAGGCCCGCACAGCTCCACCACGAACTAGTCCAGATAGCAAGTGTGAGGAACTTCTTAAAAAGGCCAAATGTAACCAAAGTGTGTTGTCCAGCAAAGAAACAGAACTGCAGCCAAAAAGTTTGAAAGAAGCATTTAAATCAGTTTACGACTGGCACTGTGTGGTGCTAGGAAGTTCTAAGGATAGGCCGAACTGTGCTTTTTATCTAGGAATGGGACGCAATAGAGTATACAGGCTGGAACATAATCGATGGCACAAAGTGGAAGCTAACATCGAGCTAAGTCCAGATACCTTGTTTTATGGAGAATTGGTGCAAGAACTGAGAGGAGAAGGGCGATCTCAACGTAAATTGACAACTCTTCATATTATTGATGCTATTTTTGTAGGTGGAGATGATATATCTCACCTGCATATTACAGAAAGGCATAAGATATGCTGTAAGTTTGCGGAGGCTCTTAACAAACCAATTCGAACAGATCTTACACCTTTAAGAGTGAAGGAGCTATATGAACTGGAAGAAGTGGAGGAAGTGTTTCGAAGACTGGACCAGAGAACAATCAAAGGTGCAGGTGGTCAACATCGCCTTATATACAGCGTGGGAACTGATGACAGATTCTACTTACCCGGTGGACTCATGTTCTTCAAGGCGACCAAAGAGCCATGGATGAGACACGAGAGCAGATCAACCCACTACAAATACTACTATCATCAGTTCACTAAAGACTCCAAGTATGACAAGGATCGTCCGCAAGAAGCTTGTGCTAGTTTCATGTACTCCTTTCAGAAGAGACATGTTTGGTGGTGGGAGGACGGTGTTCGTGTACACGATGAACATCATTCAGGTGTGGACGTCAACAAGCTGCAAAGAGACGATGTTTTGTTATATGTGTATGACAGTTGCCGACCAAACCAATGAAAGTTCATGTACTTTGTGTGTGCACACGATGTAGAACAGAAAAGAACATGATAAAATCTACATTTTAAGCAATACGCTAATTATCAATTTGTGAAAAGCATATTGTTTTGTGTAAACAGCATTATCAAATAAACCACATAAAGGACTGGAAAGGAACTTGTGTAACACACCTTATATGTGATGTTTCCTCTATGTGTAGGGGCTGTTCCATTTCATTACGGACACCACGAAACCTTGTGCTTTTGGGCAGGCTTCGGTTGTCTGTCATATAAAGTAGACGTTAAGTTAATGATTTTGCAAAATTGCGTCTATGATATACAAGTGGTTCCGAGTTTTTTCCATGGTCGAAGTTGCTGTAATTTGATCAAATTACACGGTTCTTAGACTCATAGCTCAGAAACTATTCAATGCATAATTCTCAAATAAAATTCAAAATGAAGCCAATATTTTGTAGTTTGTGGTGGTATTTGTTCAATATTTTTAGAACTTAAATTTAATGTAATTTTCATCACATTTTGTGTGTTTTTTCTGAAAATTGTCATTTTAAATGCTATATTGTTTAACATTTAATTTTAAAACAATGATCATCACATATAACAGACATGGATGTGTACGGTGCGTGATATGGCACAATGCAATCAGGGGAATTCACGCTGTTTCTCTTACTTTTCATTTTTTTACAGTTGTCCATTTAAGATACCATAAAAATTATCATCTGAATGATTATCATTAATATTTTTATGATATCTTCAATGGACAACTGTAGAAAAATTAAAAAGTAAGAGAAACAGCGTCAGTTGTATTGTGCTATATCACGCACCGTGTATGTCCATTGTCAATTTGCTGCATGATATGTAAGCACAGTATGACCATAAGTATTTGTTTCAACATTTCAAACAAGCGGTTCCATAAAACTGAAAACTGTGATTAATGTGTAATAAGAGGTTTAAGCCTATACAAGTTCAACCTTTACAAAAAAAAATGCAATTATGTGTGATTATTGCTATGTACCACGAAAACAACAGATATTCAGCTTCAAAATGAATTGTAGTTCACCGAAATCCGATGTATAGTTCTTGTGTTATACAACACAGAAGTTGTCTCATTCGGAAAATTACGTAAATTTTAACTCGAAAACCTCAAACATGTAAGGGATAAGAGGTAGAACTGGAACTTAAAAATTCAATGCCACAACTGGGATTTGAACCACAGACCTTCCGCTTGCCGGGCGGATGCTCTAACCACTGAGCTATTGTGACAAACTGCCAGAATGGCATTAAATTCTCAAGCCAGTTCGTATTTCTCCTGGTAAACCACAAAGGCAGTCTCACATCAGAGACAATTACCCCAATGGTGACTTACTATTGCAAGTACTTTATATCCCAGGATTGAATAACCTTCACAGTAAGTTTGTTGGCATAAATAAATAATAATTACCATGTGAAGGTTATTTAATCCTGGGATATAAAGTAGTTGCAATAGTAAGTCACCATTGGGGTAATTGTCTCTGATGTGAGACTGCCTTTGTGGTTTACCAGGAGAAATACGAACTGGCTTGAGAATTTAATGCCATTCTGGCAGTTTGTCACAATAGCTCAGTGGTTAGAGCGTCCGCCCGGCAAACATTGAATTTTTAAGTTCCAGTTCTACCTCTTAAACTTTGCCCACACACGGCTTGTGTGTTTAAAAACACCAACAGTAAGTTTGTTGGCATAAATAAATAATAATAACCATGTAAGGGATAAGTTTCTCAGAATTGTTTTCTTTTACAGTAATTGACACATATAAATTTATGATTTTAAAAAATGTGAGGTCTGTTTTCTGACCTTTTGCCTGATTTGAAATGGAATAGCCTGTAGAGAAATGCTTTGAATCTAACATTTACCACAATTTTGTACATCACTTTATAACTAGGACCCTGAATTTGAGACATACTTAAATATTTATCAAAGTTCTAAGGCTTTCATGGCTGGTGTCAATACTAAATACAGTGTAATCCGGCCTTGTGGGCGGTGGTCTACTATTTAGATTTATTTTAGTTGTACAATTAATCCTGAGTTGGATTCCCTGTTTGCAACTACTGTACAGTTTGTCCTGATACTCCATATGTGCAAGAGAGGAGAAGTGACTGGAGTGGTAGGGAATATGCAAGTTATATCAGAACTCAGGCAGTCGCATACATAAGCAGTAAACAGTTTTATCACAGTCAGAGCAAGTGGTATACTAATCCCCAACTCTCCTATTATGCATGTGTTATTGCACATCTATGCTTCAGGAGTGGGGGACCACCACGATGATCTGTACGAAACTGCATAGCACAGCCAATGCCCGACCTTGCCCTAAAGTCTGTGTGATCGCAACCTGCAGTACTCTCCTGGTACTGGGAAAGTTAAAAAAATGCTTTGCCCTGATGACTGAATTTCCATGTTATTTTTCATGACCACAAGACAAAATGACTTGCTACCTGAAAAAAAAATCCTGATGTGTCACATTCATATGTCGTTCTCTAGCCTCTGTTGTTCATTACTTTACTGGGTACAGTAATGGGGAACTATTGCATTCCACCCAAAAATTAAATGTTGAGATTTTACTGGAAATATACAGGGTGGAAAGTACTGCTTCAGCCATACGTTACTGGAAATATACGGGGTGGAAAGTACTGCTTCGGCCATACGTTACTGGAAATATACGGGGTGGAAAGTACTGCTTCGGCCATACGTTACTGGAAATATACGGGGTGGAAAGTACTGCTTCGGCCATATGTTACTGGAAATATACAGAATGGAAAGTACTGCTTCAGCCATACGTTACTGGAAATATACGGGGTGGAAAGTACTGCTTCGGCCATACGTTACTGGAAATATACGGGGTGGAAAGTACTGCTTCGGCCATATGTTACTGGAAATATACAGAATGGAAAGTACTGCTTTGGCTATATGTTACTGGAAATATACAGAATGGAAAGTACTGCTTTGGCCATACGTTACTGGAAATATACAGGCTGGAAAGTACTGCTTTGGCTATATGTTACTGGAAATATACAGGCTGGAAAGTACTGCTTTGGCTATATGTTACTGGAAATATACAGAATGGAAAGTACTGCTTCGGTCATACGTTACTGGAAATATACAGGCTGGAAAGTACTGCTTTGGCTATATGTTACTGGAAATATACAGAATGGAAAGTACTGCTTCGGCCATACGTTACTGGAACTATACAGGCTGGAAAGTACTGCTTTGGCTATATGTTACTGGAAATATACAGGCTGGAAAGTACTGCTTTGGCTATATGTTACTGGAAATATACAGAATGGAAAGTACTGCTTCGGTCATACGTTACTGGAAATATACAGGCTGGAAAGTACTGCTTTGGCTATATGTTACTGGAAATATACAGAATGGAAAGTACTGCTTCGGCCATACGTTACTGGAAATATACAGGCTGGAAAGTACTGCTTCAGCCATACGTTACTGGAAATATACAGAATGGAAAGTACTGCTTCGGCCATACGTTACTGGAAATATATAGGCTGGAAAGTACTGCTTTGGCCATACGTTACTGGAAATATACAGGCTGGAAAGTACTGCTTTGGTCATACATTACTGGAAATATACAGAATGGAAAGTACTGCTTCGGCCATACGTTACTGGAAATATACAGGATGGAAAGTACTGCTTCGGCCATACGTTACTGGAAATATACAGGATGGAAAGTACTGCTTCAGCCATACATTACTGGAAATATACAGGCTGGAAAGTACTGCTTCAGCCATACGTTACTGGAAATATAGAGGATGGAAAGTACTGCTTCGGCCATACGTTACTGGAAATATACAGGCTGGAAAGTACTGCTTCGGCCATACGTTACTGGAAATATACAGGCTGGAAAGTACTGCTTTGGCCATACGTTACTGGAAATATACAAGATGGAAAGTACTGCTTCGGCCATACGTTACTGGAAATATACAGGATGGAAAGTATTGCTTCGGCCATACGTTACTGGAAATATACAGGCTGGAAAGTTCTGCTTCGGCCATATGTTACTGGAAATATACAGAATGGAAAGTACTGCTTCGGCCATACGTTACTGGAAATATAGAGGATGGAAAGTACTGCTTCGGCCATATGTTACTGGAAATATAGAGGATGGAAAGTACTGCTTTGGCCATACGTTACTGGAAATATACAGGCTGGAAAGTACTGCTTTGGCCATATGTTACTGGAAATATATGGGGTGGAAAGTACTGCTTCGGTCATACGTTACTGGAAATATATGGGGTGGAAAGTACTGCTTCGGCCATACGTTACTGGAAATATACAGGCTGGAAAGTATTGCTTTGGCCATACGTTACTGGAAATATACAGGGTGGAAAGTACTGCTTTGGTCATACGTTACTGGAAATATACAGGGTGGAAAGTACTGCTTTGGTCATACGTTACTGGAAATATACAGGGTGGAAAGTACTGCTTCGGCCATACGTTACTGGAAATATACGGGGTGGAAAGTACTGCTTTGACCATACGTTACTGGAAATATACAGGGTGGAAAGTACTGCTTCGGCCATACGTTACTGGAAATATACAGGATGGAAAGTACTGCTTCGGCCATACGTTACTGGAAATATACAGGGTGGGAGGTACTGCTTCGGCCATACGTTACTGGAAATATACAGGGTGGAAAGTACTGCTTTGGTCATACGTTACTGGAAATATACAGAATGGAAAGTACTGCTTCGGCCATACGTTACTGGAAATATACGGGGTGGAAAGTACTGCTTCGGTCATACGTTACTGGAAATATACAGGATGGAAAGTACTGTTTCGGCCATACATACGTTAACCAGGGGTTCTACACAATGACTGTAACAAATATGTACAATACAATTATCGTCAATAAAGAACTGTTTCCCAAAAAAAACTTGTATCAAATATATGGAACCATCTAGTTTCTTGAGGAATGGGTTTAAATGGTTTATTATTTTACCGTCATGCAAAGATTGTGTGAACAATGCTGTAATGTCTTTTTATCTTAATTGAAATGAATTTAGTCACAATTTAGTATTAAAATTTTATGCAAAGTTTAATTTCTAAGAGAAAGATTTGGCAACATCACATTAACATAACTCATGACTGTTTTATAAGTTCCTTTAAATTAATGTACGAATGCATTACAGCATTGTTCACACAGTGTATGCACAACACTTATTGAAATATTAAACCATACTATCCATTCGTCAAGAAGCTAGATTGCTCCATATATTTTAAACAAATAATTTTTTTCAGCAAAATGGTTCTTTATTGACAATAATTGTACTTTACATATTTGTTACACCCCTCACATAGAATCCGTGGTTAACGTATGTATGGCCGATGTACTACCTTCCTCCTTGTATGTTCTGAGACATACCCAGAAAAGCATTTTAATCCAAACCCAAGAAAGAAGAGGATCAGAAAAGCATGTTTAGAAAATGGTCTCTGTGTGTGTCTGTGAACAGCATAGTTCAATAATGAAACATCAATTAAAAGCCAAACTCATCTTCCAAGGCTGCAACATGAAGATTTTCAGAAAATCCTGTCAACCTAGACTACACTTTGCAAGTAAAATTTTTCAAAAATAGTCCTAATGATTTTGATTACAGTACCATATGCTTCAGATACAGGGTGATCCATTTGACATGTCAGAAAAGTAAAACACAATAGAACAGGTGATCCAAAAGACTGTTTTGTCTGTATGGGTCCTCTGCGCTCATCATCGAATGCCGCTGTCATAGAACAGCACAGATAAAACCGTACAGCATTTTTAAAACTACTTCTAAAGGTTTTACTCACCAACATAATTATAGCAGATGCTGAAACTGGCCAGCATCATTCATACATTTTTCGCACCCCTTTAGGAAATAATCCATCACTTGCCATAGTTTACATTGAGAAATGCTGGCAATTTTCTGGTGGATATATTGTTTTAATTCTTCCAGGGTGTGTGGGTTTGTGTTGTACACTTTATGCTTTAAGTCACTGCAGAGATAGAAATCACAAGTGGTTAGGTCGGGGGAGCGAGGGGACCACAAATTTCTACTAATAATTCTGTGCTTAAACACACTTTCAAGTGTTCTCATTGAAAGATTGGCTGAATAAGCTATTGCAGAGTCTTGCTGAAAAAAGGCAAAATCACACTCCCTGTCGACTAATTCTCTCTAAAAAAAGAAAAAAAAGGTGCAAAATTGTATTCATGTATTAACGGGCGACAACTGTTAACTTGAAAAAAATCATAATAAATACACGCTGTGCAGTAGATGAGGCGTAATACATTTTGTGACTAAGTACGGGACTAAATAAAGCACACTGGTAATAATGCAGCTGCATGACATCACGTCAACTCAATACTGATTGTGAGCAGAGCAGAGAAAAACAAGTAATGCTCGTGACCTTGTGTATGTCAGCTGCTGTTATCGTATTTCTGCATTCGCAATAGAACATGGTGTAGCGGTTCACATGCATTTGGATCTCTCTGTACAAGAAACTATTCAAATTTATCGTCTGTTAATGATACTAGGAGAGTCAAGTTTTCTGTCCCATCACTCAACATGACCATCATTATGAATGCAGCACAGATCACACCTCACGTCCATGTTGCGCCACGTGGCATGCAGCATTTCTGGCGTGATTTGCTGATAGGCAGCTCTAATCTTCCTCTGCAGGTTGGCTAGGTCCTGTGGTTTTGTGCATACTTGGCGTAATGCCAAAAAAATAAAATTCCAGAGGCATTAAGTCTGGGCTATTAGGAGGCCATGATAGATCCACCATATCTGCACTAGCGATTGTTGAATATCTGGTTCAATTGATCCCGGATTACGAGAGCCCAATAAGTGGAGCAATGTCTGTTGATAGACGATGCTGTCTAGTATCCCATTTTCTTGTAATTGAGGGATCACAAACTACTCAATCATATCAAGATAATTGACGGCAAAAACAGTTTCCTCCGCAAAAAAGAAAGAGTCTTAGCCTTTTCTTTCTTTTTTTTTTAAGTACCTGGGTGACCAAGCTTTGCTTGACTTTCCCCCCCACCCCTTTTTTTTTGTGAAATCTTGTTTTTTGGGAGAAGATGCTTATTTAGATAAGCTCGAAAGGCAAAACGTTAATAAATAAAATTTTTTGTCACAATTGTTAAGAGATCTAGAGATACAAGGGTAATTCAAATATAAAGGGTAATTGTTGCATATCACGGAGGAAGCAGTTCTGAGCGGGGCAGTGGAGTGCGGGGGTTGAAGGTTGGTGTGTTAGGGAGGGGGAACTAGCTTTGTTGGCTGCTTCGCTAGGTTCTGGCGTCAGTACAGCCTTGAGTGAACAAGAGGTTCCTTCATCTGTTGCGCAACGCATTATTATCAAGTTTTTAACCAATGAAGTGGTTAAACCTTAAGAGATTTTAACTCCTTTAAGGACACAGTTTGGGGACACTACACTGTCACACAATCAAGAGTTTACTTGGGCCAGACAATTTAAGGGTGGCCGAGAATTTGTGGAAAACGAAAGTCATGCTCGACGCCCAAGGACAAATCTCACAGATGACAACATTCGTGTCGTTTAAGAGCTCCACTGTTGAAGGAATCGCTTCAGAAGTTGGTTGATTTTCTTCATGATTGACGTACAGTGACTGCAGCTTACTGTTGCCAATTGTTAAGCTGCCTACTGAAGCAAAAGACGTCGTATGCCCATCAGAGATGTCATCCTTCTCCAAGACAACACTATCCCTCACACCGCCAATTTGACAATGGACACAATGGCGGACATGCACTGGGAAACCCTTGAACACCCTCCCTATAGTCCAGACTTGTCTCCTACCAGACTATTTTTTGTTTGCACCCATGAAAGAATCGCTTGGAGGGAAACATTTCGAAAGCAACGACAATGTCGAGGAGCATTTGTGCATTTGGTTGGCAACATGCCCTCAAACTTTTTTTCAAGAAGGAATGTTCAAGCTTCCGAATCGTTGGCAAAAATGTGTATAGTGTGAAGGAAGCTATATAGAGAAATGTTGATATAGTCACTTGTGTATATATTTAATCAATAAATATTTTTAACAAAATTACCCTTTATATTTGAATCACCCTCGTACATATAAATATTTCATAAGCACCATTATTTCAGCCGTAAACGTCTACTGCTGAACTTCGGTCTCCCCCCCCTCCCCCCTATAGATATCCACCTAGTGTGAGTCTTTTGTCAAGCATTTGTTCCACTATGAGTTCAGTTCCTTGGTGCTGTGGTCCATTCTATCTTCCAGGGCATTAACACGTTGGTCAAGGTCCTTTATCTTTCCGTCGAGTTCTTCCATGGTTTCCTTAACCCTGGCCAGTTGCTCGTTAGTATTCTCCAATAGCTCATCTTCATATTGGACATTCTTGTCTTCATCTTTTCCATTCCTAGTTTACATTTTTCAATTCGGCTTTCATATTTGTTACCATCTACCACATTCTGGAATTCATTTCCTATTATGTCCATTTTGGCTAACATTTGTTTCATGAACTGTTCCAAATCATGGTTTCCCTCGCATCCTGACACCAATTGTGACAACTTAATCTTTTTAACTACTTTATTTTTTTACTAAAACACCGGAACGAGACTAAGCAGAAGCATTGTTTAACAATAACAAGTACTACAGGAAACAAACCTAGTTGATAAAGCCATGGAAATGTAATATTCTGTTTCAATCATATAGAAAATTGTACGTTGGAGAGGGAGCAGTGAAAGAAATGTAGTGTGTAGTAAAAGAAAAATGAGTAGAAAAACCATGTGAATGTTATACGTTGCACTTATATTTCAAATGTATGGATTGTTTGTAGAAGAGGGAGTAATGTGTTGTGTAAAAGAAAAGGGGGAGTAGACAAAACCAGTGAATGTAATACGTTGTGTGGTAAAATGGATTGCATAAAAACCTTCACCATGAAAAAACACTTAGGTATGCCAGTTTTCATGGCGATCAGTCAATCGGTTTTAGAATTTACTCATTCTTCAACATACAATATATATAGACATGGCTATCTTTAAATGGATAAACGATAGAGAATAACATGTGAATTGTTACATAAAACAAAAGTGAGTTGAGAAAATAGTATGAATGTAATACTTTACTATTTCAAACATATAGCAAATTGTAAGAATTGTATGTTGAAGCGTGAGTAGCGAAAGAAGACTGATGGTGTCTCGTAAAGCAAGAATTAGTAGAGGAAACTGTCTGAATGTAGTAAGTTGCATGTATATTTCAATCATAGAAAATTGTGTGAATTGTATGTTGAAGGGCAAATAGAGGATATATGAATGTGGTAGATAAAAGAAAACCGAGTAGAAAACCACTTGAAAGTAACATATTGGGTAGTAAAATGGTTATCATAAAAACTTTCTCCATGAAAAAATACATATATGTGCCGAATTTCGTGGTGATTGGTTAAGCAGTTTTGGAGATTAATAGTTACAGTACCTGGCAAAACCGAGCTTTGCTCTGCATTTGTCCCCCTTTTTGGCAAAATCATGCTTTTTGGGAGAAGATACTTAATTAAGTAAACTTTAAAAGCAAAACATTAACTAAATATAAATTTTTATCGCAATTGTTAAAGAGTCGTTTCCAAGACACATAAATATTTCATAAGCATCATCATTTCAGCCGTAAAATGTCTAGTGCTGAACACGGACCTCCCCCTTAGACATCCACCTAGTTTATGGTTTTCGTTGATCATTATTTCCACTATGCGGCTCAGGTCTTTAGTGCTGCAGCTGACTCTATCTTCCAGAGTATTAACACTTTGGCCAAGGTCCTTCATCTTTATGCCGATTTCTTGCATGGCATTCTTAACCCTGGCCAATCACTCATTAGTATTCTCCAATAGCTCTATCTTCATATCGGACATTCCCGTTTATACCTTTTCCATTCGAGAGTTTACATTTTTCAATTCGGCTT
This sequence comes from Tenodera sinensis, assembly GCA_030765045.1. NCBI lineage: Eukaryota > Metazoa > Arthropoda > Insecta > Mantodea > Mantidae > Tenodera > Tenodera sinensis. The sequence continues at coordinate 5,066,235 of CM060963.1, forward strand.
TCTTTTTTGTTTCCTTTTTTTTTTTTTTTTTTTTTTTTTTTTTTTTTTTTTTTTTTTTTTTTTCATTTTTGTTTCCACATTTACCATGCTGTAGTTTACATTTTTCAATTTGGCTTCCATATTTATTTCCTTCTGCCACATTCCAGAATTCATTTCATTTCCCATTATGTCCATCTTGACTAACATTTGTTTCATCAACTGTTCCATATCGTGGTTTTCGTTGCAATTGTGACAACTTTACTTTTTAACTGCTTCTTTGTTTTTTATTAAAACATCTCAACGACACTGGGCAAAGCACTGTTGAACAATAACAAATACTACAGGAAGAAAAGCTAGTTGGTAAAGCCTTGTGAATGTAATACGCATTTCTGTTTCAATCATATAGAAAGTTGTATGAATTGTTTGTCAAAGAGGGAAAATTGAAAGAAATGTGATTGCATTTATTAAAAGCAAAATTAGTAGAAAAAGTGTGTGAATGTAATACGTTGCACTTATATTTCAAATGTATGGATTGTTTTCAGAAGAGGGAGTAGGTAAGGACATGTGAATGTGTTATGTAGAGTAGAGAAGGTAGTGTGAATGTAATTTGTTTCATTTCTAACACATAGGGAATTGTATGAGTTATATGTTGAACGGTGAGTAGAAAAAGAAGTGTGATTGTGTCTCATAAAGAAAGAATGAGTAGAGGAAACCGTGTGAGTGTGACATGTTGCATTTATATTTCAGCCCCACAAAATTGTATGACTTACATGTTGAAGGGCAAACAGAAGACATATGAATGTGTTACTAAAAGAAAACCTTGTGAAAGTAATATATTATATAGTAAAATGGTTACCATATAAACTTTCTTATGAAAAAATACTTACACGTACTGAATTTCACAGTAATCACGGTCAAGTGGTTTTTTTAATTAACAGTTACATATATACAAACATCCATTTTGTATAGACGATATGACTTGTTAGTAGAGGAGTAGGTAGAGAAGGAAATGTGAATGTATTATCTAAAACTGAGTAGAGAAACCAGTGTCAGTGTAATGGCATTTCTATTTCAAACATGCAGAAAACGGTACAACTTATTTTAAATGCGGGGATAAAAATGTTCATTTGTGTGTAAAATCATGTTTTTTCAGGAAAGACACCTACGTATATAGGGAAACTTAAAAAGCAAAATCTTAATATGTATACAAAATTTTAACCAAATCTTTAGAGCCATTTCTCAGATACTGGGAATATACGTTCAAGAATTGCTTTGTAGAAGAGGTAATAAAAAATTGCATTTTTTTCAGGAATGACACCTATATACATAAATTTAAAAAGCAAAACCTTATCTGAATACAAAATTTAATCCAAATTGTTAGAGCCATTTCCAAGTTGCGTGGAACACACACACACACAAGAATTTCTCATTTAAAGATGTTGGATTAGATAGTATGTACGATGACGCTGTCTGCCACTGTTAATGCCCATTATTTCCACCTACATTACAGAAAATTGCGCAGGGATGTACGTATTAAGTTAGTAAAAGTAATATTATACTTTTCCTGAAATCCCTAACGGATCAGACTATTTTTAATTTTCTGTGAAGCCCTCTGTTCTGAATGACTTTTGCATTATTAGTAAACCATAAGAATTAGACAAAATCTTACTTCACAAAAAATGCAGATCTTGTTAAAGCACTTAGTTTATTTCAAACACATTTTTTTACTTTCTCCACCAGTAAGTAGAGGAAGTATTGTATTCCACTCAAAAATTCAATGTCGAGATTTCATGTTTTGTGACCCCCTGAATAAAAAAAAAAGCATTTTTAGAAGAAGGTTTGTATGTGTGTGTCTGTGTGTCAGTCTGTGGACAGCATAACTCAAAAACGAAAAGTTGGTTAAAAACCAAAGTTGGTATATAAGTTATATGTCTTTCAAGGATGCGACATGAAGATTTTGAGGAAAATAGCATCACCCTAAACTACCCTTTACATGGGAAATTTTTATTTTCTTGAAAATGGCTAACGATTTTGATTAAAATGCCGTATGTTTAAGATATTTTGATGACAAATGAAATGTATATCTTGAATTTTCTGGCAATAGCCTATGTATCCTGTTTACTCTTGCATGACTTTTGAATAACTCGTAAACCATAAAGATAGACAAAATCTTACTGTAGAAAAAATGTAGATCTTGCTAAAACACACAATTTATTTCTGAATAAATTTTTTTGTAGTGTAAAATATTTCGGAGATATTGCTTGTTATTTGTCTTAGTTTCAAAAAACTTAAAACTTTCTGAAATGGAACTTCGTTGCTCATTTTTTTGTATGTTGAGCATGCAAAGAGAGCGGGATCTCAAAGCTTTAAAAGATTTGCCTATCGCTCAAAGCCTACAGTATTCCCATATTCCCCTTGTATCTACAAGGAAATAAGCAGTAAGATAATTTGTACAAATGTTTATCTCAACTAACATGAAGAAGATATAGGAATAAGAGTTTGTAAGAATGGTTAGTACAAGAGTGAGTAGAGAAAGTCATGTGAGTGCAACACGTCAGATTTTCTTTTTGTAGAGTAAACTCTTTGTAAACCATTTCTGTGATATTCCTTGTTTTTGGTTTGCATTGAGAAATTGTTTGTTTTTTCTTTCTTTTGATCATGGACAGTGCACAGAATTGCAAAGCTATCACGTAGCAACCAGCTGTTAAACAATTTGGGTATTGGTTAAGCCAAATTCCCCCAATCCCACTATACCTACAAGAAAATATGCAATAAAACAATTACTGCAAATGTTTATCTCAATTAATATGAAGTAGAGAGAAGAATAAAGGTTTATTATAATGTTTGTACAGTGGAATCCTGATAACTCAGCCGAATGCAGACTGAGTGATTGTCAAGTTACCAAAATGTCAAATTTTATGGAATAAGGTCTCTGTTATTCACTATTCATAACATAATACTGCACATTACATAAATACATATTCCAGCACAATATAGGAAACAAAAGTATAATATGTTGTAAAATGTATTATGTATTAATATGTTCCCCTTTGTCCAGTTTCTTTAACATATTCAATTTAATTTCCATTGTCACGTTAAGCTGTCTTATCTTCTCATTTGACATTTCCACTGGCACAAACTGAACACTTAAATACAAGCCTGTAATCTCGGTACTGCATTGTAACCAGAAATATATTCTCGGGCTTCGAGCCAGATGTAGTGATGAAGAGCCATCGTCATCCTGATGACGGGAGAGATGCACGCTTCTGATACGTCAATGGCTCTTCATCACTACATCTGGCTCGAAGCTCAAGAATGCTTTGAATATAAGGAAAAATTGAAGCTATTAACAGTGAAGCAACAAGATTCTAAAGTAAGAACAAATTAGAAACTAAAAACTTCACTTATCTTAGTATTATTTGCTGACCCTGGGTTTCAAGCTGTGTCCAGCTCATTCTCAAAGCTTTGTTCTTACTTTAGAATGCTTTGAATATGTTCGTCGCCAGGAGAGTTTCAGAGCATATTGAACCAGAAATATGTAACTGAAAGGGAGGTAGAACTGGAATTGATAAATTCAATGCCACACATGCACGGTCTGTGTGTTTAAAAACACCAACAGTAAGTTGGCATAGATAAATAATAATGTAAGTGAAAGTTTAGCTTACCATGTATAGGGGTATTTTTTAGACCTGGCTAGGATTTGCACAAATGACATGCAAATAGTTGATGGGGTGATGTCTCTGTTTGCTTACTTGAAATAAACAAGACACTGCTGATGATGCAAGATGGCACTGTACTTAATCACGATGTTTATGTGCTACACAGAAGTCAGAAAGATAACACTGGACAACAAAACTGACCTTCAAAAATATTTTTACACAAAACATATAATTTCTTATGTACTATTACCTGATACGTAATATGTAGAAGAATCCTTCATAATAAAGCAGTAATCTGCAAGTATATTGAAATTCCATCTTCCTTGATAACTTTTCTACATTTGGGAAATATCCTGGTGGAATCTTTCTCCATATTCATCACATTTACAGGGAAAAAGTCCAAATGGGAATACAGGAAGTGCATTTTGAGAGACATGTTGCAGCCTAGATTTCTATAGGCTCCAGTAATTTCTCAATTAATTATTCGTAATTTTGTGCTCTAGTATTAATTAAGAACTGTTCTCAAATGTTCTTGAATGATACGAATGCTTCAAGTTCCACATGATTCAATTTACTTTAACAGTTCTCGAATCTGAGGCCCATCAACAACGCCTTCCTTCAACTTAGAAGCACTGATTCTTGGAAATTTTTCTTCTAGGTATTTGACAACTGCTCTAGATTTGTCTAATGCCTTGACAAAATTCTTCATTAGGCCTAATTTTCTTCTAAGTGGAGGCAATAAAATGTTTGATCTATCAACCAATGGTTCAGCTGACATATTCTTTTCTCCAGGGACAAAATTCTTCTGAATAGGCCATATTTTAGTGTCGTAATGTTTGGATCTATCATGGCTATTCCATCCGCACAAAAAGCAGCAATATTTCGTATATCCACTAACAGTATTCCAATCATTTTGAAATCGCCATAGATGAACAGTTGTACTTATAATAATGCACTTTTTATAATATTAACGGCATATTTTTGTAACTTTCTTTCATTTGTACCGCATGACCTATGGGTACCGATGCTTGTGTATTACTTTTATGTAAAAGCACGACTTTCAAACTTAGTTTTGAAGCATCTATGAAGAGGCTCTATTTATCTGGGTTGGGAATTTTACAAAAAGCATTCATCAAACTGTCAATATCACAACAATAACTCAAATTCTCTTCCATTCTGAAATATTTAATTAGGTGCTGTTCTCGTCGAAAAATTGATATGGATGTACCTCTGTGTAAGAAATTCCATTCCTTTACTGTAGAACCTAAAAGTTCGGCTTGGGCTTTGGAAAGATTTAAGTGTCAGACCAAATCATTTAACTCTCCCTGAGTTAGTTACCTCATGATGCATGTTGGGATCTGGGTCTTCAAATTGTGACCCTGAGCTTGATCGAACTACTGGGTTAAGACTCGTCTTCTAATGTCCAGGATTCAGGAATGGGTATCTCATCACTGAGAGCAACAGGTGTAATAGCTCATGGAATGTTTGGATATTCAATTGTCTTTTTGTCTTTTCCCTTAAGTCCTGTAATTTTAGTCATACAATAATAGCAATCGTCAGTATGGTTCATTGGTTCCCTCCATAACATCGGAATTGCAAAAGGCATAGAAACTTTTCGTTTATTGTTTAACCACCCTCTTAACTGGCTGGCACAATTTCTACAAATCAAGTTTAATATCAAAATATAATTCATAAGCCTTTTGTATTAGTGGTGTTATTTTCTGTCCATTAGATTTAATTGTATGTTCATCGCACACGTAACAGAAGTTATCAAGATGATTAATACACATTTGTGACATATTTGCTGCTATATTAGTATTTGATGTGAATCATACACAACTTTTTACTAATAAAACTTACAAATGACTAATTCCGCTATGGATGAAACTGATATTCACTTTCAAGTAGACATAAGGAACAAGATTACTAACATACAAGTAGGGATTGAAAAATATAAACAGGTGATTTTGCAAATGGGTGAAATTAGGATTCACCTTCAAGTAGACATAAGATAAGATAACCCTTACTGCAGGGATTAAAAAATATACAGATGAGACATTTGGAAATGTAATAATTTATTCGCTGTTAGGAGACAAAACAGGAAATAAATTGTCGAAGGTGAAATTATCCTAATACCCCAGTCTTTACTAACTAAAGCAGTAAAATAATAAAAAATAAATGTTATTATCACTGTTAAATCTTGTTTATTATAACAGAACTTTAAGCATTTACAGCCAGTACTAATTGCGAAAACAAACTTTTTTTTAAACTGTGCGTGTTAGAGAAAAACTGTTTGCACCATTGAATTCAGCGCTAAAATCCACATAATAAACACCCAATTTCATGCTCAAAAATTGTTGGGTGTTGTCCGGTATAACCTGACCCCCTTATGGTCTTATAAATACAGAAGTGAACTCAATGATAAATCACTACACAATTCGTCATGGCTACTGTACTGAGTACGGACAGCAGTAAACCTTGAAACCTTCCTAACAAGCGTTTGTGCTATGTATCCACATTATTAGAGGCAAGCTTTTTGATTTCATGACAATGTTCTGCCGACTGTCACAGAAACCAAAAATTGCTTTACAAAATACGGGAAACTAATTGATGGCACCATTTGCAGTAATTTTTATTGGTGCATTAAGGGCAACAAAGAGATAAAGAATGCTGTAAATAATACGGACAATATGAAGTATGCTGAAAGTAAAAGAAATAGTAAACGTAACAATCTAGTAATTATATTCAAGATGCTCTCGGGCTTCGAGCCAGGTGTAGTGATGAAAAGACATCAACGTTTCGGGAGTGTACATCTCTCCCATCTTCAGGATGAATGACTAGCAAGAGTGAAGGGACCAGTACTGTCAGCATCTGAACAACATCACTACTGGCCCTTCTGATCTTCTCATCAGCTTCGACGTGGTATCTCTTTTTACAAGGGTACCGCTACAAGAAACCATCCAGCTTCTGAAGGAACACTTTCCGGCTGACATCATCGAGCTCTTTCGGCACACTCTAACGTCCACTTTCTTCCTGTTTGGTGGCAGATTTTATGAACAGGTAGACGGTGTGGCAATGGGCTCTCCGTTGTCACCAGTAATAGCAAATTTCTACATGGAACACCTGGAACACGAAATACTGGCCACAGCCCCACTTAAGCCATCTCTTTTCTACCGGTATGTTGACGACACATTCGTTATATGGCCACATGGATGAGAAACTTTGCCGAGCTTTCTCACACACCTCAACAGCCTCCGACCCCAAATTCAGTTCACCATGGAAGTTGAAAAGGACGGAAATCTGCCATTTTTGGACATCCTGGTCTCCAGAAACAACAACGGTACTCTGGGGCATGCAGTATACCGCAAACCAACACATACTGACCTCTATTTGAATGCTCGCAGTTTCCATCATAAGTCTCAACGGGTCGGAGTTCTCAACACTCTGTTCCACAGAGCTCTGTCGATCTCCGATCCCAGCCACCTAAAACAAGAGCTGCAGCACCTGAGGCACACATTCCGCCAAAACGGCTACTCTGTAGAGGATATTGAAGCCTCTATCTCCAAGGCCAAGAGAGGAAAACCACAAACTCAGCAAACACCAGACCAGCCGACCGCCACTGCCTGCATCCCATACACTGGCAATCTTTCCGGCAGAATCAGTAGAATTCTCGCTAAACACAACATCAGAACCATCCACAAGCCACCTTTGAAGATCCAACACCTAGTGAGGCCGGTTAAGGACAAACTGCTCCTTAATGTACCAGGGGTATACCGTATCCCCTGTGAATGCAGGATGCCGTACATAGGGCAAACCGGCAGGACCATTTCCACCAGAGTCAAGGAGCACGAACGGTCCATACGATTAATGCAGCCTGAAAAGTCAGGGCTGGCGGAGCACTGCTTTGAAAAAGACCACAGAGCCAACTTCAAAGAAACGACCATTGTGGCAAAATGTAGCGGTTTATGGGAACGGAGGGTTAAGGAGGCTCTGGCCATCTCCTCCGAGAAGAGTACACTGAACTGGGACGCTGGATTGCAGTTTAGTCCATCTTGGAAACCAGCCTTAAAATTGGAAATCGACCGACTCAGAAAACACAGATTCCAACGGAGCAGTGAACCACCTCCACACTAGACTGGGTGTTTTCTACTCGGTACGTACTGGCTGACAGTACTGGTCCCTTCACTCTTGCTAGTCATTCATCCTGAAGATGGGAGAGATGTACACTCCCGAAACGTTGATGTCTTTTCATCACTACACCTGGCTCGAAGCCCGAGAGCATCTTGAATATGTTCGTCGCCAGGAAAGCTACAAATCTTATTTTACATTCCTTTACGGGAAGGAAACCTACCAGAAAATCAAGAATTTTCAAGATCTTCGAGAGAAGAAAGGCAAACTGCTGAGCTCCCTGGCATTTCTCCTAAGGTGCAGAGATGAGCATGCTACGCCTAGGTTTGCTAGACTACGCTATCCAATCAAGAACGCGTCTACCCACAAGATCCTAAGACGCGCCAGCTCTGCGCTGGTTAGAGAGCGCATTCACAACATACGTTACACTCTCGACTCGATTGACCGCCGACTACTGGGTTCCTACTGGCAGTTATCTTCGAGACTCTCACCAACGGATTGGGATAGGGTGGACCTCTCTACCTTTGCACAGGGTCACACCACGCTTCTCCGGAGCACCAAGAAATCTTGAACTCATCATATGTGGAGATGTAAATATAGATTTTCTAACAGAATCTGCAAATAAAACAGATTTACTGTCGCTATTAATGACATACAATTTATACCATACAGTGAATTTCCCAACTAGAGTTCATAATGAATCTAGTACAGCCATAGATAATATCTTCATAGGCAATGATAGGTTAAACTCTTCAACAACTTTTCCATTTATAAATGCACTATCAGAACACGATGCCCAAGTTTTATGTATAAACAATATTTATGACCCAGAATCAAAATGTCGGAAAAGAGTAAGGGAAGTGAATGATGAAAACATAAGTAAATTTAATTCATTATTAGAACTAGAGGAGTGGACCACCATATACAGCAAAAGTGATATTAATGCTGCATTCAATTTGTTCCTAGGCATATATATATAAACCATTTTAATGCATGCTTTCCTATAAAATATGTTAGCTCATCCATACAAAAACAGCCATGGATGACACAGGGCATTAAAACCTCTAGCAAAAAGAAAAGAAATTTATACTTACTGTGCAGAAATAGTAGTAATAACGAGCTAAAATTATACTATAAAAACTATTGCAAAATTCTTAGCAGAGTTGTTAAAACTGCCAAGGCACACTACTATAATTCAAAGATAAAGGGATCACAAAATAAAATTAAAACCATATGGAACATAATCAAACATGAAACAAATAAGGCAAAAAGTAATGACAACCCCACAGCCCTTGTAGTAAACAATAACAAAATCAACAACACAACTGCAATTGCAGACAGCTTTAATAACTACTTCATAAACATAACCACAGATTTGAATTTAACCAATGCGAACAAGGGAAATACAATTAAAATGTTAAATGATGCTTTTGCTGGAAGAACATTCACTGGTTTCAACCCCATTCCCACCACACCTGGTGAGATACTGGCTACTATAAAATCAATGAAACTGAAAGACAGTGCAGGTTATGATGAAATATCAAGCAGAATAATTAAAAGCACTGCTAAAGCGATTACTATCCCCCTAACTCATTTATGTAATCTATCACTACAATATGGAATATTTCCTGATCGGCTAAAATTCTCAATTGTAAAACCTGTATATAAAAAAGGAGAAAAGACCAAAATAGATAATTATCGACCAATATCTCTACTACCCACATTCTCAAAAATTTTTGAACGAATTGTGTATAACCGGCTACAGCAGTACCTAGAATCAAATAATATTCTAGTCCCTGAACAATTCAGATTTAGAAAGGAAATATCAGTTGATAATGCTATCTATAAATTCACTAATGGATTATTAGAATCATTTAATCAAAGAAAACATGTAAACGGGGTATTCTGCGATTTATCTAAGGCTTTCGATTGTGTAGACCACCAAATCCTGCTAGACAAGTTAAAATATTATGGCATTCAGAGAACTCCATTAACATGGTTTCACTCATACTTAACAAACAGGATACAAAGAGTGAAAATATCGAAACCTAATTCAAATATACCTGATTATTCAAGGAGTAAAGTTATAAAACAAGGAGTTCCCCAAGGTTCTATTTTAGGACCATTACTTTTCTTAGTTTTTATAAATGATCTTGCACCAAGCTTAAACAAGTTGGCACAAGTATTTCTATTTGCTGATGATACAACACTATTAATTTCACATAAAAGTTTAGATGGACTTAAAGAAACGTCGCATCACATAACAACATTAATGCAATCTTGGTTCAATGCAAATGGTTTGCAACTAAATGTTAATAAAACAAATATTGTAAAATTTACTACCATTAATGCCGCACAGCATAACTTTGCAATAGACATACATGGTAACTCTGTTCAAGATTCAAATGCTTCTAAATTTTTAGGTATACAAATTGACAAGCACCTAAATTGGAAAACCCACATAGATGAAATTGCCCCTAAACTGAGCTCCGCATGTTATGCATTACGACTTCTGTCCTCCTTCAGTGATGCTCATACATTAAAGTTAGTTTACTTTGCGTACTTCCACTCGGTAATGAAATATGGTATACTCTTTTGGGGAGGTTCAACAAATTCAAAGAGAATTTTCATCTTATCAAAAAAGGCCATCAGAATTATATCACACTCTCATCCAAGAACATCGTGTAGAAGCATTTTCAAAAACCTAGAAATATTAACCCTTACCGGAGAATACATATATTCACTGATGAACTTCTACATAAAAAATAAAAACTACTTCACTACTAATTCTCACATCCACAATATCAATACAAGATCTAGATCTGAACTTCATATACCATCAGCTAACCTCACATGTGTCCAAAAAGGAGTGCATTACCAATGTATAAAAATATTTAATATGCTACCTAATGAGTTAAGGACCTGTAATGATAAGGTATTCAAAATTAAGCTAAAGGAATATCTTAACCCTTTAATGCCTGGTGTGTCTTATAAGATACATAGGCTTTTTTTCCTATTTGTACTAGTTTTAACTTTTGTTTTCTGCTATATTCTTGTTATATTGTCTGTCACCAATTAAAAATACATGTTTGAGACGGTTTGAAATGTAAAAAAATTTTTTTTTTTACAATTTATATTGTAGTGTTTTTTTTTTAAAGAAAAGAAGCAAAATCCATGCAACCACAGTCAAATGATACCCCGTCATCATCCACGCGTGCCATCACACCGATTATTTTACGTGGGCCCTCCCCGTCCTTTACCACAGGCACATTTGACTGCGGTTGCAGAGACTCGAGCTCAGGCTTTGAGTGCATGGCCAGTGCACTACGTGTTGCCTTAACGATCATGGCCATCCAAGCCAGCAGGCTGAAGGTCTCCCAGACCGTCTAATTTACACCGGTTTCGAATTAGAGGAAGAACGGCATATGTAGCAAAATAATTCAGGCATGAAAGGGTTAAGCATTCATGCTATACCATAAATGAATTTAACAACATCTAATGTAACCATTAGATCATTTTATGTTTATAATATTAGTCCTGTTTATTGTAAACATTGTATAACATATTGACATGTTCCACTTCCTGTTGCCAAGGCAAATTGTAGGATCTATGGAATGCAAATAAAAAAAAAAACTGCTCTAAGAAACTGAAGGTCGGCCCTTTTGTTCCTATGAGGGAGAATGTGGTAGCTTGTATGTATATGTACACTAATTACAGTTTACTTATAGTGTTCATATCGTATAGTACATATTATTACAGAGTTTTCTAGGAACAATTTACACAAAGGTGGAGTTTGTATATATGTTAGGAATGATTTGACATAATATAAAGTTTTAGATTTATCCATGTTTAATGCTGAACAAGACCTCGAACTGTGTGCAGTTCATTTAAATCAAATTAATGTAATCGTAGTAGCACTATACAAATCTCCCTCACGCAATTTCAAAATTTTCAGAAAGCGTCTTGAACACTCCCTAAATTTTTTATTTAAACCAAAGAGGGAACCAATAATATGTAGTGATACAAATGTTGACCAATTAAAATCTAGTCTTCAAAGGAAACAACTCGGCTGTTTATTTGAACATACCACATGACACATACAGTTAACTTTCCAACAAGAATCCAAAATAATTCTTCCACTGCTATAGATAATATATTTGTGAATTCACACAGAATTAAGTCTTGCACTGTCTCACCAATAACCAATGGTCTATCAGATCATGACGCGCAAATTATATGTATTAAAAAGATCATTTTAAATCTGAAACCTAAATATACATATCAGATATATAGAGAGGTAAATGAAAATACTCTGAACGGGTTTAGCAAAAAACTTAAACTTGAATCTTGCAATCAAACTTAGCGAACGAATGGAACCAACAATAAATATAATAGTTTTCTCAAATGTTTCAAAACTCACTTTGAATCGTGCTTTCCTGTCAAAATCAACTTGAAAAGTGACAATGCTTGGATCAGTTTAGGCATAACGACCTCATGCAGACATAAACGAGAATTATATCAACAACTAATAACAGTTTAGAATTAAAACACTACTTCAAAAAATATTGCCAAATTCTAAAGAGGATAATAAAAGCAGTAAGAGTATTGTATTACAATAAACTAATCCAACACTCTGACAACAAAACAAAAAGTACTTGGAACATAATAGAAAGAGAAGCAGGTAAATTTTCATTACAAAACGACTCAATAACATTAAATGAGGGCAATCAACAAATTAACAAACATCATGAAGTTGCAGAAATCTTTAACAAATTCTCTGTAGATGTAAGAAAGAATCTAAATATTAAAAATTATGAAAGTAAAGAAGCAGCACTAGAATTTCTAGTATCAAGTTTCACAGAACCACTACTAATCTGACAACACCTGCGGAAATAAATAAAATTATTAACTCCTTTGGTTATGACGAAATAACAACAAAAATTCTAAAATCATGTTCATCCCAAATTAGCACTCCCCTGAGTTATTTGTGCAATGAGTCACTAAAGACCGAAATTTTCCCTGACAGGATGAAATTGTCGATTGTAAAACCTATTTTTAAAAAAGGCGAACGCAACAATGCTTCTAACTATAAGCTAATTTCTGTCTTACCCGTTTTTTCAAAAGTTCTTGAAAAAGTAATGTTGTACAGGCTGTATAAATACCTCGAATATAACAAGATACTAGTGAAAGATCAGTTCGGATTCAGAAAGGGCATCTTAACAAAAATGCAACTTTTAAACTTACACATGAAATGCCCCAAATAAAACGCATGTAGCCGGTATTTTCTGTGACCTAGCAAAGGCATTTGATTGTGTAAATCATAACATTCTATTAGCAAAACTGGAATTCTATAGAATTAAAAATGAAAATTTAAGTTGGTTCATATCATATTTAAAGGAAAGAAAACAGAGCGTTAAAGTAAGATAATGGAAAACAAGCTTCAAATTGGAAATGAGTAGCACATGGAGTACCCCAAGGTTCAGTATTACGGCCTCTATTATTTCTGATGTATATAAATGAGCTTTCACTTTATATAACGGACTGAACTGTTTGCTGATGACACTAGTGTGCTGCTCACTAGCAAAAACTTAAGTGAATGTATAATTAAATTTAACTATGTTTTGAATTGCATGTCATACTGGTTTAAAGCTAAGAAATTATCTATTTAAATTAAGTAAAAATTGAAGCTATTAACAGTGAAGCAACAAGATTCTAAAATAAGAACAAATTAGAAACTAAAAACTTCGCTTATCTTAGTATGTTGATATTCTTTTTCTATTTTACTGACCCAGGGGTTTCAAGCTATATCCAGCTCATTCTCAAAGTCATATAAACAAAATCGTTGCCAAGCTACAATCTTTTATTTTTGTGAAAAACAATTATTCATATTCAATTTTTTATTTACCAATCTCTGAAAACAAAAATTTATAAATACAATCCATAGATGGCAATTCAAAGTTCATGACATGGTTCCTGTTTTTTAAAATAAAATTTTTTTCCCAAACCATTAAATCTATCGGATTACTGAACTGTTTTAATAATTTAACCTCTGAATTAATTTCATGATTAAATGACCAAAAATGATCTGCCACAGCTGATTTATCAGTTTGTTTATATTTAATATTTCTAAAATGTTCTTTTATTCTGGTTTCTAGATGACGTTTAGTTTTACCAATATAAACTTTATCACAATCTGAACAGCTAAATTGATAAATGCCAGATTTTTTATAATTTGGTATTTTATCTTTTTTTGAAAAATTAAGTAAATTTTGTATATTAAATTTATTTTGAGGGACCAAATTTATTCCATATTCTTTAAAAATCCTTGTAAATTTTTTATTAGCCCATGGATGGTAAGTAAACTTTTTAAAAATATAATTATCTTTTATTTTTTTAAGGGTTGAAACTTCTTTGACAGCTTTTTGATATTTAAATTCCCCTATCCTTTTATGTATAAAATCTGTATTAAAACCATTAATTACTGCAGTGTTAATAATATGTTTATATTCTATGTCAAATTCATCTTTATTAAGGGGTATATTTATTAATCTATAAATTAAACTATTAAAAACAGCAAATTTATGTGCAAAAGGATTAAAACTTTTATATTTTATGTAATTATCAGTGTGAGTAGATTTTCTGTAAATATCAAATTTCAATTTATTTTTATGTCTTTTAATTTTTAAGTCCAAAAATGAAAGGAATCCATTATTCTCAGTTTCCAAAGTGAATTGTATAGCTTTATCTTGTAAATTAGCTTTATCTTGTAAATTTAAAAGTTTTAAAGCATCATTTATCTGTTTATTAGGGACAACAGCAAAAATGTCATCCACATATCTATACCATATTTTAAAAATTAGAGGGAATGATTTTGTAATTTGAGTTTCAAAAAAACTCATGAAAAGATTAGCAAGAAATGGCGAAAGTGGACTACCCATTGCCAAGCCAGAAGTTTGTTGAAAAAAATTACCATTAAAACTAAAGAAATTTTGATCTAAACAAAGATTTGTAAGTTTTACAAAATCATCTACTAAGTCATTATCTAATTCTAAAGAATTTAACCATTTTTTTAAAAAAATCAAAAGGTTTTTTTCTAGGAATGCTAGGAAATAAAGAAACTACATCAAAAGAAACTAATTTATCATTCTCAGATAATATTAGGTTATTAATCTTTTTTACTAGTTCAAAAGAATTTTTAATACTTAAACTCTCAAATGTTTCAAAATTACTAAATTTTTGGTTAACCATTTAGCTAAATTATATGTAGGTGAATTAATTGAATTTATAATGGGTCTCATTTTATTTCCTGGTTTATGTATTTTTGGAAGTGCATATAACCTGGGTAAAACAGGATTATTGACTTTTAAAATACTTTTTTCTTTTTTAGGTATCATTTTTAATTCATTAAGAGTTTTATTAAAAGTTAAAATACATAATTTTAAAGGATCATTATCAATTTTTAAATAATCTTTACTTTCAAGCAAAAGTTCTACTCTATTAATATAATCAGCTTGATCTAAAATTACAATTTTGTTGCCTTTGTCGGCTTTAGTATAAATTACATCCTTTTCTTTCAATGATTTAATAACCTGATTATTATAATTACTTTTAGGATGATTTTTATTTATATCTTTCAAAATTTTAGTGCATCTAACTTTAATCAAAGATTTATTAATGTCATTTAAATCTTGACTGGCAATTTCAATATCTGCAACAAAATCATCTATGTTTTTTGAAAAACTTACACAAGTTTTCATACCTTTGTTTAGAAAATTTATTTCTTTCTCGTTAAAGTTACAATTTGATAAATTAATTACATTATTTTTTTGATTATTTGGTTCATTTATATTCAATTTCTCTCCTAGGTGACCTTGGTGGGTGTAAAGTAAAGAAGACAGATGTAGTCGAGATAAAGAAACACTTTTATTTCCGTAAACAGTAAGTTTGTACACTCGTTGCAACAACAAGAAAGTCTTTTCCGATTCTCCAACAGCACGGCTCCGAATTCGTAACACAAAAGACTGTCCCTTCTCACACTTTACCGCTATTTATATCTCCCAAGCACTATTCTGGAAACTTCGGAAAGCTCAGTTATTTTGCGGTGAAATACAAAGCAGACAGTTCTAGAAGCCTCTATCACTTTCTCTCTTTCGGCAAGTGCCCCAACAATGCGGCCATTCTCTGTCTCTTTCCTTCGACTCCTTTGCGGTAGCGCCGACAATAATGCGCTGGGCGACACTGCTCCCTCCTCAAGGCTGGTCGTCCCGAACAGCACCATCGTAACGGGCCAGACGATCCAGGTGTACCACTAACATCTTTCCTCGGGGCACCTTCTGGATGCAGTAGACTACGTCGTTAATCCTCTTTACCACTCGGTACGGTCCTTGCCACGGTTGTTGAAGTTTTGGGCAGCGTCCCTTGGTCCGGGTAGGGCGGTACAACCAGACCATGTCACCTTGCTGCAATCCTCGGCTGTTGACTTGCCTGTCGTACCGGGTCTTCATGCGGTCGCTCGCCATCTGGATGTTCTGACGAGCCATCTCGTGCATGTCGTGGAGATGGTCTACTAGACTCTCCACATACTCGGTTGCCGGCCGTTTCGCTTCCGGGGGGCTCCCAAAAGCCAGGTCACAAGGGAGGCGTAGCTCTCGGCCGAACATCAGGCTTGCTGGTGTCATCCTGGTAGTGTCGTGTGTCGACGAACGGTAGGCCAGCAAGAACAGTGGTACCTTGAGGTCCCAGTCTCTCTGATGGCTGGCCACGACCTTCCTCAGGTGCTCCTCTAGGGTCTTGATGTATCTCTCGACCATGCCGTCCGACTGTGGATGTAGGGGTGTTGTGCGGGTCTTGTTCACCCCAAGTCTTTCCAATGCCTCCTTCATTAGGTGCGACTCAGAATTGGTGCCCTGGTCGCTGTGGAGCTCTAACGGGACCCCAAAACGGCAAAACAGCTGTTCCACGAGGCAGTCTGTAATTGTCTTCGCCTCTTGGTTCGGGATGTCATACACCTCCGGCCACTTGGTGAAGTAGTCCACAGCTACCATCAGGTACTTGTTGCCTCGATCGGACACTGGGAATGGTCCAGCTATGTCGACGGCGATGCGTTCGAAGGGCGCTCCGACATTGTACTGCTGCATGCGACCCCGGCTCCTAGTCTGGGGGCCGCGACTCGCCGCGCACACGTGACATTGACGGCACCAGTTCTCAGCGTCTGCTCGGAGCCTCAGCCAGTAGTAGCGCTGTCGGAGTTTGTCGATCGTCCGGTTTGCTCCTAGGTGTCCACCCGAGGTACCGGCGTGCACTTCCTCCAAGACTTCCGGGACCCTACTTCGGGGAAGTACCAACTGCTCTTTCTGGGTCTTCCCATCAGGTGATTCCCATACCCGGAACAGCACGCCCTCTTTGGTCTTCAACGAGTCCCATTGGGCCCAGTACGACTTGTATGTAGCGCTTCTGGGTGCGATGTCCTCCCAGGTTGGTCTCGTCCCTGCCTGCACTTCTCTCAAGAGTGGCCCCAAGTCGGCGTCCGCCAGCTGCTCCCTCCTCAGGCCCGCGCTATCCCATCCGTCCGCAGGCACTGCCGTGACCACTCTGACAGCTGCGGTACGCTCCTTCTCTTCCACTCTTGTGCATTGGCCGCACTCTTCTAGGCAGGGTCTTCGGGACATGGCGTCTGCGTTGCCGTGGCTCTTCCCTCTGCGATGTTCGGAGGTGAAGTCGTACTCCTGCAACCTTTGGACCCAACGGGCTGTCTCGCCCTCCAGGTTTCTAAAGCTAAGTAGCCAGGTTAGGGCGGAGTGGTCTGTCCTCAGGTGGAATGGCTGACCGTACAGGTACTTGTGGAAGTGCTCCAAGGTCTTCACTACCGCCAGTAGCTCTCGTCGGGTGACACAGTAGTTCTTCTCTGCCTTGGACAACGTCTTGCTGTAGTAGGCTATCACCCGCTCGTGGCCGTTCTGGACTTGGGATAGGACGCCTCCAATGCAATGGTCGCTGGCGTCGGTATCCACAATGAAGGCGTCGCCTGGTTGTGGGAATCCCAAAATAGGAGCACTGCAGAGCGTCCTCTTGAGCTGCCGGAAAGCGCCTTCGGCGTCCTCCGTCCACACATAAGGTCGATGTTCTTCCGTCAAGCGAGTGAGGGGTTTGGCGATGCTGGAGAAACCCTTTATGAAGCGGCGGTAATAACTGCACAATCCAAGGAAACTGCGCAGTTCTCGCCTATCCTTTGGGCGAGGCCAATCTCTCACGGCCTGTGTCTTCTCCGGATCCGTGGCCACTCCGGTTGGTGAGACTATGTGGCCCAAGTAGTTGACTTCCCTGCGGAAGAGCTGGCACTTCTTGGCGTTCAGCTTCAAGCCAGTCGCCTGCAGTCTCTGCAGCACCTTGCTCAGTTTGTCAAGATGGTCTTCGAATGTCTTGCCGACGATGATGATGTCGTCCAGGTATAACAGGCAGGCGTCATAAGTCAATCCTCTCATTACTGACTCCATGAGGCGTTGGAAGGTAGCTGGTGCGTTGCAGAGACCAAAGGGCATAACTGTGAACTGCCAAAGCCCTTGGCCTGTCGAGAATGCGGTCTTCTCCTTATCTCTCGGGTCTAGAGCCACCTGCCAGTATCCCGATTTCAAGTCCAGGGTTGAGAACCACTGCGCACCAGCAAGCGTGTCCAGGGTGTCGTCAATCCGGGGTAAGGGGAAGGAGTCCTTCCTGGTGACAGCGTTCAGCTTCCTGTAATCTACGCAGAAGCGTAGCTCGCCATTCTTCTTCTTCACCAGAACTACAGGGGAACACCAAGGACTGTCAGACTCTTCGATCACTCCCTTGGTTCTCATGTCCTCCAGCATGTCTCGTACCGCCGCTTGTTTAGCCAACGGAACGCGCCTAGGTGGTTGCCGAATAGGCCGGGCGTCTCCGGTGTCGATGTGGTGAAGCACTCGGTCCGTGCGGCCGTAATCGCTGCTGCCTTGGCTGAAGACGCGCTGATATCGTCTCAGCAGTTGTTGGACCTTCTCTCTCTGTTCAGCGGTCAGGTGGTCGGCCGCCCTCTCCAGTAATTCTTCCAGCCGGGGCCCCAGGTGTTGCGTCGGCACGGGCTCCTGGGTCTTGTCTATTGGTGTTACGCTGACCACGGGCTCGCACCTCCCCAACTCCGTCCCGGCCTGGACGTCGTGATCGGTGTCTGTTGGGTTGAGCAGTCTCACCGGCACCTCCTCTCGGCACGGCAACAATGTCCCGGCTACACAGAGCCCGTGCACATGCGTCTTCCGGTCCAGAAGCATGTTCTTCTTGCGCTGGCCTTCCAGTCGCGCCGTCACTACCATCTCGCTTCTCGCGGGGACAACTACGTCTTCCCTGAGAATGACCCTGCAGATTCCAAGGCGTTCTTCGGGGTGCCGGAGCATTACTTCCTCTCCCTTAAGCCGCAGAACCTTCTTGCCGATGCCGACCGTCGCCTCGTGGCTCCTGAGGGCATCCAGTCCCAGTATCACCTCCTCAGCCACCTCCGCGACGAACACCCACAAACGCAAGACACTTCGCCCCAATGTCAACTGCAGCAGGGCCTCCCTCTCCACAGGCAAGGTGTCACCCGATGCCGTCACTAGTTGGTACGGTCGGCTCGGTTTTCTCGACGGCAAGCCCCTGGCTACGTCAGGTCTGACGACAGTCACGGCTGCTCCAGTGTCAACAAGCACGCGGCACGGCTTCCCTCTCACCCAACCGTCCGCGATGAGGCTGTCATCCATCCGTCGGCTGACGGCACGCAGTGTCACTCGAGGGGATGATGGTGATGGAGCCGACGTGTCCCTCGCCACGCCGGCCATTACTCGTTTTCCGGCTGCTCTTCTTGGTGCCGGCAGTCTCTCATCAGGTGTCCCGGCTGGCCACACTCCCAACACACGCCACCTGGTCTTCGTCGGCGTCCCTGGACTGGTCTGCGGTCTTCATCGTAGCGGACACTCCTTGTCTTCGAGGTCGGGGTAGCCGTCACTTTGGCCGCTTCCATCCTTAATACGGCCGTTAGTGCCTCGTGGATGGTCTTGTAGTCGCCGAGCATCAGGCGTTGACGTATCTCGGCATCGCGTACCCCGTCGACGAAGGTATAGGCGGCTTCTCGGGATACGAATTCGGAGGGGAGGTCCACCAAGGCTTTGCTGGCCAGCTGTTCGATTGCCAGGGCGAACTCCTGCAGCGTCTCCACTGGCAGTTGCATCCTAGATTTCAGTTGGCTGCGGTAGGCTGCGGCTACGCGGTGGTTTCCGAATCGGTTCTCCAGGGCCTCCCAGATGTCCTTGGGCGCCGCCGCTGTCTGAACTGCGTTCAGGACCTCTGCGGCTCGTCCCTGGAGGCTGGCTATCAGCTGCGCGACCTCTTCTTCTGGCGACCATTTGTTGTGCTTGGCCACTGTGTCGAATTGACGGCGGAAGACCTCAAACGTTGACGTGCCATCGTACTTCGGTGGTTTGACGCGCGTCGATGTTGTGTCGCGTGCTGGAGCCTCGGCCTTGTAGTTCTTCAGCTTTTCACTAAGCATCCCTTCCACCATTGCATTTAGCTCCTTGGCGCTACCGTCGACCCTGTCTTCGAGAACGCTAAGCCGTTCCCCGACATTCTCCAGGGCGTCAACGCGTTGGCCGAGGTCCTCCATCTTTCCACCGAGCTCTTTCACATCCTTCCTCACGCCAGCCAGTTGCTCGTCAATTTTCGCCGATAGCTCCGTCTTCATCTCTTTCAGCTCGGCAGCGAGGTTGTCGTTTGCCGTCTTCATTTCTGTAGCGAGGTTGTCGTTTGTCGTCTTCATGTCTTTCAGTTCAGTAGCGAGGTTGTCGTTTGCCGTCTTCATTTCTTCTTTCAGCTCGGCAGCGAGGTTGTTGTTTGTCGTTTCCATTTTGGCAGCGAGGTTGTGGTTTGATGTTTCCATTTTGGCAGCGAGGTTGTCGTTTGCCGTCTTCATCTTGGACATTTCTGTCTTCATTTCGGCGAATAATTCTTTCATCATTGCTATCATCCTGGTTTCCGAATCTCCCTCCATCTTGGTTCTAACGTTGCAACTTCTGACGATGTAATGAAACTAGAAGCAATTCGACGAATCCCACTTCTGACACCAGTGTGACTTTGGTGGGTGTAAAGTAAAGAAGACAGATGTAGTCGAGATAAAGAAACACTAACTTTGTACACTCGTTGCAACAACAAGAAAGTCTTTTCCGATTCTCCAACAGCACGGCTCCGAATTCGTAACACAAAAGACTGTCCCTTCTCACACTTTACCGCTATTTATATCTCCCAGTCACTATTCTGGAAACTTCAGGAAAGTTCAGTTATTATTGCGGTGAAACACAAAGCAGAAAATTCCAGAAGTCTCTATCCCTTTCTCTCTTTCGGCAAGCGCCCCAACAATGCGGCCATTCTCTGTCTCTTCCCTTCGGAATCTTTGCGGTAGCGCCGACAATAATGCGCTGGGCGACAATACAGATTTTATACATAAAAGGATAGGGGAATTTAAATATCAAAAAGCTGTCAAAGAAGTTTCAACCCTTAAAAAAATAAAAGATAATTATATTTTTAAAAAGTTTACTTACCATCCATGGGCTAATAAAAAATTTACAAGGATTTTTAAAGAATATGTAATAAATTTGGTCCCTCGAAATAAATTTAATATACAAAATTTACTTAATTTTTCAAAAAAAGATAAAATACCAAATTATGAAAAATCTGGCATTTATCAATTTAGCTGTTCAGATTGTGATAAAGTTTATATTGGTAAAACTAAACGTCATCTAGAAACCAGAATAAAAGAACATTTTAGAAATATTAAATATAAACAAACTGATAAATCAGCTGTGGCAGATCATTTTTGGTCATTTAATCATGAAATTAATTCAGAGGTTAAATTATTAAAACAGTTAAGTAATCCGATAGATTTAATGGTTTGGGAAAAAAATGTTATTTTAAAAAACAGGAACCATGTCATGAACTTTGAATTGCCATCTATGGATTGTATTTATAAATTTTTGTTTTCAGAGATTGGTAAATAAAAAATTGAATATGAATAATTGTTTTTCACAAAAATAAAAGATTGTAGCTTGGCAACGATTTTGTTTATATGACTTTGAGAATGAGCTGGATATAGCTTGAAACCCCTGGGTCAGAAAAATAGAAAAAGAATATCAACATACTAAGATAAGTGAAGTTTTTAGTTTCTAATTTGTTCTTATTTTAGAATTATCTATTTACTTAGATGAAACAAAAGTGATTAAATATATGTCATCAAACATCACACACTCTAATTGAAATAGGGATTAACGACATGTTATTAGAAGAAAGAGGTAACATTAAATTTCTGGGTCTTCAAGTTGAGAAATATTTGTATTGGAAAGTTCACATTAAGTATATCTTACTCAAACTCAGCTCTGCTATCCGAGCGCTGGCTGGCAACTGTTCGCTCCATAGATATACTCATATTAGTTTACTATAGATAGTTTAACTCTATAATGCAGTACGGTATTTTATTTTGGGGCAGTTCATTAGACAGTAAATAAATATTCGTCATACAAAAGAAGGTAATAAGAATTATTTGCAATGCCCGTAGTAGACACTGCTGCAAAGGTCTTTTCAGAAGATTGAACATATTAACGTTACCCAGTATGTATATATGGTCGATCCTAAAGTTCTTTATATGCAATTGCCCTTGTTCACAACAAACAAAGAAATTCACTGTGTGAACGCTACTCGTACAGAACCATCTAACAACAGATGCCATTCATTGCTAATTATATTATAACTGAACTATTATTATTATTATTATTATTATTATTATTATTATTATTATTATTATTATTATTATTATTATTATTATTATTATTATTATTATTATTATTATTATTATTATTATTATTATTATTATTATTATTATTATTATTATTATTATTATTATTATTATTATTATTATTATTATTATTATTATTATTATTATTATTATTATTATTATTATTATTATTATTATTATTATTATTATTATTATTATTATTATTATTATTATTATTATTATTATTATTATTATTATTATTATTATTATTATTATTATTATTATTATTATTATTATTATTATTATTATTATTATTATTATTATTATTATTATTATTATTATTATTATTATTATTATTATTATTATTATTATTATTATTATTATTATTATTATTATTATTATTATTATTAGTATTAGTATTAGTATTAGTATTAGTATTAGTATTAGTATTATTATTATTATTATTATTATTATTATTATTATTATTATTATCATTATCATTATCATTATCATTATCATTATCATTATCATTATCATTATCATTATCATTATCATTATCATTATCATTATCATTATCATTATCATTATCATTATCATTATCATTATCATTATCATTATCATTATCATTATCATTATCATTATCATGATCATTATCATGATCATGATCATGATCATGATCATCATCATCATCATCATCATCATCATCATCATCATCATCATCATCATCATCATCATCATATTACAACTGAACAGTAGAATATGGCTGGAAATGCCTAGTGTAAATTTAACACAAAATTCAATTCTTATGTGACAAATTTCAGGTAAGTTTTGATTGTGTTTCCATTATTCCCTTTGCTCTTGTTTGTTTGTTTGTTCCTGTATATAGGTAATGAGTTTTATGTGCTTATTCGACAATGTTTTGTACATCTCAATTGACATGTTCAATGTTCACCAGCCTCCATGACTACTTGTCAACTCGCTGAACACAATCTAATGTAATCATATTTCAGTTTTTTTAGGGTATGAACTTCCCAGTTCTACTAATTATATAAGTAAATAATAGGACCTGGCAGGTAAATCCTAGTGAAAGTTTAAAACAAGGTTCAATTTCTAGTATTTGTAAATATACATTATGTTAGTGTTAAAAGTGCAGGGAAGATTTGATTGTTTCTCAATTAACCCTGCTTTGTTTATTGTACTTGTTTATAATGTTTTATGCCACACTGTACATTTCTATTGACATGTTCAATGTGAGCTCGCTAAACACAATCAAATCTAATACATGTAATCTAACCAGCGAGTTCAAGTACACCAGCGCTCCCCGTGCCCAGCTGGGAAGTTAGTGGACGTGTTTCCAATTATCTAACCTTGCGTTCAATGCGACGGCCAGATGGCGTACGAGGTGCTGTCCAACAGGTGGCGACACTGTCGGGACACTCCTGAACTAAAGAGCAGCACTGCCACCAAGGTATCTTTTCATCCGTTGCTTATAAGGGGCCAACTATAACAATATTGTAACTTTGGTTGTGGGTGTGAAGTAAAGAAGACAGATGTAGTCGAGATAAAGAAACACTTTTATTTCCGTAAACAGTAAGTTTGTACACTCGTTGCAACAACAAGAAAGTCTTTTCCGATTCTCCAACAGCACGGCTCCGAATTCGTAACACAAAGAACTAACTCTTCTCCGTCGGCACAACTCTCCACATCGTCTGTCCGTCTCCGTCGGCACGACTACTCAGCCTTCACATACGTCTGACTGACTGGACTCACACTTTACCGCTATTTATATCTCCCAGGCACTATTCAGGAAGCTTCAGGAACGTTCACTTATTGCGGCGAGATATACAAAGTAGAAGATTCCAGTAGCCTCTATCCTTTTCTCTCTTTCGGCAAGCGCCCCAACAATGCGGCCATTCTCTGTCTCTTTCCTTCGGCTCCTTTGCGGTAGCGCCGACAATAATGCGATGGGCGACACTGCTGTTGTCGGCAATTAGATGCATCGGGCGCGGTGACAATATTGTTTTAATTTTGTTGCAAAATTTCATAATTCCCATCTCATAAATGAAGTCGCCAGCAATGTTATTCACATTTTGTAATATATAAGTAAGCAATGCATTATTTTCAATTGGTAGCCAGCTACATACGTGTACTAATTATAACCCTCAACAATAATTCCTAGCGGACAATGATACTACGTGTTTCATTTTTGTGGAAGTGAGAGGCCTGCAAGGGAAGACAGACGCCCTTAGACCGAGTACGTATACAGAGCGTTGTTGCTACGGGCTGTGAGTGTGACGTCACCTCCTGCGACGGACCTGCAGTCCTATTTATTCTAGATGACTTTTGCAAAGTGCTAAACCATACGATATAGACAAAATCTTAATATAGAAAAAATGTAGATGTCGCTTAGACACGCATAGGAGATATGCCTTGTTATTTGTATCACTTTTGGAGAACTTACACTTCTGTCAAACCTTTATTCATTTTTTATAAGTTAACCATCGAAAGAGAACGGAATCTCAAAGCTTTAAAACATTTGACTATCGCACAAAGTCTACTGTATTTCCATATTCCCCTTGTACCTACAAGGAAATAAGCAATAAGATAATCTGTACAAATGTTTATCTCGACTAACACAAAGAAGAATGGTTACTACAAGACTGAGTAGAGAAACTCACGTGAGTGCAGCACATCAGATTTTTTGTATATGTTCTTCACATTCGTACGCGGGGACTTTTTGTATAAATATGCTGGTTTTTAATATATTTCCGGTGAAATCTCTATATTAGATTTTTGTCTGGAATACGATACTTTTATAGAATAGTTTAGTGGCAGAAAGCAGTAAAATGAGACAATGAAACTATTAAAAGCAATTTCGCGTTCACATAGCAAGATGGAGATAACAACATTAACATTGTATGGCACGTCCAACTTGTTGCGTGCTGCAGAGAACACTAAATAGTGGTGTGCACAGTTCACACGTCCCAGATGACGTCATATTGACACATGTTGCCATTCAGGACATGGCCTCCTATATCTGTGCTTATAAAGGCGTTCCTCACGACTTTGCAGAGAGCGAGCGAGCGAGCGAGCGTCACTTCCGTTTCAATGTGACTTCCCGTCGGCTGCACGTCCTGGGAATCCGACGACATGCTCACCAACCTGTGCACAAATGTACCAATGTGCTAGAACATAACTTCACTAGTTAACAAAGTGGTAATAAGCACTGAGACGGGAACTTCTATGTATATATTTGTAATTTTAGATTATGAACGTACATATGTATAAGATTTTAGATATAAGTATAATTTTGTATTGTGCAAAGAAGCTGCCTCTTGGAAGCATGTTGACTTGAGCACATTTCTGAAGGACAGATAACAAAACCCCTTTTGTCATCCCAAGCCGAGAGACGGTTTCCTGAAGTCCAAGGACACAGCTGGGGAAAATACACCCCTCCCCCATAACGGGACTAGAGAGAAAGTGCGGGGGTGAGATATAAAGAGAAAAAAGTAGAAGCGGACAGTTGGGTCTGTGTAGCGATGTAGCTGCGAGGGTGAATCTTGTATCGCTGAATAAGGATAGCTTCGCGCCAAAAGAAACGTCGAGGTGTGAAATGCGACAGTGATTAGCGTAAAGTAAAGTAAATAGCAATCTTACAACGAAACACCAGAAACTCGCTCAGGTCGGCACTTCGAGGCAAATGAAGTGGTGAAGAATAAACTTAGTAAAAGTCTGTGTTGTGTTGTCATTTAACCTCGCGCCTGAGAAACATCCTCTCCTGCCTACCTAAATCCGGCACCCAACCCGTTACAAACGGCGCCCAACGTCACAACCCCGTTACAGCACCTAGTTCAGTTATTTTTTCCTCTTGTTATAGTAACAGTTTCTTTTCCAAAAATACATCACATAATTAGAACCTCGTGTTTTCTTCAGTGGCGGCTCGCAGTCAAAATTTTAGGGTAGGGAAAGTGTAACAGTAACAACAACAAACAACAACAACAATAATAATAATAATAATAATAATAATAATAATAATAATAATAATAATAATAATAATAATAATAATAATAATAATAATAATAATAATAATAATAATAATAATAATAATAATAATAATAATAATAATAATAATAATAATAATAATAATAATAATAATAATAATAATAATAATAATAATAACAACAACAATAAACCCCATTTATCCTAAATATAGGGGGCAAAATCATTGCGGATAACGCAAACAATATATTGTTTGGTTGTTTAATAAGTGCAGAGTGAATGAGTGTGACTTACGGACGAATTACCGCCAAAACTAAAATCACGAGTGTCGGCAGACTTTTTTCTAGCCGCCCCCCCCCCCCTGGAAAAAA
>CM060963.1:5098176-5243176 GCA_030765045.1 Tenodera sinensis
GAAGGTAGGAAGAAAGAAAGGAAGGAAGGAAGAAAGAAAGAAAGGAAGGAAGGAAGGAAGGTAGGAAGGAAGGAAGGAAGGTAGGAAGGAAGAAAGGAAGGCAGGAAGAAAGAAAGGAAGGAAGGAAGGTAGGAAGGAAGGAAGGAAGGAAGGAAGGAATGAAGGAAGGAAGGTAGGAAGGAAGGAAGGAAGGCAGGAAGGAAGGAAGGAAGGAAGGTAGGAAGGAAGAAAGGAAGGCAGGAAGAAAGAAAGGAAGGAAGGAAGGTAGGAAGGAAGGAAGGAAGGAAGGAAGGAATGAAGGAAGGAAGGTAGGAAGGAAGGAAGGAAGGAAGGAAGGAAGGTAGGAAGGAAGGAAGGAAGGAAGGAATGAAGGTAGGAAGGAAGGAAGGAAGGTAGGAAGGAATGAAGGAAGGAAGGTAGGAAGGAAGGAAGGAAGGAAGGAAGGAAGGAAGGTAGGAAGGAAGGAATGAAGGAAGGAATGAAGGAAGGAAGGAAGGAAGGAAGGTAGGAAGGAAGGTAGGAAGGAAGGAATGAAGGAAGGAAGGAAGGAAGGTAGGAAGGAAGGTAGGAAGGAATGAAGGAAGGAAGGAATGAAGGAAGGAAGGAAGGAAGGAAGGAAGGAAGGTAGGAAGGAAGGAATGAAGGAAGGAAGGAAGGAAGGTAGGAAGGAAGGTAGGAAGGAATGAAGGAAGGAAGGAATGAAGGAAGGAAGGAAGGAAGGAAGGAAGGTAGGAAGGAAGGAAGGAAGGAAGGAAGGAATGAAGGTAGGAAGGAAGGAAGGAAGGTAGGAAGGAAGGAAGGAAGGAAGGAAGGAATGAAGGTAGGAAGGAAGGAAGGAATGAAGGAAGGAAGGAAGGAAGGAAGGAAGGTAGGAAGGAAGGAAGGAAGGAAGGAAGGAAGGAAGGAATGAAGGTAGGAAGGAAGGAAGGAAGGAAGGTAGGAAGGAAGGTAGGAAGGAAGGAATGAAGGAAGGAAGGAAGGAAGGAAGGTAGGAAGGAAGGTAGGAAGGAATGAATGAAGGAAGGAATGAAGGAAGGAAGGAAGGAAGGAAGGAAGGAAGGAAGGAAGGTAGGAAGGAAGGAATGAAGGAAGGAAGGAAGGAAGGAAGGTAGGAAGGAAGGTAGGAAGGAATGAAGGAAGGAAGGAATGAAGGAAGGAAGGAAGGAAGGAAGGAAGGTAGGAAGGAAGGAAGGAAGGAAGGAAGGAATGAAGGTAGGAAGGAAGGAAGGAAGGTAGGAAGGAATGAAGGAAGGCAGGAAGGAATGAAGGAAGGTAGGAAGGAATGAAGGAAGGTAGGAAGGAATGAAGGAAGGCAGGAAGGAATGAAGGAAGGTAGGAAGGAATGAATGAAGGAAGGAATGAAGGAAGGAAGGTAGGAAGGAAGGAATGAAGGTAGGAAGGAAGGAAGGAAGGAAGGTAGGAAGGAATGAAGGAAGGAAGGAATGAAGGAAGGAAGGAAGGAAGGAAGGAAGGAAGGTAGGAAGGAAGGTAGGAAGGAATGAAGGAAGGAAGGAATGAAGGAAGGAAGGAAGGAAGGAAGGAAGGAAGGAAGGAAGGAAGGTAGGAAGGAAGGAAGGAAGGAAGGAAGGAATGAAGGTAGGAAGGAAGGAAGGAAGGTAGGAAGGAATGAAGGAAGGCAGGAAGGAATGAAGGAAGGTAGGAAGGAATGAAGGAAGGTAGGAAGGAATGAAGGAAGGCAGGAAGGAATGAAGGAAGGTAGGAAGGAATGAATGAAGGAAGGAATGAAGGAAGGAAGGTAGGAAGGAAGGAATGAAGGTAGGAAGGAAGGAAGGAAGGTAGGAAGGAATGAAGGAAGGAAGGAATGAAGGAAGGAAGGAAGGAAGGAAGGAAGGAAGGATGGAAGGAAGGAAGGAATGAAGGAAGGAAGGAAGGAAGGAAGGAAGGAAGGAATGAAGGTAGGAAGGAAGGAAGGAAGGTAGGAAGGAATGAAGGAAGGAAGGAAGGAAGGAAGGTAGGAAGGAATGAAGGTAGGAAGGAAGGAAGGAAGGTAGGAAGGAATGAAGGTAGGAAGGAATGAAGGAAGGTAGGAAGGAATGAAGGTAGGAAGGAATGAAGGAAGGAAGGAAGGAAGGTAGGAAGGAAGGTAGGAAGGAATGAAGGTAGGAAGGAAGGAAGGAAGGTAGGAAGGAATGAAGGTAGGAAGGAATGAAGGAAGGAAGGAATGAAGGTAGGAAGGAAGGAAGGAAGGTAGGAAGGAATGAAGGTAGGAAGGAATGAAGGAAGGAAGGAAGGAAGGAAGGAAGGAAGGTAGGAAGGAATGAAGGTAGGAAGGAAGGAAGGAAGGAAGGAAGGTAGGAAGGAATGAAGGTAGGAAGGAATGAAGGAAGGAAGGAAGGAAGGAAGGAATGAAGGTAGGAAGGAAGGAAGGAAGGTAGGAAGGAATGAAGGTAGGAAGGAAGGAAGGAAGGTAGGAAGGAATGAAGGAAGGCAGGAAGGAATGAAGGAAGGTAGGAAGGAATGAATGAAGGAAGGAATGAAGGAAGGAAGGTAGGAAGGAATGAAGGAAGGAATGAAGGAAGGAAGGAAGGAAGGTAGGAAGGAATGAAGGTAGGAAGGAAGGAAGGAAGGTAGGAAGGAATGAAGGTAGGAAGGAATGAAGGAAGGAAGGAAGGAAGGAATGAAGGTAGGAAGGAAGGAAGGAAGGTAGGAAGGAATGAAGGTAGGAAGGAAGGAAGGAAGGTAGGAAGGAATGAAGGAAGGCAGGAAGGAATGAAGGAAGGTAGGAAGGAATGAATGAAGGAAGGAATGAAGGAAGGAAGGTAGGAAGGAAGGAATGAAGGTAGGAAGGAAGGAAGGAAGGTAGGAAGGAATGAAGGAAGGAAGGAATGAAGGAAGGAAGGAAGGAAGGAAGGAAGGAATGAAGGAAGGAAGGAATGAAGGTAGGAAGGAAGGAAGGAAGGTAGGAAGGAATGAAGGTAGGAAGGAAGGAAGGAAGGAAGGAAGGAAGGAAGGAAGGAAGGAAGGAATGAAGGAAGGAAGGAAGGAAGGAAGGAAGGAATGAAGGTAGGAAGGAAGGAAGGAAGGTAGGAAGGAATGAAGGAAGGAAGGTAGGAAGGAAGGAAGGAAGGAAGGAATGAAGGTAGGAAGGAAGGAAGGAAGGTAGGAAGGAATGAAGGAAGGAAGGTAGGAAGGAAGGAAGGAAGGAAGGAAGGAAGGAAGGAAGGAAGAGATGTAGTTATGGAGCGAATTGTGGTCAAGGTTGACGTTGTGCGTGATTCATTTTTGCTCCGTCCGTCTGATAAGAAGTTGACACATTTCAAAGTTCACTTCTCTATACTGGGTCATGGTTTCCAGAGCAAGTCATCTAAACATCTCACAGCACTCAAACAAGTTTATTTACCCGTGTTAGCCGAGATAAACATTTGTACAAATTACCTTACTGCTTATTTCCTTGTAGGTACAAGGGGAATATGGGAATACAGTAGGACTTGAGCGATAGTCAGATCTTTTAATGGTTAGTCAAATGTACAGAAAGCAGGTCTGTTTCATTTAAGTGCGGGTAAGCTATGGATAATAAAAGTAAGAAGTAAGTGAGAATATTTGTAAGAAAACTGAAATATGCTGATAATTTTACTGTATTAGAACAGTGTGTGACAAAAGTTGGGAAATATTTAGGTAAAAGCTGTAAGATTCAGTAATGTTATGTTTAAAGTGTGCGTTATCGTGCTCAAGTGTGTGTCAGGTTACATCCCCTTTAAACTGCGCAGCTAGCAGACAGACAGACAGAGGGCTAGTGCGCATGTGCGTGCGACAGCTGGTAGTGGGCAGAAGAAGGAAGGGAGTGTTTTGTTATGGCGGTGGTGTGTAGTCGGCCGGCCGGTCGGGGTTGTCAGCTCATGTTACCAGGGTGAGTGAGTCACAAATATCCCTTATTCCATTAAATACAGTGTTTATAGTGGTGTGTTTGTGTTTGGGGTGAATTTGTTAGAGACAGAAATGTGTCTGTTTATCGGAATGCGCACTACGTAACCAAGCTAAGTAGAGTAGAAGTTACGTAGGTCACACGTCACAAGGAGGGTGAAGCGCATGCGCAGTTCAGATACCAATTGAAAGTGAATGCTTTAAACCTATTAACATATGCAATTTAAAGCATGGACTGACAGTTCCATTATATAAACGGTTAAGCAATAATTAAACACGTGTAGCAAAATGCAACAATATATTTTATCAAAGATACCTTAACTGAAAACACGCAGAAAAGTGAAACGAGTGTGTTGGAACCACTGAATAAAATAACAATTGCACGATCATGTGGCGCACTTCGTTGTCATTTTTTCCTATGCATCGTTTTCTTTTCTGTTATAGCAAATATTACAAATGAGACCTTTGTTTCCAATTAAAATGTGTACGTTGATTGTTTCATGTGAGAAAGCAAGGTGACTGGAGTAGCGACAGTGCGGTAAGATTTGGCTGACCTCCGTGCACGAGCACCCTCCTCGTGACGTCATCAGCAGTCAGCCGTATAGTGATTCGTAGGGAGCGGAAAGAGCGTGTGTATGCGCATGCGCGTGATTGATACAACCCTACTTTAATATGTAACAGTGATTCCTTCACAGCATTTACAGAGACCGCGCATACAAACTCACATCTTGTCCTTTATACAAATACTCACTTTTTACGTCAAAAGGCAGTAACGAGAGTAATTTGTTTTCAATACACGTCGATGCGTGTGATTCGCAATAAACACTAGAATGTGCGCTGCTTAAACAGGAACATTTGAAGTGAATACTTGGGAAAATGAGAAACGAATAAGCCAGAAACGAAAGACACACAATATTATACAGTTTATTACTCTTAATTACACGTGAATTTATATGCACTCATAATGAGGATTATTTCCTGTAGCTATGCGACTAGAAAGTTAAAACTTCTGATGTGTTGCACTCACATGGCTTTCTCTACTCACTCTTGTACTAACCATTCTTACAAACTCTTATTGCTATATCTTCTTCATGGTAGTTGAGATAAACATTTGTACAAATTATCTTATTGTTTATTTCCTTGTAGGTACAAGGGCAATATTAGAATACAGTTGGTTTTGTGAGATAGTCAAATATTTTAAAGCTTTGAGATCCCGTTCTCTTTGCACGCTTAACTTATAAAAAATGAGAAAATATGTTGCATTTTATTAAAGTTTAGGTATGGGGGTTCCGCATCAGCACCTCTGTTAGTGCGGCAAGGCGAAGCTCTTACATGCACCACGAGTGGTTAAAGAACGTACCAGGCGCAAGCGCATGACCTCGGCACGACTCGGAGATTTAAAGCAAGGATAGTTGCGGAAGGTTAAGGTGCAGGTTCTTTATTTGCGTTGTGACGTTATACATATATTTGGCTCGCAGTGTGCGGGATTTATGATATGAAAGCTTTGCTTTCTCATGAAAAGCACATAATTAAGTTAATAATTAATGAACATGCATGCCAGAACAATCAGTTTTCGTTAAATTTACTGAGTATAAAAGGTAGGTTCAAGTGGCGGTATTTGAACCTGAGACATTGAGGTGAAGGTGTTACGAGAGCAAGTCACTCCACGCACAGCGCTGCAATGCACTCATTTCGCACGTAACTGTTTACAGCAGGCTAGGTCACAGGGCAAAGGTGATATCGAGCCCACATGTCTCCGCCTCATGACGTCACCTTACCCCAGAGCAGAGCTGTGCTGCATGTTGCAGACTAGTCACTGTTCACTGTAGCGAGCAGCTCATTGGCCTACAGCGTAGCGGGAGTGCATAACTTGTGAATCCGCAGGCTGAGAACAACCACCCGGTCACGTGGACATCTAGGAGTCTTATAGGCCTCTTTTTGCCTGTTCATGAGGAATGCTGGCGGTTACACAGTTCTCTTAATGTTTGGAACAGAGGCGATGTACCTATATGAACAATAGTATATACAAGTAAGTATTCTCTGATTTGAAATTCAAATGGTATGAAGAACAAAGGTTGTACAGATGTCTCTAGTTACAGTAGGAGTGTATTGTTATCCATCAGTAGGTAAATATTCGCTTTTCCGCTCTTCACCTTGTCGCCTGGTTCCAAAGAATGCTTGCATAATGACTTTGCAGTTCACGAGATATTCTCAAGTGGCTGGTAAAAATGTTGTCTCCTGTCACTCCCCAAACAGAAGTCGAGTGTTTGTGACACAGCTGGCCATGACCGTGCTGGGGGGGCGGGGGGGGGGGGGTACTTGGGAAGTCGTGGGTTCGACTCCTATGTCGATCTTTCTCAGCTATGTTTTTTCCCCGAGTCTCCAGGTCATTGTAACAGTCGGCAGCAGTTTCCACTTTCATGGCTGGAATTTGCTCGTCGTCGCCCTAGTCCTGGGCCCTCTAGGGGATGCATAAGAGCACATTGTACGAGCCGCGACCCTGCCCTCTGCACTCGCCTCTCCTCAGGCCCGAACACTCCTTATATCCTGTCTCTTAGAAAGCACACGAGAACAAGAACATGGATATCTTTCGAAATCTAAAATGTCCAAGTTTAACATTTATAACCTACATTGATAATCTGGAGCGCATTTTCCCTGGCAATATTCTCATATCAATGACAACAAATATTGTTGGAAACACATTGATTAATTTAATGGAGAATGTGCAATTGAGGCAAGCAAGCCAGGACTTCCCCATACCTTATTTAATAACACTGTTTGTCAGCATGAGAAATTTTTATTTCTTATAGAGATTTCAAAAATAAAAATAAAAGTGAAAAAAATTACAAATTAATAAAAGTGACAGATCTATGAATAGGTTTTGTAGTTATTAATCTGAACACTGCGTTTCTTTAATACTGCAATAGAGTGGGCAGAGAAGGTCATGTGAATAAACACACACTTTGTTGTTTTATTGTAAAAAGGTGAAATAAAATAAATACAATAATTGTATGTTTTATTGCAACTAACACCATTCCTAGATCTCCTTAATATAAGATAACTCAAAGTTTTGCCACACAGTGTAAAGTTATTGCACCACGCTCTACATTTGTGTTTTGTTTACTTCCTTTGTTACGTATGTATCACATGACTTTATGATTCATAATGAGATTCAAGATTTTGCACATTTTTATTCTTGTGGTAAATAAAAGCAGCTAATAACCCAGTTACTTATTAATTACTGCTAGGTACATATTTTCCACTTATTTCATATTACTAGGGCTTCCTTGTTAATACATATACGTAAGTAGAAAACAAAATTTTGTTGGTTTCATATTGCTTTCGTGCGTTATTCTTTTCTTCAAATTTTAACTCCCGTGAAATTTAGTGTAACAACAGAGCGCCTTTCATAAACATAATTAACTATTATGTATCATTCCGGCTCGTTTTAGTGAGTAAACTTCTTCACGTGAGAGAAATTGCTTGTATTAGTCCGAGTTAATTATATATTCCTTTTCACTAGCGTTTTTTTCGCAAAAGTTTTCATTTTACTTCCGTGGTTATCTGTTTCCTCTTTCCTTGACGCTAATTTTCATCTCATACCAGTCAGTGTCGGCTCATAAGTCAGTGTCGGCTCCTTAGTCAGTTTCGGCTCGTTAGTCAGTATCGGCTCATCAGTCAGTATTGGCTCATCAGTCAGTATCGGCTCGTTAGTCATTATCGACTCGTTAGTCAGTGTCGGCTCATCAGGCAGTATTGGCTCATCAGTCAGTATCGGCTCATCAGTCAGTGTCGGCTCATCAGTCAGTATTGGCTCATCAGTCAGTATCGGCTAGTTAGTCAGAGTCGGGTCATCACTCACTGTCGGCTCATCAGTCAGTGTCGGCTCATCGGTCAGTGTCGGCTCATCAGTCAGTGTCGGCTCATCAGTCAGTGTCGGCTCGTTAGTCAGTGTCGGCTCATCAGTCAGTATAGGCTCATCAGTCAGTATCGGCTCATCAGTCTGTGTCTGCTCATCAGTCAGTGTCGGCTCGTTAGTCAGTATCGGCTCATCAGTCAGTGTCGGCCCGTTAGTCAGTGTCGGCTCATCAGTTAGTATCGGCTCATCACTCAGTATCGGCTCATCAGTCAGTATCGGCTCATCAGTCAGTGTCGGCTCATCAGTCAGTGTCGGCTCGTTAGTCAGTATCGGCTCATCAGTCAGTGTCGGCCCGTTAGTCAGTGTCGGCTCATCACTTAGTGTCGGCTCATCAGTCAGTGTCGGCTCATCAGTCAGTATAGGCTCGTCAGTCAGTGACGGCTCATCAGGCAGTATTGGCTCATCAGTCAGTATCGGCTCGTTAGTCAGAGTCGGCTCATCAGTCACTGTCGGCTCATCAGTCAGTGTCGGCTCATCAGTCAGTATCGGCTCGTCAGTCAGTGTCGGATCATCAGTCAGTGTCGGCTCATCAGTCAGTGTCGGCTCATCAGTGAGTGTCGGCTCATCAGTCAGTGTCGGCTCATCAGTCAGTGCCGGCTCATCGGTCAGTGTCGGCTCATCAGTCAGTGTCGGCTCATCAGTCAGTGTCGGCTCATCAGTCAGTGTCGGCCCGTTAGTCAGTGTCGGCTCATCAGTCAGTATCGGCTCATCAGTCAGTGTCGGCTCATCAGTCAGTATAGGCTCGTCAGTCAGTGACGGCTCATCAGTCAGTATTGGCTCATCAGTCAGTATCGGCTCGTTAGTCAGAGTCGGCTCATCAGTCACTGTCGGCTCATCAGTCAGTGTCGGCTCATCAGTCAGTATCGGCTCGTCAGTCAGTGTCGGATCATCAGTCAGTGTCGGCTCATCAGTCAGTGTCGGCTCATCAGTCAGTGCCGGCTCATCGGTCAGTGTCGGCTCATCAGTCAGTGTCGGCTCATCAGTCAGTGTCGGATCATCAGTCAGTATCGGCTCATCAGTCAGTGTCGGCTCATCAGTCAGTGTCGGCTCATCAGTCAGTGTCGGCTCATCAGTCAGTATCGGCTCATCAGTCAGTGTCGGCTCATCAGTCAGTGTCGGCTCATCAGTCAGTGTCGGCTCGTTAGTCAGTATCGGCTCATCAGTCAGTGTCGGCTCATTAGTTAGTATCGGCTCATCACTCAGTATCGGCTCATCAGTCAGTATCGGCTCATCAGTCAGTGTCGGCTCATCAGTCAGTGTCGGCTCATCAGTCAGTGTCGGCTCGTTACTCAGTGTCGGCTCATCGGTCAGTGTCGGCTCATCGGTCAGTGTCGGCTCATCAGTCAGTGTCGGCTCATCAGTCAGTGTCGGCTCATCAGTCAGTATCGGCTCATCGGTCAGTGTCGGCTCATCGGTCAGTGTCGGCTCATCGGTCAGTATCGGCTCATCGGTCAGTGTCGGCTCATCAGTCAGTGTCGGCTCATCAGTCAGTGTCGTCTCATCAGTCAGTATCGGCTCATCAGTCAGTATCGGTTCATCAGTCAGTATCGGCTCATCAGTCAGTATCGGCTCATCAGTCAGTATCGGCTCATCGGTCAGTGTCGGCTCATCAGTCAGTATCGGCTCATCAGTCAGTGTCGGCTCATCAGTCAGTATAGGCTCATCAGTTAGTATCGGCTCATCAGTCAGGGTCGACTCATCAGTCAGTATCGGCTCCTCAGTTAGTATCGGCTCATCGGTCAGTGTCGGCTCATCAGTCAGTATCGGCTCATCAGTCAGTATCGGCTCATCAGTCAGTGTCGGCTCATCAGTCAGTGTCGGCTCGTTAGTCAGTGTCGGCTTATCAGTCAGTATCCGCTCATCAGTGAGTATCGGCTCATCAATCAGTGTCGGCTCATCAGTCAGTTTCGGCTCGTTAGTCAGTATCGGCTCATCAGTCAGTGTCGGCCCGTTAGTCAGTGTCGGCTCATCAGTTAGTATCGGCTCATCACTCAGGATCGGCTCATCAGTCAGTATCGGCTCATCAGTCAGTGTCGGCTCATCAGTCAGTGTCGGCTCGTTAGTCAGTATCGGCTCATCAGTCAGTGTCGGCCCGTTAGTCAGTGTCGGCTCATCAGTTACTGTCGGCTCATCAGTCAGTGTCGGCTCATCGGTCAGTATCGGCTCGTCAGTCAGTGTCTGCTCATCAGTCAGTGTCGGCTCATCAGTCAGTGTCGGCTCATCAGTCAGTGTCGGCTCATCAGTCAGTGCCGGCTCGTTAGTCAGTGTCGGCTCGTCAGTCAGTGTCGACTCATCAGTCAGTATCGGCTCATCAGTCAGTGTCGGCTCATCAGTCAGTGTCGGCTCATCAGTCAGTGTCGGCTCATCAGTCAGTGTCGGTTCATCGGTCACTGTCGGCTCATCGGTCAGTGTCGGCTCATCGGTCAGTGTCGGCTTATCGGTCAGTGTCGGCTCATCAGTCAGTGTCGGCTCATCAGTCAGTATAGGCTCATCAGTCAGTATCGGCTCATCAGTCAGTGTCGGCTCATCAGTCAGTATCGGCTCATCAGTCAGTATCGGCTCATCGGTCAGTGTCGGCTCATCAGTCAGTATCGGCTCATCAGTCAGTATCGGCTCATCAGTCAGTGTTGGCTCATCAGTCAGTGTCGGCTCGTTAGTCAGTGTCGGCTCATCGGTCAGTGTCGGCTCATCGGTCAGTGTCGGATCATCAGTCAGTGTCGGCTCATCAGTCAGTATCGGCTCATCGGTCAGTGTCGGCTCATCGGTCAGTGTCGGGTCATCGGTCAGTATCGGCTCATCGGTCAGTGTCGGCTCATCAGTCAGTGTCGGCTCATCAGTCAGTATCGGCTCATCAGTCAGTATCGGATCATCAGTCAGTATCGGCTCATCAGTCAGTATCGGCTCATCAGTCAGTATCGGCTCATCAGTCAGTATCGGCTCATCAGTCAGTATCGGCTCATCAGTCAGTATCGGCTCATCGGTCAGTGTCGGCTCATCAGTCAGTATCGGCTCATCAGTCAGTGTCGGCTCATCAGTCAGTATAGGCTCATCAGTCAGTATCGGCTCATCAGTCAGTGTCGGCTCATCAGTCAGTATCGGCTCATCAGTCAGTATCGGCTCATCGGTCAGTGTCGGCTCATCAGTCAGTATCGGCTCATCAGTCAGTATCGGCTCATCAATCAGTGTCGGCTCATCAGTCAGTGTGGGCTCGTTAGTCAGTGTCGGCTCATCAGTCAGTATCGGCTCATCAGTCAGTATCGGCTCATCAGTCAGTGTCGGCTCATCAGTCAGTGTCGGCTCGTTAGTCAGTATCGGCTCATTAGTCAGTGTCGGCCCGTTAGTCAGTGTCGGCTCATCAGTTAGTATCGGCTCATCACTCAGTATCGGCTCATCAGTCAGTATCGGCTCATCAGTCAGTGTCGGCTCATCATCAGTGTCGGCTCGTTAGTCAGTATCGGCTCATCAGTCAGTGTCGGCCCGTTAGTCAGTGTCGGCTCATCAGTTACTGTCGGCTCATCAGTCAGTGTCGGCTCACCAGTCAGTATCGGCTCGTCAGTCAGTGTCGGCTCATCAGTCAGTGTCGGCTCATCAGTCAGTGCCGGCTCGTTAGTC
Source organism: Tenodera sinensis (assembly GCA_030765045.1). Taxonomy (NCBI): domain Eukaryota; kingdom Metazoa; phylum Arthropoda; class Insecta; order Mantodea; family Mantidae; genus Tenodera; species Tenodera sinensis. The sequence goes on from CM060963.1 coordinate 5,109,590, forward strand.
AGTGTCGGCTCGTCAGTCAGTGTCGACTCATCAGTCAGTATCGGCTCATCAGTCAGTGTCGGATCATCAGTCAGTGTCGGCTCATCAGTCAGTGTCGGCTCATCAGTCCGTATAGGCTCATCAGTAACGTGTGGGGAAATCCTAGCTTGCTTGCCTGAATTGCACATTGTCCATTAAATTAATTGAGGTATTCTTGTGTCGTTATAAACCGTTAGATAAAACTCCGGGTAACGCAGGGGATGAAGGAGAAGGGTAGTTTATCAAATTACTACATAAAACTTCTCTGCGCGTATATCGGAAACATTTTGCTTCGTAACAATATATTTCAGGTCTGTATCCTTATTGTTTCTGTTCTTGTTCTTTTTAAATATCCGCACTAATTTCAAAATAATGCACACTGTGAATTAGAATTGGCAAATTTCTTAAAACTTGCCTTAAAATGACAAAGCGATGACGGTGAAAGTTGCGTTTCCAAGAAAAAGATTCCATTATATTTCCTTAAATAAAATTTACAGGTGTTTGTACGTAAATTTCACTGTATTTTGATTTCACCATAACAGTTTCCAAATTATAAATGATATCTTTTGCAATAATTAGTTAGGATGATTGAATGAAAGCCAAAAATGTGCTTTTTCAAAATGTTGTCGAATATTTAGTAGCGAGTACCCTTAAGTAAGAGAGCTGGTGTTTGTGTACAAGTTTCAATTAAACAAATTAGTTTTATGAACTATTTATTATGTTCTTAATATACATTTAGTTATTTTGATTATATTTATATGTGTATAATGTACCTAGGTACACATATTCAATTTTGGCATTTTCATCTTGGTCTTCCTGCTGTTCTTCCACACGTGTCGAAGTACGTCATTCGTCTGAAATGAGAAACAGAAGAATAATGGTATACTGAGCGTTAACAGAGTGAAGTAATGTGATATATACTTAGTGAGAGAGAGAGAGAGAGAGAGACTTACTATCATCACATTCAGTGCTGGTGGTATCAGTGCTCTGGGCTGACGCGCCACTGCACCACTGCAACAATACAAACACACCTCACTATTGGGAATCACTTTTACTACTGAAAACCGATCAGTTTGCCATCCCGCACAACATACACTATCGGAGCTTTATTTTTGAGTCAGCCTGTGTAACGCAGCCGATGTTGCCCGGAGTTGGACGATTTTATCACTACGACCATTACACCTAGGTTCAGCATCGTGTTCACTTCCACACAATTAAAATATGAAAAGTTCGCTAAAATACTTAGGATGCGATATAAAGAATAAAATTGATAAAAATACAGAGTCTTCATTATACAAAAGCATTGTTGAAGAGCCGCGAAGACTACCTGAAGAAAAGCAAGTAGAGAAACCTATGTGAATGTAAGATGTTAGATTTGTAATCTAGTTATACAGACAATTTGAAGGTTCCCTGACGTGACGGGCTCCAGGCTCCGGGCTCCGGGCCAGCTGTATCAGGGTTAAGGAGACTAACAACAGTAACAATGTAAGTTACCTGAAGCAGTGCAATTGTTGCCAGCATTACCGCCACGGCGAGTGAAGCTTTCATGTTGAAGTGCTCGTCAGATGTCTCTGTCTGCACTCACTCAGACAGACACCTTATATAAGCGCACTGTGACATTGCATTATCACCAACTTAGTGCACATTCTCTGAATCAATTTCACAAGTATCTTATTATCGGTTATCTAAATTACAACATTAACCACCTGTTGATGTCTCAGTGTTACTCACTAATTATCATAATTACTCAAAGCTTGGCACGTGTAGCTACTAGTATATTAAACATAAGAGACTATTTTCGTGTACAAAGTATTGCCCATGTAAGAAGAAGAAGAAGCAAGGACTTCCAGCACAAAGTAACAACTTTAATATCCAAGCTGGAAAACCTTCAAAACGTACCTCGTAGTTCAACTGTTGAGTAATTCCTTATATATATATATATATATATATATATATATATATATATATATATATATATATATATATATATATATATATATATATATATATATATCTTAAACGAGCAAAGAGAACGGGATCTGAAACCTTTAAACATTTTCACTATCGCACAAAGTCTACTGCATTCTAATATTCCCCTTGTACCTACAAGGAAATAAGCAATAAGATAATTTGTACAAATGTTTATCTCAAGTAACACGAAGAAGATATAGGAATAAGAGTTTGTAAGGATGGTTAATTAGTACAAGAGTGAGTAGAGAAAGTCATGTGAGTGCAGCACATCACATTTCTTGTTTTAAGTGGCCCATGTTTGTGGTTGTTGAACTGATATTTGCGACGATTTGTCATCTGGTGTTTTGTTTACAACAAGGAAGCAAGTATTGTACTTCGGTCTTCTTTACCAGACAGTTTAAATACAAGCACAACTCTGTGTTTACGTTCGTTAGGTTTGTCTGAACCTCTTCATTCATGTTTACTCACTCTTACTAACAGCGGATGGAAAAATACGTCAAACTATAGCACAGGCCGTACATAACCTCAACTATACTTACGTTACTTCTGATACAAGGATTACTCTGTGGGTAGATGTCGACCAGCGAGCAGTTGGGGAAACATACCAACAAAATATGTACAATATTCCTTCTAACCCACACGTCATACAGTCCTCAATGTATTATATATAAATATTATATACCTACTATTGTTTTACCTTTTCAAGGTTATGATGTTGAACGGGATACGATGTTCACTTGTTGCCTTGCTTTAGGTGTAGCCAACATAACCACAACATTCTATATAAGGCAGCTAGACTCTTATTGCTCTATCTTCTTCGTGTTACTCGAGTTAAACACTTCCAGAAATTATATATACTAGTAGCTACACGTGCCAAGCTTTGAGTAATTATGATAATTAGTGAGTGCATATCTGTAATAACACTGAGACATCAACAGGTGGTTAATGTTGTAGTTTAGATAATCGATAAGATACTTGTGAAATTGATTCAGAGAATGTGCACTAAGTTCTCACGATTAACATTATTATTAATGTTGAAGTTGGTGATAATGCACGACAGTTGAATGTCACAGTGCGCGTATATAAGGTGTCTGTCTGAGTGCAGACAGTGACATCTGACGAGCACTTCCCAACAACAACAACAACACAAGTTCAACATGAAAGCTTCACTCGCCGTGGCAGTAATGGTGGCACAGTAATGGTGGCAACAATTGCACTGCTTCAGGTAACTTACATTGTTAGTGTTGTTTTCTTCATTAGCTCGTAGCAATAATTTGAGATTCGCTGAGTGAAAAGAAAACATATTTTCAAAAGTATATATCTGTGTTTGAAACAATGAACAAACACTCGGATAAACATCAAAGAGCACAAATATTTTCAAGAAACTGTCACAGTCCAAATCATTATTTACAAGAAAGAACTTCTATCAATTGTTGTTTTGTGAAATGTGCAAGTGTTTGAACGATCCGTTGTTATCTGTCGATCTGCAAGTTTAGGCTGGTTTCCATGAGCAAGTACACCGCGTCCGTCCGTCCGTCCGTCCGGTTCAGTGTGATTTTCTCGGATGAGATGGACATAGTTTTTCAACAATGCTTTTGTATAATGAAGACTCTGTATTTTTATCAATTTTATTCTTTATATCGCATCCTAAGTATTTTAGCGAACTTTTCATATTTTAATTGTGTGGAAGTGAACACGATGCTGAACCTAGGTGTAATGGTCATAGTGATAAAATAGTCAAACTCCGGGCAACATCGGCTGCGTTACACAGGCTGACTCAAAAATAAAGCTCCGATAGTGTATGTTGTGCGGGATGGCAAACTGATCGGTTTTCAGTAGTAAAAGTGATTTCCAATAGTGAGGTGTGTTTGTATTGTTGCAGTGGTGCAGTGGCGCGTCAGCCCAGAGCACTGATACCACCACCACTGAATGTGGAGAATGTAAGTCACTCTCTCACTGAGTATACGTCACATTACTTCACTCTGTTAACACGCAGTATACCATTATTCTTCTGTTTCTCATTTCAGACGAATGACGTACTTCGACACGTGTGGAAGAACAGCAGGAAGACCAACATGATGAAACCCGGCAATGTTGATTATTAAATGTAATTAAAATAAATATATATGTATATGAAGAACATAATAAATGGTTTGTGAACAGTAATTTATTGATTTAATGACAGTTAATTTAATTTCCCTAGGGTGTCTTCCCCTTATTCAGAGGTTACCCTCATAGCCCAGCCGCTGCGTCCTCCAGCCGCAGCCAAGGCCACGGAGGAGTGCAGGTTGGGGGTGGCGGGGGTCAGCACGCCGACTCCCCCGACCGTAAGGCGACTACTTTGACCTTTTAGAGACGCTACCTTTCTATCAGGATAGCTCCTCAATTGGCCCCCCAGGGACCTAACGAGGCTGAGTGCACCCCGTAACAGTTAATTTAATGATTTGCTAAAAATAGTCCAAGAAGAGCAACTTTTAGACTGCCTAGTAAGGTAATATGGCCACCCTGGAGACAGTGGCGCACTCACAAGGTGGTGACTTGAACTAGAACAGAGGACGCCAGTAGTGCCAACCCCAGTGTCAAATCTTGCTCTCAGTGTGAACGTCAGTTTTCGATACGTTTTTGTTACAGAACGTATTTTATCTTGAAATATAACTATTATAAACGAGCTTTTTGCACGACATAAGTCTAGGATTCTACTTAGAGCAGTAGGTAAACATAACCTCAACAAACAAGCACCGTATTAAAACACTCGCTTCTGCTAATATGGCCCCTTATTGCTGCTATTTCACGTAAAACTGCATTTGTTTATAATATTTGTTTGAAAAACAACTGTTAATATTAAAATATTTTGTAAAATTATGCGCGTTCACGTATTTGCATAGCTCACTCTCTCATTGTTATGTGTATTCAGGATAGGGCCGGGCCATATTTGGAACGACTTTCTCATGGATAAACAAACGCCACTTTTTTATTTCATAATATTTTGCTAACTTCTAAATCAAGTTGTTGTTGTTATTATAGTGACGTTATATGCAACTGTAAGGTTAAGTGTATGAACAACAATACAAAGGGGCCATATTTGGGGACGTTACTCATACTTACAGAAAGTACTGCATTGCATTATTGCCATTGTATCTACAAGGAAATATATAACAAAACGATTTTGATATATCTTAATTCGATTAACATGAAGTAAAAGAATAGGCTTTGTAACAAATGGGTAGAGAAAGTCATATGACTAACACGTAACATTTTTATTATTTGAAAGCAACCCATAAGAATATTTCAACAAAAGTAACATCCAAGAGCAAGTTTTAGAACCACGTGACATATTCAAACAGGATTTTCCTGTAATAAATTTCTTCTACCTCATTAAAATGTTTTCCAAGATGAAATATTTACTTCAGATTTTCGGTATAGTGTGACAAATGACAACTTGAGCTGTTTTAGGTCACTTTATTTCTTCTTCTCTCAAACTAGAAAAAAAAAAATAAATAAAAAAAAATAATAAAAAAAAAATAAAAAAAACCGAGAAAATCCAGAGCAGTTATTTTTTCTTACTTTATTTTCTTGTAACTATATGCACATTAACACATTAAGTGATTAAATCACTCTCTGCAGCCCTCGTCACTCTACTCTTTACACACGTCTACAATTGAGGCAAGCAAGCCAGGACTTCCCCATGCCTTATTTAATAACACTGCTTGTCAGCATGAGAATTTTTTATTTCTTATAGAGAAAATACTGCAATAGAGTGGGCAGAGAAAGTCATGTGAATGTACACAGACTTTGTTGTTTTATTGTAAAAACCACGCATTTTAAGTAAAATAATGTTATTTTCTATACACAATTTTTAGTGTGTATCCTAAAAGTGGAATCTCTGTAAATAAACGTTTGTGTCCGTAACAAATAACACGAGTTTTTAAAAGTTTATTTACGGACCACATTTAAAAAGTTCATTCACAAGCATTATAAAGCAATTTTTCAATGTTTGTATTATCAGCATGTTAAAAAAAATTATTTGATAAATGGTTCATTACCCTTTGAGAGTTTTGACTTGACTTCTTTAACACCCTGTAGGGCTAGATACAAGTGCCCCGTCCTCAACTGCACCAATAAGTACTAGTGCCGACTTAAGAGCGCCATTGTGACCCTGTTCGCGGGTGTACGCTTCAAAGAGCCAAGGTCAAGATAGCTCACACCACTTGGTGGCCACGTCCGTTGTAAAGAGAGCTAAGATCAAGTTACCTTACACCACTTGGCGGCCACGTCCGTCGCAAAGAGAGCTAATATCGGGCTACCTCACACCACTCGCGGCGAGCAAACATACAACAATGAGCGAAGCGCTTCAAGAACGTTCGCGAGACTCCCCGCTGTCGGCTCGTTTGTTAAAGCGTAGGGTATCTCAGTGGCGACACGGAGATCGGAAGACCCGTGGCTGAAATCCCGATTATATCATTGAATTTTTGAGTCTCATTTTAGCCTCTAAGAGCTTACCGTAGACAAGAACAGTTAATTGCATTGTTTGAATGTTTACCACTTCGAAGGCGTTAGCTGTGAAAGTTGTTACTGGCCTGGATGGAACTGCAGTTCTATATGAGCAATACTTTTTGTAACTAGCCGTACACAATTATGTTTAAACAGCGACTCGGCGTTTATGTAAGAGTGACAAGTGCACACGTGTCTGCGTAACACAGAGAGATTAACCGGAGGTTTAGATAACCCCTAGGTAGGTAGATAAATCAATTCACAGATAGTGCAGCAAGTTGCCACGACTGATGTTCAAGTTGGTGATAATGCAGGACAGGTGTGTGTCACACAGCAGGTACATAAGGTGTAAGAATGCAGACAGACGGGCACTTCAACATGTGTCCAAATAAACACGAGGCTCAACCTAGGTGTAATGGTTGTAGTGATAAAATCACCAAACTGCGGACCCCTCCCACTTGCGGACCACGCTTTACGCACCATCCTCATGCGACTGCGCAGTGCGCCTGCGCCTCGGTCCAACCTCAACATTAGTCCCAATGCACAACTTGGCAATAACACGTCTTTTAGGTAAGAGTATGTTTTGAGGACCCTCTGTATAGTGTTGAAGTCATTAGCAGCGGAAGGAACGTGAGGAAGAGTTTCACAACTTCCTGGAATGCGATTGTTACGGGATGAGCAACACTTATACGTGTTATTAACTTACCAGAAGTAGCTGTGTCGAAATATTCAAGTCGTCTCTATTGGGTTGGACTCGGTGGGAAAGTGACTCTCGATAGTCACGTGGGTGCGACACTGCAGTAGAGTGTAATACAGATGGTGTAATGTTTTGTTACAGTGGTGCACTCCTGTGTCAGGCCAGGAAACCAGCAGCAGTGCCGGTGTTTCTGGTCCAGGTTAGTCACTCTCTCACTCTCTCAGTATATATCACATTACTTCACTCTGTTAACACTCACTATAGCATTATTCTTGTGTTTCTCATTTCAGATAACTAATCTACTTTCACTCATGTAGAAGAACAGCAGGGAGAAGATGAAGAAGAATATAATAGCAAAGTTGAATATCTCTGTGAAGGTAGATTAATTACACATATAAATGTAATCAAAATGAGTAAATGTATACTGAGAAATTAATAAATAGTTTATAAAATTAATTTATTGCTTTAATTAAAGTTATACAAATGCCTTACACAAATAATACATCAGCACCATCTATGTTACTTAAGGGGACTAGAAACTACATTTTGTACACATTTTAGAAGACCAAGAAGAGCTCTTCAGTAATTGGTCAAAAATATGTCATCTAAAACTTGGATACGCTATGGTGAAATGAAATAAAACTCCCGCGATGACATTCTCCAATTGGGGTTTTCTCGGGGTTTTTCCCAGGTGACAGGTGTTTACCTTACATCCCCCGTTTCACTTCCTTTTATTTCATCCCTTCTATCTGGATTACCATGACCTGCGGTATGGAAACACGGTGTTTGGCTGAGATGCGACGCTGTGGTCGACCGGAGTCACTTCCATAGACTTACCGATGAGCCGACACTGACTGATGAGCCGACACTGACTGATGAGCCGACACTGACTGATCAGCCGACACTGACTGATGAGCCGACACTGACTGATGAGCCGACACTGACCGATGAGCCGACACTGACTGATGAGCCGACACTGACCGATGAGCCGACACTGACTGATGAGCCGACACTGACTGATGAGCCGACACTGACTGATGAGCCGACACTGACTGATGTGCCGACACTGACTGATGAGCCGACACTGACTGATGAGCCGACACTGACTGATGAGCCGACACTGACTGATGAGCCGACACTGACCGATGAGCCGACACTGACTGATGAGCCGACACTGACTGATGAGCCGACACTGACTGATGAGCCGACACTGACTGATGAGCCGACACTGACTGATGAGCCGACACTGACCGATGAGCCGACATTGACTGATGAGCCGACACTGACTGATGAGCCGACACTGACTGATGAGCCGACACTGACTGATGAGCCGACACTGACTAATGAGCCGACACTGACTAACGAGCCGACACTGACTAACGAGCCGACACTGACTGGTATGAGATGAAAATTAGCGTCAAGGAAAGAGGAAACAGATAACCAGGGAAGTAGAATGTAGGTATAAGAACTTGTAGAAAAACAAGGTTTGGACATACGAAAAGCATTGGTGAAGGAAGATGGCCTAGGGAATATCAGAATGGACAAGGTCGGCCAAGAAGACCTGGAGCAGTGAATTGAGTGAGGCAATGAGAGTGAGAAACCTAAAAGATAAGAGTCTAGGTAGGGAGAATTACAGACTACGAATACAGAATCGGTGCCAAGCGAACAAATCGGTCAGAAGTAATAATAAATTAACATTATTATTGTTATTTACTATTATTATAATTATTCACTGATATAATTTGGAACGTATAAACGACTTAATGATATCGAATTTGTAGCAAAGAAATTGTGCGACAATTATTGCAGTTAGACATTAGTCAGTTTTGAAGCGCGGGTGTGTCCCCCCGGAGCGCCATAAGCGTACTACATCCGAGGGTTCGTGCAGATGTAAAATAATATTAATTCTTATTATTAGTTTTTGGATTAATAATTAAAATTATTATTCTTTTTACTTTCTCTTGTGGTAAATAGGGAAGTATTGTTAGAGAGTAGACAGTTGCGTTGCGTTGCGCGCTCCGCCATATTGAAACCAAGTTAACGAAGCGATTGCTGCTTCCTACCAGGGCTCGAAGCAAGCACTTCTACGAAACGGAACTCTTAATCTAGTCGCTAAATGAAAACTTTTACGAAAAGAAACGCTAATGAAACCGAATATATAATTAACTCGGACTATACAACGTATTTTCTGTCACGTGAAGAAGCTTTCTCACTAAAACGAGCCGGAATTATACATAATAGTTCATATTGGGAACATTCATATGTTTAGAAAAGGCGCTCTGTTCAGCTGTTTGACAGACAGAGAAAGTGAACAAAGACACTGAAAGGACAGAGTCAAGGTTACGAGAACAAAACATTGCTGGTTTGCAATATCACGAAAGAGTGCGCTATTAACGTCCGTAAAGTAGAACTGTGTTATTGTGCATTTAGTTACAAGAAAATAAAGTAAGAAAAATAACTGCTCTGGATTTTGTCGTTTATTTATTTATTTATTTTTTAGTTTGAGAGAAGAAGAAATAAAGTGACCTAAAACAGCTCAAGTTGTCATTTGTCACACTATACCGAAGATCTGAAATAAATATTTCATCTTGGAAAACATTTTAATGAGGCAGAAGAAATTTATTACAGGAAAATCCTGTTTGAATATGTCACGTGGTTCTAAAACTTGCTCTTGGATGTTACTTTTGTTGAAATATTCTTATGGGTTGCTTTCAAATAATAAAAATGTTACGTGTTAGTCATATGACTTTCTCTACCCATTTGTTACAAAGCCTATTCTTTTACTTCATGTTAATCGAATTAAGATATGTCAAAATTGTTTTGTTATATATTGCCTTGTAGATACAATGGCAATAAGGTAGTGCAATAGGCTTTAAACGATATTCAGATGCTTTAAGAGCTAGTCGCTCTGTGATTGTTTGGACATTTGATTTTCTTTGCAAGGCGAGGAGGTAATAAAACGAATTACGAGCTCATATTTGATAAAACTATAAATGTTGGGAAATTCAAACCGATAACAAGGAATATCTCGGAAATGCTTAACTCTAAGACAGAACTATAAATTACTGTTCACAAACCGTTTATTATGTTCTTGATATACATATATATTTATTTTAATTACATTTAATAATCAACATTGCCGGGTTTCATCATGTTGGTGTTCCTGCTGTTGTTGTACACGTGTGCAAGTAGCTCAGTCATCTGAAACAGAAGAATAATGATATACTGAGTGAATGTGATATATACTTAGTGAGAGAGTGAGTGAGTGAGAGAGTGAGTGAGTGAGAGAGTGAGTCAGTGAGAGAGTGAGAGAGAGTCAGTGAGTCAGTGAGAGAGTGGGTGAGAGAGTGAGTGAGTGAGAGAGAGTGAGTGAGTGAGTCAGTGAGAGAGTGAGTCAGTGGGAGAGTGAGTGAGAGAGTGAGTCAGTGAGTGAGTGAGAGAGTGAGTGAGTCAGTGAGTGAGTGAGTCAGTGGGAGAGTGAGTGAGAGAGTGAGTCAGTGAGTGAGTGAGTGAGTGAGTGACTTACCGGAAGTGACGGCTTCACGTTCAGTGGTGGTGGTTTCAGCGCACTGGGCTGACACGACACTGCACCACTGAAACAAAACAAACATTACAACACACACACGCTCACTGTGATTAACACAAAGAGTGCATCGGCGTGCCCTATTCTGTCGTACTCTCACAAGCACACGAGCCGTTTCCCTCGTCTCAAAGTTGGTCCTTCTAATTCTCAACAGTAAAGCCGTGATTATGACTAACTCGTCTGGCGCTTACACGAACCACCGCAGCAAAAAGCTTTCCTTAACAGAAACTGTTTAAAATAATGTTATCTGTCAGCTCCCAAGTCTTGTGGGTCTAATATTGCGATATCCTGTATATTGTAAATAGCAACTTCTCCATCGAGTAGCTCCTCAATTGGTCCCCCCGGGACTAACGAGGCTGAGTGCACCCCGTGCCAGACCTCCCAGGGGGGAAATCCCCATGCTGATACCGGGGATCGAACCCGGGTCCTCCGAGTCAGAGGCAAGCGCGCTACCAACTGCGCAACGGAGGCGGTCTGCCTTTAATTACTAGTATTAGAGAAATAAAACTAATTGTTGGTGTATTCATTGTTAATACTATGTACTTATTGTAAGTTATATGGTGTAAGTTACCTGAAGCAGTGCAATTGTTGCCACCATTACTGCCACGGCGAGTGAAGCTTTCATGTTGAAGTTGTCTTCTTGTTGGGAAGTGCTCGTCAGATGTCACTGTCTGCATTCCTACACCTTATATACTCGCACTTATCGCAATCGTAGGTTTTATCTTACATAACCTCCAAAATTTGGAAATGTATTTATGTTAGATAAATAAGTAGGTATGTTTAATTAAGTGTGTGTATGTGTGTGTGAGTGTGTGTGTGTGTGAGTGTGTGTGTGAGTGTGTGTGTGTGTGTATATGTGTGTTTGTGTGTGTATGTGTGTTTGTGTGTGTGTGTTATCTAAAGTTGAATATTGCAGTGCTAGTTAATCTCTCAGCGGGAGTCTGGTATCTATAAACCTGCTCATATACGTACGTATGTATGTTTTAATGGACACGCAATTATTCATGTGGACTTGCAAGTGATACAACTTAGCTATTATAATAGATTGTGACTCTCCAGGAGGTATTTCTGTTTCCACAGATGTGCTACTACTTTCAGAGTATTGTTGCTCTGTACTTACTGATTGTTCTGAGAAGTCAGGCCTAGTGTAACACTTTCTTACATATCCTGCACTCTCAAAACTGAAATGTAGGAACGCGTCGGCCATTACGGTGACTATCGTTTTTTTCATTTCATCGAGCTTGGGCGAACTGAAGTGAGGTTATAGTTGCGATTTTGGTTTGTTTACTTTACAAATTGGACATAATCGCGGAAAACGAAAATGTTCACACATTGAAGACAAAGTTGTTACTAATTTTATTAATGAGAACTAATTTATATACAAGCTGCAGTATGCCGAGGATAGAAATGGAAAGAAAAACACAGACTTTGGAAGGAAAATTAAGTACATAAGTAAATATCATATACTGTTTCTGAATAACGTTTAATTATTTTTAATTTGTTTCTACTCTGAAGAAGGTTCTGTAATAGACAACAGAGTAGACTTCGTGGGTATAACCTCGTCACGTGGTAACCTAACCTCACTTAATCGTCTGGTTGAGATTGTGTAGGTATTCGTCAGAAATACTTCACCTGGGAGGTGTGAAGATCCTGTGAGTGTGAATTATCTGTATTACTACAAGTTGTACAATAAACAAGTGCAATATAATGCTACACGAGCGCAATAAAGTAGTACTACAAATATACGTAACCGTCTATTGTAATATACAAAATGCTAGGTTATATTTGTGAACTCTGGAAGTAATTGGAGTTTGTTTATGTATATTTAAGCGTAGTAATAGTAAGGTCGGATGTAATTTTGGTGTTCACCTGCAGTACCGCACGAACTAGTGTCACTTTCCTTCATGTGTCTCATAACCAAAACCTCAAAGGCACCTTCTGAACTACGATTAGCAAACATGGCATGTACCACAAAGCGTTTTCAACAACTGAGCACATTATTAGTATCATCTGTTAATTCATTGGCCAAAATAAACAACAAAGTATCCAATTCCAACTCATTCTTCACTGCTATGCAGCTTCCTCAACAACATTTCAGCCGTTTTACTTAATCATGTGATCTTTTTGGTTCACTTTTAAGTTTCCAGTTTACTCTTCTATGAAAGCATAAATGAAAACTGAACTGAAAGGATCCTAACTTTTCAGTTTTACTTGTAGTTCAGTTTTCAGATTGGAGGAAAGCAAGGATTGAGTCTCAGCTTCACGATTCCAATTTCGTGTTTAGAGTTAGGTTGCCTTTTGTATTTATAATAGATAGGATTTATTTTTTGATGCTATCGGTGTTTTACATTCTTCGTTCCAGCAACTTGCAGTCTTTCTAGATAAATGACATTTCCTAGGAATAGTGACTTCGGCAGATTTCAAAATCAGTTTAGTAAACGAGTTTACTAGTTTGTTAGTATCTAGGGATGTTAGATAGGTTAACAGGTTCTGGAGCTCGTCTTGGAATGGCGGGATAGGCTCAGGGGTAGAAGTGAGGTTAGGAGACTTCACCTAGCTGCTGCCATTGCTTCACATGCTCAAATGCCAAGCGAGTTTACTAGCTTGTTAGTATCTGGGGATGTTAGATAGGTTAACAGGTTCTGGAGCTGGTCTTGGAATGGCGGGGTAGGCTCAGGGGTAGAAGTGAGGTTAGGAGACTTCACCTAGCTGCTGCCATTGCTTCACATGCTCAAATGCCAAGCGAGTTTACTAGCTTGTTAGTATCTGGGGATGTTAGATAGGTTAACAGGTTCTGGAGCTGGTCTTGGAATGGCGGGATAGGCTCAGGGGTAGAAGTGAGGTTAGAAGACTTCACCTAGCTGCTGCCATTGCTTCACATGCTCAAATGCCAAGCGAGTTTACTAGCTTGTTAGTATCTGGGGATGTTAGATAGGTTAACAGGTTCTGGAGCTGGTCTTGGAATGGCGGGGTAGGCTCAGGGGTAGAAGTGAGGTTAGGAGACTTCACCTAGCTGCTGCCATTGCTTCACATGCTCAAATGCCAAGCGAGTTTACTAGCTTGTTAGTATCTGGGGATGTTAGATAGGTTAACAGGTTCTGGAGCTGGTCTTGGAATGGCGCGGTAGGCTCAGGGGTAGAAGTGAGGTTAGGAGACTTCACCTAGCTGCTGCCATTGCTTCACATGCTCAAATGCCAAGCGAGTTTACTAGTTTGTTAGTATCTAGGGATGTTAGATAGGTTAACAGGTTCTGGAGCTGGTCTTGGAATGGCGGGGTAGGCTCAGGGGTAGAAGTGAGGTTAGGAGACTTCACCTAGCTGCTGCCATTGCTTCACATGCTCAAATGCCAAGCGAGTTTACTAGCTTGTTAGTATCTGGGGATGTTAGATAGGTTAACAGGTTCTGGAGCTGGTCTTGGAATGGCGGGGTAGGCTCAGGGGTAGAAGTGAGGTTAGGAGACTTCACCTAGCTGTTGCCATTGCTTCACATGCTCAAATGCCAAGCGAGTTTACTAGTTTGTTAGTATCTGGGGATGTTAGATAGGTTAACAGGTTCTGGAGCTGGTCTTGGAATGGCGGGGTAGGCTCAGCGGTAGAAGTGAGGTTAGGAGACTTCACCTAGCTGCTGCCATTGCTTCACATGCTCAAATGCCAAGCGAGTTTACTAGCTTGTTAGTATCTGGGGATGTTAGATAGGTTAACCGGTTCTGGAGCTGGTCTTGGAATGGCGGGGTAGGCTCAGGGGTAGAAGTGAGGTTAGGAGACTTCACCTAGCTGCTGCCATTGCTTCACATGCTCAAATGCCAAGCGAGTTTACTAGCTTGTTAGTATCTGGGGATGTTAGATAGGTTAACCGGTTCTGGAGCTGGTCTTGGAATGGCGGGGTAGGCTCAGGGGTAGAAGTGAGGTTAGGAGACTTCACCTAGCTGCTGCCATTGCTTCACATGCTCAAATGCCAAGCGAGTTTACTAGCTTGTTAGTATCTGAGATGTTAGATAGGTTAACAGGTTCTGGAGCTGGTCTTGGAATGGCGGGGTAGGCTCAGGGGTAGAAGTGAGGTTAGGAGACTTCACCTAGCTGCTGCCATTGCTTCACATGCTCAAATGCCAAGCGAGTTTACTAGCTTGTTAGTATCTGGGGATGTTAGATAGGTTAACAGGTTCTGGAGCTGGTCTTGGAATGGCGGGGTAGGCTCAGGGGTAGAAGTGAGGTTAGGAGACTTCACCTAGCTGCTGCCATTGCTTCACATGCTCAAATGCCAAGCGAGTTTACTAGCTTGTTAGTATCTGGGGATGTTAGATAGGTTAACAGGTTCTGGAGCTGGTCTTGGAATGGCGGGGTAGGCTCAGGGGTAGAAGTGAGGTTAGGAGACTTCACCTAGCTGCTGCCATTGCTTCACATGCTCAAATGCCAAGCGAGTTTACTAGCTTGTTAGTATCTGGGGATGTTAGATAGGTTAACAGGTTCTGGAGCTGGTCTTGGAATGGCGCGGTAGGCTCAGGGGTAGAAGTGAGGTTAGGAGACTTCACCTAGCTGCTGCCATTGCTTCACATGCTCAAATGCCAAGCGAGTTTACTAGTTTGTTAGTATCTGGGGATGTTAGATAGGTTAACAGGTTCTGGAGCTGGTCTTGGAATGGCGGGGTAGGCTCAGGGGTAGAAGTGAGGTTAGGAGACTTCACCTAGCTGCTGCCATTGCTTCACATGCTCAAATGCCAAGCGAGTTTACTAGCTTGTTAGTATCTGGGGATGTTAGATAGGTTAACCGGTTCTGGAGCTGGTCTTGGAATGGCGGGGTAGGCTCAGGGGTAGAAGTGAGGTTAGGAGACTTCACCTAGCTGCTGCCATTGCTTCACATGCTCAAATGCCAAGCGAGTTTACTAGCTTGTTAGTATCTGGGGATGTTAGATAGGTTAACCGGTTCTGGAGCTGGTCTTGGAATGGCGGGGTAGGCTCAGGGGTAGAAGTGAGGTTAGGAGACTTCACCTAGCTGCTGCCATTGCTTCACATGCTCAAATGCCAAGCGAGTTTACTAGCTTGTTAGTATCTGGGGATGTTAGATAGGTTAACAGGTTCTGGAGCTGGTCTTGGAATGGCGGGGTAGGCTCAGGGGTAGAAGTGAGGTTAGGAGACTTCACCTAGCTGCTGCCATTGCTTCACATGCTCAAATGCCAAGCGAGTTTACTAGCTTGTTAGTATCTGGGGATGTTAGATAGGTTAACAGGTTCTGGAGCTGGTCTTGGAATGGCGGGGTAGGCTCAGGGGTAGAAGTGAGGTTAGGAGACTTCACCTAGCTGCTGCCATTGCTTCACATGCTCAAATGCCAAGCGAGTTTACTAGCTTGTTAGTATCTGGGGATGTTAGATAGGTTAACAGGTTCTGGAGCTGGTCTTGGAATGGCGGGGTAGGCTCAGGGGTAGAAGTGAGGTTAGGAGACTTCACCTAGCTGCTGCCATTGCTTCACATGCTCAAATGCCAAGCGAGTTTACTAGCTTGTTAGTATCTGGGGATGTTAGATAGGTTAACAGGTTCTGGAGCTGGTCTTGGAATGGCGGGGTAGGCTCAGGGGTAGAAGTGAGGTTAGGAGACTTCACCTAGCTGCTGCCATTGCTTCACATGCTCAAATGCCAAGCGAGTTTACTAGCTTGTTAGTATCTGGGGATGTTAGATAGGTTAACCGGTTATGGAGCTCGTCTTGGAATGGCGGGGTAGGCTAAGGGGTAGAAGTGAGGTTAGGAGACTTCACCTAGCTGCTGCCATTGTTTCACATGCTCAAATGCCAAGCGAGTTTACTAGCTTGTTAGTATCTGGGGATGTTAGATAGGTTAACAGGTTATGGAGCTCGTCTTGGAATGGCGGGATAGGCTCAGGGGTAGAAGTGAGGTTAGGAGACTTCACCTAGCTGCTGCCATTGCTTCACATGCTCAAATGCCAAGCGAGTTTACTAGTTTGTTAGTATCTAGGGATGTTAGATAGGTTAACAGGTTCTGGAGCTCGTCTTGGAATGGCGGGATAGGCTCAGGGGTAGAAGTGAGGTTAGGAGACTTCACCTAGCTGCTGCCATTGCTTCACATGCTCAAATGCCAAGCGAGTTTACTAGCTTGTTAGTATCTGGGGATGTTAGATAGGTTAACCGGTTCTGGAGCTGGTCTTGGAATGGCGGGGTAGGCTCAGGGGTAGAAGTGAGGTTAGGAGACTTCACCTAGCTGCTGCCATTGCTTCACATGCTCAAATGCCAAGCGAGTTTACTAGCTTGTTAGTATCTGGGGATGTTAGATAGGTTAACAGGTTCTGGAGCTGGTCTTGGAATGGCGGGGTAGGCTCAGGGGTAGAAGTGAGGTTAGGAGACTTCACCTAGCTGCTGCCATTGCTTCACATGCTCAAATCCCAAGCGAGTTTACTAGCTTGTTAGTATCTGGGGATGTTAGATAGGTTAACAGGTTCTGGAGCTGGTCTTAGAATGGCGGGGTAGGCTCAGGGGTAGAAGTGAGGTTAGGAGACTTCACCTAGCTGTTGCCATTGCTTCACATGCTCAAATGCCAAGCGAGTTTACTAGCTTGTTAGTATCTGGGGATGTTAGATAGGTTAACAGGTTCTGGAGCTGGTCTTGGAATGGCGGGGTAGGCTCAGGGGTAGAAGTGAGGTTAGGAGACTTCACCTAGCTGCTGCCATTGCTTCACATGCTCAAATGCCAAGCGAGTTTACTAGCTTGTTAGTATCTAGGGATGTTAGATAGGTTAACAGGTTCTGGAGCTCGTCTTGGAATGGCGGGGTAGGCTCAGGGGTAGAAGTGAGGTTAGGAGACTTCACCTAGCTGCTGCCATTGCTTCACATGCTCAAATGCCAAGCGAGTTTACTAGCTTGTTAGTATCTGGGGATGTTAGATAGGTTAACAGGTTCTGGAGCTGGTCTTGGAATGGCGGGGTAGGCTCAGGGGTAGAAGTGAGGTTAGGAGACTTCACCTAGCTGCTGCCATTGCTTCACATGCTCAAATCCCAAGCGAGTTTACTAGCTTGTTAGTATCTGGGGATGTTAGATAGGTTAACAGGTTCTGGAGCTGGTCTTAGAATGGCGGGGTAGGCTCAGGGGTAGAAGTGAGGTTAGGAGACTTCACCTAGCTGTTGCCATTGCTTCACATGCTCAAATGCCAAGCGAGTTTACTAGCTTGTTAGTATCTGGGGATGTTAGATAGGTTAACCGGTTCTGGAGCTGGTCTTGGAATGGCGGGGTAGGCTCAGGGGTAGAAGTGAGGTTAGGAGACTTCACCTAGCTGCTGCCATTGCTTCACATGCTCAAATGCCAAGCGAGTTTACTAGCTTGTTAGTATCTGGGGATGTTAGATAGGTTAACAGGTTCTGGAGCTCGTCTTGGAATGGCGGGGTAGGCTCAGGGGTAGAAGTGAGGTTAGGAGACTTCACCTAGCTGCTGCCATTGCTTCACATGCTCAAATGCCAAGCGAGTTTACTAGCTTGTTAGTATCTGGGGATGTTAGATAGGTTAACAGGTTATGGAGCTCGTCTTGGAATGGCGGGGTAGGCTCAGGGGTAGAAGTGAGGTTAGGAGACTTCACCTAGCTGCTGCCATTGCTTCACATGCTCAAATGCCAAGCGAGTTTACTAGTTTGTTAGTATCTAGGGATTTTAAATAGGTTAACAGGTTCTGGAGCTCGTCTTGGAATGGCGGGATAGGCTCAGGGGTAGAAGTGAGGTTAGGAGACTTCACCTAGCTGCTGCCATTGCTTCACATGCTCAAATGCCAAGCGAGTTTACTAGTTTGTTAGTATCTAGGGATGTTAGATAGGTTAACAGGTTCTGGAGCTCGTCTTGGAATGGCGGGATAGGCTCAGGGGTAGAAGTGAGGTTAGGAGACTTCACCTAGCTGCTGCCATTGCTTCACATGCTCAAATGCCAAGCGAGTTTACTAGCTTGTTAGTATCTGGGGATGTTAGATAGGTTAACAGGTTATGGAGCTCGTCTTGGAATGGCGGGGTAGGCTCAGGGGTAGAAGTGAGGTTAGGAGACTTCACCTAGCTGCTGCCATTGCTTCACATGCTCAAATGCCAAGCGAGTTTACTAGCTTGTTAGTATCTGGGGATGTTAGATAGGTTAACAGGTTCTGGAGCTGGTCTTGGAATGGCGGGGTAGGCTCAGGGGTAGAAGTGAGGTTAGGAGACTTCACCTAGCTGCTGCCATTGCTTCACATGCTCAAATGCCAAGCGAGTTTACTAGCTTGTTAGTATTTGGGGATGTTAGATAGGTTAACCGGTTATGGAGCTCGTCTTGGAATGGCGGGATAGGCTCAGGGGTAGAAGTGAGGTTAGGAGACTTCACCTAGCTGCTGCCATTGCTTCACATGCTCAAATGCCAAGCGAGTTTACTAGTTTGTTAGTATCTAGGGATTTTAAATAGGTTAACAGGTTCTGGAGCTCGTCTTGGAATGGCGGGATAGGCTCAGGGGTAGAAGTGAGGTTAGGAGACTTCACCTAGCTGCTGCCATTGCTTCACATGCTCAAATGCCAAGCGAGTTTACTAGTTTGTTAGTATCTAGGGATGTTAGATAGGTTAACAGGTTCTGGAGCTCGTCTTGGAATGGCGGGATAGGCTCAGGGGTAGAAGTGAGGTTAGGAGACTTCACCTAGCTGCTGCCATTGCTTCACATGCTCAAATGCCAAGCGAGTTTACTAGCTTGTTAGTATTTGGGGATGTTAGATAGGTTAACCGGTTATGGAGCTGGTCTTGGAATGGCGGGATAGGCTCAGGGGTAGAAGTGAGGTTAGGAGACTTCACCTAGCTGCTGCCATTGCTTCACATGCTCAAATGCCAAGCGAGTTTACTAGTTTGTTAGTATCTAGGGATTTTAAATAGGTTAACAGGTTCTGGAGCTCGTCTTGGAATGGCGGGATAGGCTCAGGGGTAGAAGTGAGGTTAGGAGACTTCACCTAGCTGCTGCCATTGCTTCACATGCTCAAATGCCAAGCGAGTTTACTAGTTTGTTAGTATCTAGGGATGTTAGATAGGTTAACAGGTTCTGGAGCTCGTCTTGGAATGGCGGGATAGGCTCAGGGGTAGAAGTGAGGTTAGGAGACTTCACCTAGCTGCTGCCATTGCTTCACATGCTCAAATGCCAAGCGAGTTTACTAGTTTGTTAGTATCTAGGGATTTTAAATAGGTTAACAGGTTCTGGAGCTCGTCTTGGAATGGCGGGATAGGCTCAGGGGTAGAAGTGAGGTTAGGAGACTTCACCTAGCTGCTGCCATTGCTTCACATGCTCAAATGCCAAGCGAGTTTACTAGTTTGTTAGTATCTAGGGATTTTAAATAGGTTAACAGGTTCTGGAGCTCGTCTTGGAATGGCGGGATAGGCTCAGGGGTAGAAGTGAGGTTAGGAGACTTCACCTAGCTGCTGCCATTGCTTCACATGCTCAAATGCCAAGCGAGTTTACTAGTTTGTTAGTATCTAGGGATGTTAGATAGGTTAACAGGTTCTGGAGCTCGTCTTGGAATGGCGGGATAGGCTCAGGGGTAGAAGTGAGGTTAGGAGACTTCACCTAGCTGCTGCCATTGCTTCACATGCTCAAGTGCCGTGTTTGAGGTTAGGGAAGGATTTTTACTAATACCTTATTAACTCGCTTGTTATATTCCTTGAATTGTTAGCATAAGTATATTTAGTAGACACGTTCTACTTGTCTGTTATGTGTGGTGAGCGTATTCCTGGAAAGTTCCCAGTTAAACTTGGAGCACATACAATAATGTTATAATGGTAAGGCATAAACATAATGTCTTTTAAATGTTTGTTTTTGAATTGGGCGTTTCTTTATTTTTCCTGGTTCAACGCGTAAGCTTGGAATGCTGTTGGCAATCTTTGGTTGCTTGTATTTGCTTTTCAACTTTTCCTTTCTGACAATACTTTTCCGTTTGCTCTGCTATCGAACTTTCTTCCTGCTTTTCTTTGAAGGTGAATTACTTCTTAGCTGACCATTATTTTTACTTTAAGTAGAGGAAATATTGTATTGCACCCAAGCATACGATGTGGACATTTCACCGAAAATATATGTATGTTTTGAGACCCCCTAAATAAAAAAAAGACAAATTTTTTAGAAAAAGGTCCATCTGTGTGTGTGTGTCACTGTGGCAACACAACTCAAAAACGAAAAGTGAGTAAAAAACCAAAATTGGTATTTAAGCTTAATGATGAATTTTGAAGAAAATTCCTTATTTGTAAACTACCTTTTACATAAAAAATTGTTAAAAAATTTCATTTTCTTTAAACTTGCTCTAACGATTTTGATTAAAATGCCATACGTTTGAGATATTTTATGGCAAATGAAATGTATATTTTGATTTTTCTGGCAGACGTTGACATTCCAGACGAACACACACATGGATGCATCTTTTTCTAAAAATGTGTTCTTTTTTTATTGAGGGGGGTCTCAAAACATACATTTCCTGTTAAATGTCGACATGGCATGTTTGGGTACGCACTATACGTACGCAGTGGAGAAGGTGGTGCCTGATTTATACCTTGATGGAGGAAAAGTAAATTTGTAAGTCATCTTGCGTTTTCCAGTAAGTTGAGTGAAATGTGCGTGGTAAAGGAAGTAAAAATGAATAAGTACCAGATTAAATACCATTTATTATACGTATTGTTAATGTAGTGATGTGGAACTTTGCTTATTTCCCAATGAAAGCCGCTCACTTATCCTGAAAACAAAAACTAAATTAGCTTGTGTCGAAATATTACAAAAGTGCAAAGTCTCTATTCTATTACATTATGTGTTTAACTCTTTCTTTTAAGGTTATGGTTGTGAATAAATACATAACAACCAGATTCACGTCTGAAGCAAATGTGACAACGAAAATTAAACAAACAGCAACTGTAAAGGTCTCTAAAAAGAAAAACAAAGGTCCATCTAATGTTTTAGGCAAACTGGATGACTGTTAAAAGTAATATTCAGTACTAAACTGCGCACGCGCGCACGCGCTGCGGAGTGATACAATAGCAGTGTTTATGTGCGTACTTACGTCATCACAACAATCAGTATCGTAGTTATCCTCGTCATCAGTGTCCCACTGGGCTGCACTGCACCACTGCAACAAACATTAATTACAATTAATAATTCATTTTAGTCGCAGAATAATGTGGAATCCAATATAGAGTACTCACAAAATAATCATTGTGACGTACTTAGGACATAATTCACAAACAATTGAAATGAGAAACAATCACTTGTGAGAACAAAAAAGGGGTTGTTGGTGTTGTAGACAGAAGTGTTACGCAGACTCTCCTCCTCGGTATGACGTAACATGTGCTCCTGGGAGAACTCGCTAGATGGCAGCATCTCCCAGATAAACTAAACCGCTCCATATGATATACGTACCTTCACTTGAAGTGAAAGTTCGATGTCACTTTTTACTTATTTTGGGTGGAATTGTAATACTTTCTCTACTTAGTGTATGTAGATTAAACAACAGTCGTTTTCTTTATTGTAAAACACTACGACAGTCATATGTTATGTGCCATGTCGTACCTGAAGCAGTGCGATTGTTACTGCCACGGCGAGTGAAGCTTTCATGTTGAACTTCTCTTGTTCTTCTTGTTGTTGGGAAGTGCTCGTCAGATGTCACTCAGACATCTACTTGTATATTACTATGTTTTGCATTATCTATTACCTAAAAATGTACAAACTAGTCATTCTGCTAGGTGACTGTTATCTTTAACCTCAAAGTTTGCAAATTAATCTATTGTGACTTTGGTGGGTGTAAAGTAAAGAAGACAGATGTAGTCGAGATAAAGAAACACTTTTATTTCCGTAAACAGTAACTTTGTACACTCGTTGCAACAGCAAGAAAGTCTTTTGCGATTCACCAACAGCACGGCTCCGAATTCGTAACACAAAAACTGTCCCTTCTCACACTTTCCCGCTATTTATATCTCCCAGTCACTATTCTGGAAACTTCAGGAAAGTTCAGTTATTATTGCGGTGAAACACAAAGCAGAAAATTCCAGAAGTCTCTATCCCTTTCTCTCTTTCGGCAAGCGCCCCAACAATGCGGCCATTCTCTGTCTCTTCCCTTCGGCTTCTTTGCGGTAGTACCGACAATAATGCGATGGGCGACACTGCTCCCTGCTCAAGGCTGGTCGTCCCAAACAGCACCATCGTAACGGGCCAGACGATCCAGGTGTACCACTAACATCTTCCCTCGGGGCACCTTCTGGATGCGGTAGACTACGTCGTTAATCCTCTTTACCACTCGGTACGGTCCTTGCCACGGTTGTTGAAGTTTTGGGCAGCGTCCCTTGGTCCGGGTAGGGCGGTACAACCAGACCATGTCACCTTGCTGGAATCCTCGGCTGTTGGCTTGCCTGTCCTACCGGGTCTTCATGCGGTCGCTCGCCATCTGGATGTTCTGACGAGCCATCTCGTGCATGTCGTGGAGATGGTCTACTAGATTCTCCACATGCTCGGTTGCCGGCTGTTTCGCTTCCGGGGGGCTCCCAAAAGCCAGGTCACAAGGGAGGCGTAGCTCTCGGCCGAACATTAGGCTTGCTGGTGTCATCCCGGTGGTGTCGTGTGTCAACGAACGGTAGGCCAGCAAGAACAGTGGTACCTTGAGGTCCAAGTCTCTCTGATGGCTGGCCACGACCTTCCTCAGGTGCTCCTCTAGGGTCTTGATGTATCTCTCGACCATGCCGTCCGACTGTGGATGTAGGGCTGTTGTGCGGGTCTTGTTCACCCCAAGTCTTTCCAATGCCTCCTTCATTAGGTGCGACTCAAAATTGGTGCCCTGGTCGCTGTGGAGCTCTAACGGGACCCCAAAACGGCAAAACAGCTGTTCCACGAGGCAGTCTGTAATCGTCTTCGCCTCTTGGTTTGGAATGGCATACACCTCCGGCCACTTGGTGAAGTAGCCCACAGCTACCATCAGGTACTTGTTGCCTCGATCGGACACTGGGAAAGGTCCAGCTATGTCGACGGCGATGCGTTCGAAGGGTGCTCTGACGTTGTACTGTTGCATGCGACCCCGGCTCCTAGTCTGGGGCCGCGACTCGCCGCGCACACGTGACATTGACGGCACCAGTTCTCAGCGTCTGCTCGGAGCCTCAGCCAGTAGTAGCGCTGTCGGAGTTTGTCGATCGTCCGGTTTGCTCCTAGGTGTCCACCCGAGGTACCGGCGTGCACTTCCTCCAAGACTTCCGGGACCCTACTTCGGGGAAGTACCAACTGCTCTTTCTGGGTCTTCCCATCAGGTGATTCCCATACCCGGAACAGCACGCCCTCTTTGGTCTTCAACGAGTCCCATTGGGCCCAGTACGACTTGTATGTAGCGCTTCTGGGTGCGATGTCCTCCCAGGTTGGTCTCGTCCCTGCCTGCACTTCTTTCAAGAGTGGCCCCAAGTCGGCGTCCGCCAGCTGCTCCCGCCTCAGGCCCGCGCTATCCCATCCATCCACAGGCACTGCCGTGACCACTCTGACAGCTGCGGCACGCTCCTTCTCTTCCACTCTTGCGCATTGGCCGCACTCTTCTGGGCAGGGTCTTCGGGACATGGGGTCTGCGTTGCCGTGGCTCTTCCCTCTGCGATGTTCGGAGGTGAAGTCGTACTCCTGCAACCTCTGGACCCAACGGGCTGTCTGGCCCTCCAGGTTTCTAAAGCTAACTAGCCAAGTTAGGGCGGAGTGATCTGTCCTCAGGTGGAATGGCTGACCGTACAGGTACTTGTGGAAGTGCTCCAAGGTCTTCACTACCGCCAGTGGCTCTCGTCGGGTGACACAGTAGTTCTTCTCTGCCTTGGACAACGTCTTGCTGTAGTAGGCTATCACCCACTCGTGGCCGTTCTGGACTTGGGATAGGACGCCTCCAATGCAATGGTCGCTGGCGTCGGTGTCCACAATGAAGGCGTCGCCTGGTTGTGGGAATCCCAAAATAGGAGCACTGCAGAGCGTCCTCTTCAGTTGCCGGAAAGCGCCTTCGGCGTCCTCCGTCCACACATAAGGTCGATGTTCTTCCGTCAGGCGAGTGAGGGGTTTGGCGATGCTGGAGAAACCCTTTATGAAGCGGCGGTAATAACTGCACAATCCAAGGAAACTGCGCAGTTCTCGCTTATCCTTTGGGCGAGGCCAATCTCTCACGGCCTGTGTCTTCTCCGGATCCGTGGCCACTCCGGTTGGTGAGACTATGTGGCCCAAGTAGTTGACTTCCCTGCGGAAGAGCTGGCACTTCTTGGCGTTCAGCTTCAAGCCGGTCGCCTGCAGTCTCTGTAGCACCTTGGTCAGTTTGTCAAGATGGTCTTCGAATGTCTTGCCGACGATGATGATGTCGTCCAGGTATAACAGGCAGGCGTCATAAGTCAATCCTCTCATTACTGACTCCATGAGGCGTTGGAAGGTAGCTGGTGCGTTGCACAGACCAAAGGGCATAACTGTGAACTGCCAAAGCCCTTGGACTGTCGAGAATGCGGTCTTCTCCTTGTCTCTCGGGTCTAGAGCCACCTGCCAGTAACCCGATTTCAGGTCCAGGGTTGAGAACCACTGCGCACCAGCAAGCGTGTCCAGGGTGTCATCAATCCGGGGTAAGGGGAAGCAGTCCTTCCTGGTGACAGCGTTCAGCTTCCTGTAATCTACGCAGACGCGTAGCTCGCCATTCTTCTTCTTCACCAGAACTACAGGGAACACCAAGGACTGTCAGACTCTTCGATCACTCCCTTGGTTCTCATGTCCTCCAGCATGTCTCGTACCGCCGCTTGTTTAGCCAACGGAACGCGTCTAGGTGGTTGCCGAATAGGCCGGGCGTCTCCGGTGTCGATGTGGTGAAGCACTCGGTCCGTGCGGCCGTAATCGCTGCTGCCTTGGCTGAAGACGCGCTGATATCGTCTCAGCAGTTGTTGGACCTTCTCTTTCTGTTCAGCGGTCAGGTGGTCGTTCGCCCTCTCCAGTAAGCCTTCCAGCCGGGGCCCCAGGTGTTGCGTCGGCACCGGCTCCTGGGTCTTGTCTATTGGTGTTACGCTGACCACGGGCTCGCACGCCCCCAACTCTCTATCCCTTTCTCTCTTTCGGCAAGCGCCCAACAATGCGGCCATTCTCTGTCTCTTCCCTTCGGCTCCTTTGCGGTAGTACCGACAATAATGCGATGGGCGACAATATTAACCTACTGAATTATCTGAGCGGATTTGAATATTACATGTAGGTAGATTAATTAGGACCGTAGGAAAGTTACAAGGAGAACGTGGTAGACCTCTCACTAATACAGGGATAACGCAAAACATTCCAATTACGTAAGTTAGTCTAATATTGATATTTTAGCAATAAAGTTAATGAGTGTTGAGTAATTGTATCGTCCAAGTCAGCTGTTGGACAGACAGAGAAAGTGAACAAAGACACTGAACGGACAGAGTCAAGGTTAGGAGAAGAAAACACTGCTGGTTTGCAATATCACGAAAGAGTGAAATAGAGCACAACTGTCTTATTGTGCATTTAGTTACAAGAAAATAAAGTAAGAAAAATAACTGCTCTGATACAAATAAAGAGTCGCTACTGGCGTCCTCTGTTCTAGTTCATGTCACCACCTTGTGAGTGCGCCACTATCTGCACGGTGGCCATATTACCTTACTAGGCAGTCCAAA
Source organism: Tenodera sinensis (assembly GCA_030765045.1). Lineage (NCBI taxonomy): Eukaryota > Metazoa > Arthropoda > Insecta > Mantodea > Mantidae > Tenodera > Tenodera sinensis. The sequence continues at coordinate 5,135,965 of CM060963.1, forward strand.
AGTTGCCCTTCTTGGACTATTTTGTAGCAAATCATTAAATTAGCTGTCATTAAAACAATAAATTACTATTCACAAACCATTTATTATGTTCTTCATATACATATATATTTATTTTAACTACATTTAATAATCAACTTTGCCGGTTTTCATCATGTTGGTCTTCCTGCTGTTGTTGTACACGTGTGCAAGTAGGTCACTCATCTGAAACAGAAGAATAATGATATACTGAGTGAAGTAATGTGATATATACTTAGTGAGTGAGTGAGTGAGTGAGAGAGAGTGAGTGAGAGAGTGAGAGAGAGTGAGTGAGAGAGTGGGTGAGAGAGTGGGTGACAGAGAGAGTGAGAGAGTGAGTGAGAGAGTAGAGAGAGTGAGTGAGAGAGACTGGGTGACAGAGAGAGTGCGTGAGAGAGTAGAGAGAGTGAGTGAGAGAGTAGAGAGAGTGAGTGACAGAGAGAGTGCGTGAGAGAGTAGAGAGAGTGAGAGAGAGTGGGTGACAGAGAGAGTGCGAGAGTGAGTGAGAGAGTGAGAGAGTGAGTGACAGAGAGAGTGCGAGAGTGAGTGAGAGAGTGAGAGGGTGAGAGAGTGAGTGAGAGAGTGAGTGACAGAGAGAGTGTGAGAGTGAGTGAGAGAGAAGAGAGAGTGAGTGACAGAGAGAGTGTGAGAGTGAGTGAGAGAGAAGAGAGAGTGAGTGAGAGAGTGAGTGACAGAGAGAGTGCGAGAGTGAGTGAGAGAGTGAGAGTGAGTGATAGAAAGTGGGTGACAGAGAGAGTGCGAGAGTGAGTGAGAGGGTGAGAGAGTGAGTGAGAGAGTGAGTGAGAGAGTGAGTGACAGAGAGAGTGTGAGAGTGAGTGAGAGAGAAGAGAGAGTGAGTGACAGAGAGAGTGTGAGAGTGAGTGAGAGAGAAGAGAGAGTGAGTGAGAGAGTGAGTGACAGAGAGAGTGCGAGAGTGAGTGAGAGTGAGAGAGTGACTTACCAGGAGTCATAGTAGTGGTGTCATCACATCCAGTGCTGGTTGTATCCTGGGCTGACACGACACTGCACCACTAGAACAAAACAACATGACGTGTAACTTGTAATATTACACCAACCGTAGTTTGTGTGCTCAACTGCAGGCAAGTTAGGGAACGTTCACTCGGTGTGAAGGAATAACGCGTTTGTCCGTGGTTACTCAGTTCCAGTGGCGGCACGTTCTTATTCTACTCCGCCATGTTTCTGAGGATACTTTATTGCCACTATTTATGTTTCACAAAGTCGTCAATATTTGGTACAAAAGATGAAGTGCGCAGTCTCACACTTATCTTGCTGCGATACTCAGTAGTTCATTTTCACTTTCTCTACTGGTAAGTAGGCGAAGTATTGTATTCCACCCAAATATTCCATGTCGAGACTTCACCGAAAATATATGTTTTGAGACCCCCTGAATCCAAAAAAAAAAAGCATTTTTAGAAAAAGGTCCCTGTGTGTGTGTATCAGTCTGTGGACAGCATAACTCAAAAACGAAAACTCAGTTAAAAACCAAAGTTGGTATTTAAGTTTAACATCTTTCAAGGATGCGACACGAAGAGTTTGAAGAGAATAGCCCCACCCTAAACTACCCTTTCCATGGAAAATTGTTCGGAAATTTTGAATTTCTTGCAAATGACTAACGATTTTGATTAAAATGTGATATGTTTGAGATATTTTTATGACAAATGAAATGTATATCTTGAATTTTCGGATATTGTTTAGATTAGGTGACGCGAGCACTTGGTCAAAATTTCGTCTTTATCTCGTAAACATAAATATTGGTCCTCACATTGACTTGTACTACCAGTACTCCGTGCCATCCGCCTCTGACTAGCAGGTCAATACAATACAATACAATACAATACAATACTTGCTGTCCTTACTAGACGTGGTACTGTAGTGTAAGTTACCTGAAGTAGTGCAATTGTTGCCACCATTACTGCCACGGCGAGTGAAGCTTTCATGTTGAAGTTGTCTTGTTGCTGCGAAGTGCTCTTCAGATGTCACTGTCTGCATCCCTACACCTTATATACCTACAGAGTGACATTCACTTGTCCTGCATTATCACCAACTTCAACATTTGCAAATCTAGTCATGCTAAAAACTGTATTATCTAAAAAGCACTTTTGGCAATTGCAAATGATCTAAATATGAATAAGAAGTCGCTACTTAGTCTCGCTTTGACACCCACACGACCGTGATAGAGATAAACGTAAGCAGATATTCACGCTCTAATGAACATTTATGTAAATTAATTTAAATTACGTGCATGGTCATGCATATTGCTTAGTTTCTGTGTACGGCTACGAGCAAAAACATCTGAAGTGTTGCACTCACATGACTTTCTCTACTCACTCTTGTACTAACCATTCTTACAAACTCCCATTCCTATATCTTCTTCGTGTTAGTTGATATAAACATTTGTACAAATTATTTTATTGCTTATTTCCTTGTAGGTACAAGGGGAATATGGGAATACAGTAGGCCTTGTGCGATATTCATATATTTTAAAGGTTTGAGATTTCGTTCTCTTTGCACACTTAACATAAAACATTCATTAGCGATGTTCCATTTGACAAGTTCTACAGACTATACCTAAATTAGAAGGAATATCTTCGAAATGGTTCACTCTAACAAAAATTTATTTGGACTATTTTAGCGAAACCTACATTTTTGTATAGGAAGATCTTGTCTATCTCCTACGGTTTACCAGTTATACGGGAGTCATCAAGAGTGAACAGGACTAAATAGGCTATAGTCAGAAAACTCATTTCATTTATCATACAAATATCTTAAACGTGTGACAGTTTAAATAAAGTCCTTAGAGACATTTTCAACACAATCAAAACTATCCAAATATTCTCCAAGTAAAGGGTAGCTTAGGATGGGGCTATTTTCTTCAAAATCTTCGTTTCGCATCCCTGAAAGACATTAAACTTCAATACAAACGTTTCGTTACTTTGTTATGCTGTCCACAGACAAACAGACAGCCACACACACTAATACACACAGACACACACACTCATACACACAGACACACACACTCATACACACAGACACACACACACTCATACACACAGACACACACACACTCATACACACAGACACACACACTCATACACACAGACACACACACTCATACACACAGAGACACACACTCATACACACACACTCATACACACAGACACACACACTCATACACACAGACACACACACTCATACACACAGACACACACACTCATACACACAGACACACACACTCATACACACAGACACACACACTCATACACACAGACACACACACTCATACACACAGGCACACACACTCATACACACACACACACATACACACAGACACACACTCATACACACAGACACACACACTCATACACACAGACACACACACTCATACACACAGACACACACACTCATACACACAGACACACACACTCATACACACAGACACACACACTCATACACACAGACACACACACTCATACACACAGACACACACACTCATACACACAGATACACACACTCACACACACAGACACACACTCATACACACAGACACACACACTCATACACACAGACACACACACTCATACACACAGACACACACACTCATACACAGCCACACACACTCATACACACAGACACACACACTCATACACACAGACACTCACACTCATACACACAGACACACACACTCATACACAGACACACACACTCATACACACAGACACACACTCATACACACAGACACACACTCATACACACAGACACACACTCATACACACACAGACACTCATACACAGACACACACTCACACACACAGACACTCATACACACAGACACAAAAACTCATACACACAGACACACACTCATACACACAGACACACACTCATACACACAGACACACACTCATACACACACTCAGACACCCATACACAGACACACACACTCATACACACAGATATACTCATACACACAGACACACTCACACACACAGACACCCATACACAAACACACACACTCACACACACTCTCATACCCACAGACACACACTCATACACACAGACACCCATACACAGACACACACACTCATACACACAGACACCCATACACAGACTCACACACTCATACACACAGACACCCATACACAGACACACACACTCATACACACAGACACTCATACACACAGACACACTCACACACAGACACCCATACACAGACACACACACTCACACACACACTCATACACACACTCTCATACACACAGACACACACTCATACACACAGACACTCATACACACAGATACACACACTCATACACACAGACACACACACACCCATACACACAGACACACACACTCATACACACAGACACACACACTCATACACACAGACACACACACTCATACACACAGACACACACACTCATACACACAGACACACAGACACAAACACTCATACACACAGACACACACACTCATACACACAGACACACACACACTCATACACACAGACACACACACTCATACACACAGACACACACACTCATACACACAGACACACGCACTCATACACAGCCTCACACACTCATACACACAGACACACACACTCATACACACAGACACACACACTCATACACACAGACACTCACACTCATACACACAGACACACACACTCATACACACAGACACGCACACTCATACACACAGACACGCACACTCATACACACAGACACACACACTCATACACACAGACACACACTCATACACACAGACACACACACTGATATACACAGACACACACACTCATACACACAGACACACACTCATACACACAGACACACACACTTATACACAGACACACACACTCATACACACAGACACACACACTCATACACACAGACACACACTCATACACAGCCACACACACTCATACACACAGACACACACACTCATACACACAGACACACACACTCATACACACAGACACTCACACTCATACACACAGACACACACACTCATACACACAGACACACACACTCATACACACAGACACACACTCATACACAGCCACACACACTCATACACAGACACACACACTCATACACACAGACACACACTCATACACAGCCACACACACTCATACACAGACACACACACTCATACACACAGATATACTCATACACACAGACACCCATACACAAACACACACACTCACACACCCTCTCATACCCACAGACACACACTCATACACACAGACACCCATACACAGACACACACACTCATACACACAGACACCCATACACAGACTCACACATTCATACACACAGACACCCATACACAGACACACACACACTCATACACACAGACACTCATACACACAGACACACTCACACACAGACACCCATACACAGACACACACACTCACACACACACACTCATACACACAGACACACACTCATACACACAGACACTCTTACACAGACACACACACAGACACCCATAAACAGACACACACACTCACACACACAGACACTCATACAGACTCACACACTCATACACACAGATACCCATACACAGACACACTCATACACACAGACACTCATACACACAGACACACTCATACACACAGACACTCACACACACAGACCCACTCATACACACACACTCCTACACACAGACACACACACTCATACACACAGACATACACACTCATACACACAGACATACACACTCATACACACAGACATACACACTCATTCACTTATACACACTCATACACAGACACCCATACACAGACACACACACTCATACACACAGTCATACACAGACTCACACACTCATACACACAGACACCCATACACAGACACACACACTCATACACACAGACACTCATACACACAGACACACTCACACACACAGACACCCATACACAGACACACACACTCACACACACTCATACACAGAGACACACACGCAAACAACAGACCATATAATTTATGACTGCAAAAATCTCGAAGAAAAAAGAACATTCAGAAGGAAAATAATTCAAAGAAGAGGAAAATGGCCACCAACTAAAGTCGAAATTGCTAAAAGTTATTTTAAAGAATATATTCAGTATGCCAATGCAATTGATCTGACAAAAAATAATTGAACTGTATAAATCTATGTAATTATTAATGTTAAATTTATAATAAGGAAACCCAACATGTAGTATTACATATTGTAATGGAACATGTAGAACAATAAAAACACACTCATACACACAGACACTCATACACAGACACACACACTCATACACACAGACACACTTATACACACAGACACACACACTCATACACACAGACACTCATACACATATACACACTCATACACAGACACACACACTCATACACACAGACACACACACTCATACACACAGACATACACACTCATACACACAGACACACACACTCATACACACAGACATACACACTCATACACACAGACACACACACTCATACACACAGACACTCATACACAGACATACACACTCATACACATAGACACTCATACAGACATACACACTCATACACACAGACACACACACTCATACACACAGACACTCATACACAGACACACACTCATACACAGACACACACACTCATACACACAGACACACACACTCATACACACAGACACTCATACACAGACACACACACTCATACACACAGACACACTCATACACACAGACACTCATACACAGACACACACTCATACACAGACACACACACTCATACACACAGACACACACACTCATACACACAGACATACACACTCATACACGCAGACACACACACTCATACACACAGACACACACTCATACACAGACACACACACTCATACACACAGACACACACTCATACACACAGACACACACTCATACACACAGACACTCATACAGACATACACACTCATACACACAGACACACACACTCATACACACAGACACATACTCATACACAAACACATACACTCATATGCACAGACACTCATACAGAGACATACACACTCATACACACATACACACTCATACACACAGACACTCACACACACAGACACACTCATACACACACACTCCTACACACAGACACACACACTCATACACACAGACATACACACTCATACACACAGACATACACACTCATACACACATACACACTCATACACTCATACACACATACACACTCATACACACAGACATACACACTCATACACACAGACACACACACTCATGCACACAGACACACACACTCATTTTTTTTAATATTGCATGCCCCATTCAATTCATATGGAATGGGGCATGCAATATTAAAAAAAAAATAAAAAAAAAAATAAAAAACACATACTTCACCTTCAGGTATATAACTAGAAAAAAAAAAAAAACACTCATACACACAGACACACAGACTCATACACACAGACACACACTCATACACACAGACACACACTCATACACACACAGACACTCATACACAGACACACACACTCACACACACAGACACTCATACACACAGACACAAAAACTCATACTCACAGACACTCATACCCACAGACACACTCACACACACAGACACACTCATACACACAGACACAAAAACTCATACACACAGACACACTCATACACACGGACACCCATACACAGACACACACACTCATACACACAGACACACTCATACACACAGACACACTCACACACAGACACCCATACACAGACACACACTCTCATACATACAGACACTCATACACAGACACACACACTCATACACACAGACACACACTCATACACACAGTAACTCATACACAGACACACACTCATACACAGACACACACACTCATACACACAGACACACACACTCATACACACAGACATACACACTCATACACGCAGACACACACACTCATACACACAGACATACACACTCATACACACAGACACACACACTCATACACACAGACACACACACTCATACACACAGACACACACACTCATACACACAGACACACGCACTCATACACAGCCTCACACACTCATACACACAGACACACACACTCATACACACAGACACACACACTCATACACACAGACACTCACACTCATACACACAGACACACACACTCATACACAGACAAACACACTCATACACACAGACACACACTCATACACACAGACACGCACACTCATACACACAGACACGCACACTCATACACACAGACACACACACTCATACACACAGACACACACTCATACACACAGACACACACACTGATATACACAGACACACACACTCATACACACAGACACACACTCATACACACAGACACACACACTCATACACAGACATACACACTCATACACACAGACACACAAACTCATACACACAGACACACACTCATACACAGCCACACACACTCATACACACAGACACACACACTCATACACACAGACACACACACTCATACACACAGACACTCACACTCATACACACAGACACACACACTCATACACACAGACATACACACCCATACACAGACACACACTCATACACAGCCACACACACTCATACACAGACACACACACTCATACACACAGATATACTCATACACACAGACACACTCACACACACAGACACCCATACACAAACACACACACTCACACACACTCTCATACCCACAGACACACACTCATACACACAGACACCCATACACAGACACACACACTCATACACACAGACACCCATACACAGACTCACACACTCATACACACAGACACCCATACACAGACACACACACTCATACACACAGACACACTCACACACAGACACCCATACACAGACACACACACTCACACACACACACTCATACACACAGACACTCTTACACAGACACACACACAGACACCCATACACAGACACACACACTCACACACACAGACACTCATACAGACTCACACACTCATACACACAGATACCCATACACAGACACACTCATACACACAGACACTCATACACACAGACACTCATACACACAGACACTCATACACACAGACACACTCATACACACAGACACTCACACACACAGACACACTAATACACACACACTCCTACACACAGACACACACACTCATACACACAGACATACACACTCATACACACAGACATACACACTCATACACACAGACATACACACTCATTCACATATACACACTCATACACAGACACCCATACACAGACACACACTCATACACACAGACAGTCATACACAGACATACACACTCATACACACAGACACACACACTCATACACACAGACACACTCACACACACAGACACCCATACACAGACACACACACTCACACACACTCATACACAGAGACACACACGCAAACAACAGACCATATAATTTATGACTGCAAAAATCTCGAAGAAAAAAGAACATTCAGAAGGAAAATAATTCAAAGAAGAGGAAAATGGCCACCAACTAAAGTCGAAATTGCTAAAAGTTATTTTAAAGAATATATTCAGTATGCCAATGCAATTGATCTGACAAAAAATAATTGAACTGTATAAATCTATGCAATTATTAATGTTAAATTTATAATAAGCAAACCCAACATGTAGTATTACATATTGTAATGGAACATGTAGAACAATAAAAACACACTCATACACACAGACACTCATACACAGACACACACACTCATACACACAGACACACTTATACACACAGACACACACACTCATACACACAGACACTCATACACACACACTCATACACACAGACACTCATACACATATACACACTCATACACAGACACACACACTCATACACACAGACACACACACTCATACACACAGACATACACACTCATACACACAGACACACACACTCATACACACAGACATACACACTCATACACACATACACACACACTCATACACACAGACACTCATACACAGACATACGCACTCATACACATAGACACTCATACAGACATACACACTCATACACACAGACACACACTCATACACACAGACACTCATACACAGACACACACACTCATACACACAGACACACACACTCATATACACAGACACTCATACACAGACACACACACTCATACACACAGACACACACTCATACACACAGACACTCATACACAGACACACACTCATACACAGACACACACACTCATACACACAGACACACACACTCATACACACAGACATACACACTCATACACGCAGACACACACACTCATACACACAGACACACACTCATACACAGACACACACACTCATACACACAGACACTCATACACAGACACACACTCATACACACAGACACTCATACAGACATACACACTCATACACACATACACTCATACACACATACACACTCATACACACAGATACTCATACACACAGACACACACTCATAAACACAGACACTCATACACACACTCATACACACATACACACTCATACACACACACTCATACACACAGACACAGACACTCATACACACAGACATACAGACACACACATACATACACACACTCATACACACATACACACACATACACACAGACACTCATACACACATACACACTCATACACAGAGACACTCATACACACACACTCATACACACATACACTACTGACAGGACACGGAAGACTTAAAGCATACTACTATAGGTTCCACATCACAGACGACCCAAGTTGTTCACGTAATGGAGGAGAGCAAACAACAGACCATATAATTTATGACTGCAAAAATCTCGAAGAAAAAAGAAGAGCATTCAGAAGGAAAATAATTCAAAGAAGAGGAAAATGGCCACCAACTAAAGTCGAAATTGCTAAAAGTTATTTTAAAGAATATATTCAGTATGCCAATGCAATTGATCTGACAAAAAATAATTGAACTGTATAAATCTATGTAATTATTAATGTTAAATTTATAATAAGCAAACCCAACATGTAGTATTACATATTGTAATGGAACATGTAGAACAATAAAGAATCTTAAAAAAAAAAATACACACATACACATTCATACACATACACACTCATACACACAGACACTCATACACACAGACACTCATACACACATACACACTCATACACACAGACACTCATACACATATACACACTCATACACACATACACACTCATACACAGACACACACACTCATACACAGACACACACACTCCTACACACAGACACACACACTCATACACACAGACACAGACACACTCATACACAGAGACACACACACACTCATACACACAGACACTCATACACATATACACTCATACACACAGACACTCACACACACTCATACACACAGACACTCACACACACTCATACACACAGACACTCACACACAGACACACACACACACATTCATACACACATACACACTCATACACACAGACGCTCATACACTCAGACACTCATACACACAGACACACACACATACACATTCATACACACATACACACAGACACTCATAGACACAGACACTCATACACACAGACTCATACACACAGACACTCACACACATACACACTCATACACACAGACACTCATAGACACAGACACTCATACACACAGACACTCATACACACAGACACTCATACACACACTCATACACACAGACACTCACACAGATACACATTCATACACACATACACACTCATACACACAGACACTCATACACTCAGACACTCATACACACAGACATACACATACACATACATACACACATACACACTCATACACACAGACACTCATACACTCAGACACTCATACACACAGACACACACACACATACACATTCATACACGCATACACACTCATACACAGACACTCATAGACACAGACACTCATACACACAGACACTCATACACACAGACACTCATACACACACTCATACACACAGACACTCACACACATACACATTCATACACACATACACACTCATACACACAGACACTCATACACTCAGACACTCATACACACAGACATACACATACACATACATACACACATACACACTCATACACACAGACACTCATACACTCAGACACTCATACACACAGACACACACACACATACACATTCATACACGCATACACACTCATACACACAGACACTCATAGACACAGACACTCATACACACAGACACTCATACACACAGACACTCATACACACAGACACTCACACACATACACACTCATACACACAGACACACTCATACACACAGACACTCATACACTCAGACACTCATACACACAGACACTCATACACAGACACTCATAGACACACACACTCATACACACAGACACTCACACACATACACATTCATACACACATACACACTCATACACACAGACACTCATACACTCAGACACTCATACACACAGACACTCATACACACAGACACTCATACACACACTCATACACACAGACACTCACACACATACACATTCATACACACATACACACTCATACACACAGACACTCATACACTCAGACACTCATACACACAGACACTCATACACACAGACACTCATACACACACTCATACACACAGACAATCACACACATACACATTCATACACACATACACACTCATACACACAGACACTCATACACTCAGACACTCATACACACAGACACTCATAGACACAGACACTCATACACACAGACACTCATACACACAGACACTCATACACACACTCATACACACAGACACTCACACACATACACATTCATACACACATACACACTCATACACACAGACACTCATACACTCAGACACTCATACACACAGACACACACATACACATACATACACACAGACACACTCATACACACAGACACTCATACACTCAGACACTCATACACTCAGACACACACACATACACATTCATACACACATACACACTCATACACACAGACACTCATAGACACAGACACTCATACACACAGACACTCATACACACAGACACTCACACACATACACACTCATACACACAGACACTCATACACACAGACACACACACATACACATTCATACACACATACACACTCATACACACAGACACTCATAGACACAGACACTCATACACACAGACACTCATACACACAGACACTCATACACACACTCATACACACAGACACTCACACACACACTCATACACACAGACACTCATACACACAGACACACACACTCATACACACAGACACTCATACACACACTCATACACACAGACACTCATACACACACTCATACACACAGACACTCACACACACACTCATACACACGTACACACTCATACACACATACACACTCATACACAGACACACACACTCATACACAGACACACACACTCCTACACACAGACACACACACTCATACACACAGACACAGACACACTCATACACAGAGACACACACACACTCATACACACAGACACTCATACACATACACACTCATACACACAGACACTCACACACACTCATACACACAGACACTCACACACACTCATACACACAGACACTCACACACAGACACACACACACATTCATACACACATACACACTCATACACACAGACGCTCATACACTCAGACACTCATACACACAGACACACACACATACACATTCATACACACATACACACTCATACACACAGACACTCATAGACACAGACACTCATACACACAGACTCATACACACAGACACTCACACACATACACACTCATACACACAGACACTCATAGACACAGACACTCATACACACAGACACTCATACACACAGACACTCATACACACACTCATACACACAGACACTCACACAGATACACATTCATACACACATACACACTCATACACACAGACACTCATACACTCAGACACTCATACACACAGACATACACATACACATACATACACACATACACACTCATACACACAGACACTCATACACTCAGACACTCATACACACAGACACACACACACATACACATTCATACACGCATACACACTCATACACACAGACACTCATAGACACAGACACTCATACACACAGACACTCATACACACAGACACTCATATACACACTCATACACACAGACACTCACACACATACACATTCATACACACATACACACTCATACACACAGACACTCATACACTCAGACACTCATACACACAGACATACACATACACATACATACACACATACACACTCATACACACACACTCATACACTCAGACACTCATACACACAGACACACACACACATACACATTCATACACGCATACACACTCATACACACAGACACTCATAGACACAGACACTCATACACACAGACACTCATACACACAGACACTCATACACACAGACACTCACACACATACACACTCATACACACAGACACACTCATACACACACACTCATACACTCAGACACTCATACACACAGACACTCATACACACAGACACTCATAGACACACACACTCATACACACAGACACTCACACACATACACATTCATACACACATACACACTCATACACACAGACACTCATACACTCAGACACTCATACACACAGACACTCATACACACAGACACTCATACACACACTCATACACACAGACACTCACACACATACACATTCATACACACATACACACTCATACACACAGACACTCATACACTCAGACACTCATACACACAGACACTCATACACACAGACACTCATACACACACTCATACACACAGACAATCACACACATACACATTTATACACACATACACACTCATACACACAGACACTCATACACTCAGACACTCATACACACAGACACTCATACACACAGACACTCATACACACACTCATACACACAGACACTCACACACATACACATTCATACACACATACACACTCATACACACAGACACTCATACACTCAGACACTCATACACACAGACACACACATACACATACATACACACAGACACACTCATACACACAGACACTCATACACTCAGACACTCATACACTCAGACACACACACATACACATTCATACACACATACACACTCATACACACAGACACTCATAGACACAGACACTCATACACACAGACACTCATACACACAGACACTCACACACATACACACTCATACACACAGACACTCATACACACAGACACACACACATACACATTCATACACACATACACACTCATACAGACAGACACTCATAGACACAGACACTCATACACACAGACACTCATACACACAGACACTCATACACACAGACACTCATACACACACTCATACACACAGACACTCACACACACACTCATACACACAGACACTCATACACACAGACACACACTCATACACACAGACACTCATACACACACTCATACACACAGACACTCATACACACACTCATACACACAGACACTCACACACACACTCATACACACGTAGACACTCATACACACAGACACTCATACACACAGACACTCATACACACAGACACTCACACACACACTCATACACACGTAGACACTCATATGAACACTCATACACACAGACACTCATAGACACAGACACTCATACACACACTCATACACACAGACACTCACACACACACTCATACACGCGTACACACTCATATGAACAGACACTGCTACACACAGACAGACAAAGACGAATATTTTTCTAAGAATGCTTGTTTAGGATTCAGGAAGTGTCAAAACATAATTTCCGGTTAAATCTGTAATACTGTACTTGCTGTAGAGAAAGTAAGAATGATAGACGAATGAAGCTGTTATTGTTTTTCGTGCTAAATGCGTAGTGAGGCAAGTAGACAAGTGTGAGGATACGTTCGTTCCTCTTTATGCAACACTGGCCTACTAATCTCAAGGTCGTGGGTTCAAATCCGGCCCAGACCGATGGTTTTTAAGTGTGCTTAAAAACGGCAGCTCCATGTCAGTAGATTTACTGGCATGTAAAGAACTCCTGCGGGACAAAATTCCGGCACACCGGCGACGCTGATGTGATCCTGGCAATTGACAGCGTCGTTAAACAACAAAATCATCATCATCATGATCTTTATGCAACAAAATGGCAATCTTGTATTTAGGTTTGTTTTCCTCCTGTAATAATGATACTGGTGTAAGGTCGCCTGGGCCCAAAAACGTCGCATGTATTGCAGCACTCTCACCACCTTCTCTACTCTCATACATTTTGCACTACTTGAAAAAACCACAAAAAGCAATAATAAATCAAAATTGCTTGTTCTGAAAAATGCCAAATGTCTTAAAAATGCCAAATTTGGCATTTAATTTAATACCGTTCTAAGCATTTTTACTAATATGCCATATATTTTAAATATGCACATCACAAAATGCATATCTTGAATTTTCTGGGAATAATGTGCGATATTTTCTATATTTTTAATCGCTAAACCTTGAAAGATAAGCAAAAGTTTATTACGCAAAAATCTATGTCATGTTAAAGAACAATTTATTTCTACAGCTTATCGTTTTTGCAAGTACTGTCAAGTTTCAGTAGATAACGACCAGCAAACATTTGACTATCATCCCTTAACTTTGTATCTATAACGAATAAAAGCATTTATGCAAGCGTTTATCTGAAGATTATACAAGAATAACCACTTGTAGAAGGGCATGTGAAAGTAACCCAATTTTATCGCAGTCATGCGACGAGCGTGCCATTCAAACTTATCTACTTCTATTTTCTCTACTGGTATTGGATTTCACCGAAAATATATGCTGAGACCTACTAAATACAAAAAAAAAAAAAGCATTTTTTCATAAACCTTGTGTGTGTGGAAATCGTAACTCAAAAAAGAAAAGTCGATTAAAGATTAAGGTTTCAATTTAAGTTTAATGTCTTTCAAGGATGCGACACGAAGATTTTCAAGAGAATAGCCTCACCCTAAACTACCCTTTACATGGAAAATTTTTAGAAAATATTGATTTTGTTGAAAATTGATCCAACGATTTTTATTAAAATGCCATATATTTGAGATATTTGTATGACAAATGAAATGTATATCTTGAATTGTCTGGCTATAACCTAAGTAGTCCTGTTTACTCTGGAAGAATTTTACACAACTGGTAAACCGTTAGAAATAGACAAAGTCTTACTGTACAAAAATGTAGATGTTGCTAAAATACACAATTTATGTCCAAATAAATTTTTTGAAGAGTGAATCGTTTCTGAAATATTCCTTGTTATTTGTGTCAGTTTCAGAAAACTTAAAATTTTTGTGAAATATATCGTTCATTTTTATATGTTAACTGTGCAAAGAGAACAGAATCTGAAAGCTGTAAAACATTTGACTATCGCACAAAGCCCAGTGTATTCTAATATTCCCCTTGTACCTACAATAAGATAATTTGTACAAATGTTTATCTCAACTAACACGAAGAAGATATAGGAATAAGTTTGTAAGAATGGTTAGTACAAGAGTGAGTAGAGAAAGTCATGTGAGTGCAACACACCACGATGAGGTTGCTGTGCAATTGTTGCCTGTATTCAGTGAGATGTAGCACGTTCCGCAAGTTAGTTAGGTAAGAGTTAGTAGACTTTTGCACCCAGGGAGTTCCTCAAGGAAATAATGTGGAACAGATTATTATGCAATACCGAGTTCACGGTCAGACGATCCGTTATTGTTCGTAATCTGCTCCACGGCCGAACCCAAGGCGCTCGCTCAAGAAGCTGACAAAAATGTTCATACGCCGGGGAACGTCCTTAAGGATCTGGACTGGAAAGTGATGACGCAATTGCAGGTCACAAGTCAACGCCAAAACACATCCAACATATATGTGTATGTGTGTGTGTGTGTGTGTGTGTGTATGAGTGTATGTGTGTGTATGTGTGTATGAGTGTGTGTATGTGTGTATGAGTCTGTGTATGTGTGTATGAGTGTGTGTATGCGTGTATGAGTGTATGTGTCTGTGTATGAGTGTGTGTGTCTGTGTGTATGAGTGTGTGTATGTGTGTATGAGTGTATGTGTCTGTGTATGAGTGTATGTGTCTGTGTGTATGAGTGTGTGTATGTGTATGAGTGTGTGTATGTGTATATGAGTGTGTGTATGTGTGTATGAGTGTGTGTATGTGTGTATGAGTGTGTGTATGTGTGTATGAGTGTGTGTATGTGTGTATGAGTGTGTGTGTCTGTGTATGAGTGTATGTGTCTGTGTGTATGAGTGTGTGTATGTGTATGAGTGTGTGTATGTGTGTATGAGTGTATGTGTCTGTGTATGAGTGTATGTGTATGTGTGTATGAGTGTATGTGTCTGTGTATGAGTGTGTGTGTCTGTGTGTATGAGTGTGTGTATGTGTGCGTATGTGTGTATGTGTGCGTATGTGTATGTGTGCGTATGTGTGTATGTGTGCGTATGTGTGTGTGTGCGTATGTGTGTATGTGTGTGAGTGTGTATGTATGTGTGTGTCTGTGTATGTGTGCGTATGTGTGTATGTGTGTGTATGTGTGTATGTTTGTGAGTGTGTGTATGTGTGTGTATGTGTGTATGTTTGGAGTGTGTGTATGTGTGTGTCTGTGTATGTGTGTATGTGTGCGTATGTGTGTATGTGTGTGTATGTGTGCGTATGTATGTGTGCGTATGTGTGTATGTGTGTGAGTGTGTATGTATGTGTGTGTCTGTGTATGTGTGTGTATGTGTGCGTATGTGTGTATGTGTGTATGTGTGCGTATGTGTGTATGTGTGTATGTGTGTGTATGTGTGCGTATGTGTGCGTATGTGTGTGAGTGTGTGTATGTGTATGTGTGTGTGTGCGTATGTGTATGTGTGTGTGTCTGTGTATGTGTGCGTATGTGTGTATGTGTGTGTATGTGTGTATGTGTGCGTATGTGTGTATGTGTGCGTATGTGTGTATGTGTGCGTATGTGTGCGTATGTGTGTATGTGTGTGAGTGTGTATGTATGTGTGTGTCTGTGTATGTGTGTGTATGTGTGCGTATGTGTGTATGTGTGTATGTGTGCGTATGTGTGTATGTGTGTATGTGTGCGTATGTGTGCGTATGTGTGTATGTGTGTGAGTGTGTGTATGTGTATGTGTGTGTGCGTATGTGTGTATGTGTGTGAGTGTGTATGTGTGTGTGTCTGTGTATGTGTGTGAGTGTGTATGTGTGCGTATGTGTGTATGTGTGCGTATGTGTGTATGTGTGCGTATGTGTGTGAGTGTGTGTATGTGTGCGTATGTGTGTATGTGTGTGTATGTGTGTGTGCGTATGTGTGTATGTGTGTGTGAGTGTGTATGTGTGTGTCTGTGTATGTGTGCGTATGTGTGTATGTGTGCGTATGTGTGTATGTGTGCGTATGTGTGTATGTGTGCGTATGTGTGTATGTGTGCGTATGTGTGTGAGTGTGTATGTGTGTGTCTGTGTATGTGTGTGTATGTGTGCGTATGTGTGTATGTGTGTGAGTGTGTATGTGTCTGTGTGTCTGTGTGTGTGTCTGTGTATGTGTGCGTATGTGTGTATGTGTGTGTCTGTGTATGTGTGCGTATGTGTGTATGTGTGTGTATGTGTGTGAGTGTGTATGTGTGTGTGTCTGTGTATGTGTGCGTATGTGTGTATGTGTGTATGTGTGTGAGTGTGTATGTGTGTGTGTATCTGTGTATGTGTGCGTATGTGTGTATGTGTGTATGTGTGTGAGTGTGTGTGTCTGTGTATGTGTGCGTATGTGTGTATGTGTGTATGTGTGTGTATGTGTGTGAGTGTGTATGTGTGTGTCTGTGTATGTGTGCGTATGTGTGTATGTGTGTGTATGTGTGTGAGTGTGTATGTGTGCGTATGTGTGTATGTGTGTGTATGTGTGTATGTGTGTGAATGTGTATGTGTGTGTGTGTCTGTGTATGTGTGCGTATGTGTGTATGTGTGTATGTGTGTATGTGTGTGTATGTGTGTGTATGTGTGTATGTGTGTATGTGTATGTGTGCGTATGTGTGTATGTGTGTGAGTGTGTATGTGTGTGTGTCTGTGTATGTGTGCGTATGTGTGTATGTGTGTATGTGTGTATGTGTGTGAGTGTGTATGTGTGTGTATGTGTGCGTATGTGTGTATGTGTGTGTATGTGTGTGTGTCTGTGTATGTGTGCGTATGTGTGTATGTGTGTATGTGTGTGTATGTGTGTGAGTGTGTATGTGTGTGTCTGTGTATGTGTGCGTATGTGTGTATGTGTGTATGTGTGTATGTGTGTGAGTGTGTGTGTGTGTGTCTGTGTATGTGTGCGTATGTGTGTATGTGTGTGTATGTGTGTATGTGTGTGAGTGTGTATGTGTGTGTGTCTGTGTATGTGTGCGTATGTGTGTATGTGTGTGTATGTGTGTGTGTCTGTGTATGTGTGCGTATGTGTGTATGTGTGTATGTGTGTGTATGTGTGTGAGTGTGTATGTGTGTGTCTGTGTATGTGTGCGTATGTGTGTATGTGTGTGTATGTGTGTATGTGTGTGAGTGTGTATGTGTGTGTGTCTGTGTATGTGTGCGTATGTGTGTATGTGTGCGTATGTGTGTATGTGTATGTATGTGTGTGTATGTGTGTATGTGTGTGAGTGTGTATGTGTGTGTGTCTGTGTATGTGTGCGTATGTGTGTATGTGTGTGTATGTGTGTATGTGTGTGTATGTGTGCGTATGTGTGTATGTGTGTATGTGTGTGTGTCTGTGTATGTGTGCGTATGTGTGTATGTGTGTATGTGTGTGTCTGTGTATGTGTGCGTATGTGTGTATGTGTGTATGTGTGTGAGTGTGTATGTGTGTGTGTCTGTGTATGTGTGCGTATGTGTGTATGTGTGTATGTGTGTGAGTGTGTATGTGTGTATGTGTGTGAGTGTGTATGTGTGTGTGTGTCTGTGTATATGTGCGTATGTGTGTATGTGTGTGTATGTGTGTGAGTGTGTATGTGTGTGTGTCTGTGTATGTGTGTGTATGTGTGTATGTGTGTGAGTGTGTATGTATGTGTGTGAGTGTGTATGTGTGTGTATGTGTGTATGTGTGTGAATGTGTATGTGTGTGTGTCTGTGTATGTGTGCGTATGTGTGCGTATGTGTGTGTATGTGTGCGTATGTGTGTATGTGTGCGTATGTGTGTATGTGTGCGTATGTGTGTATGTGTGCGTATGTGTGTATGTGTGCGTATGTGTGTATGTGTGCGTATGTGTGTATGTGTGTGAGTGTGTGTATGTGTGTGTATGTGTGTATGTGTGTATGTGTGTGAGTGTGTGTATGTGTGTGTGTATGTGTGTGTATGTGTGTATGTGTGTGAGTGTGTGTATGTGTGTGTATGTGTGTATGTGTGTGAGTGTGTGTATGTGTGTGTATGTGTGTATGTGTGTGAGTGTGTGTATGTGTGTGTATGTGTGTGTATGTGTGTATGTGTGTATGTGTGTGTATGTGTGTATGTGTGTGAGTGTGTGTATGTGTGTGTATGTGTGTATGTGTGTATGTGTGTGAGTGTGTGTATGTGTGTGTATGTGTGTATGTGTGCGTATGTGTGTATGTGTGCGTATGTGTGTATGTGTGCGTATGTGTGTATGTGTGCGTATGTGTGTATGTGTGTATGTGTGTATGTGTGTGAGTGTGTGTATGTGTGTGAGTGTGTGTATGTGTGTATGTGTGTGTATGTGTGTATGTGTGTATGTGTGTGTATGTGTGTATGTGTGCGTATGTGTGTATGTGTGCGTATGTGTGTATGTGTGCGTATGTGTGTATGTGTGCGTATGTGTGTATGTGTGCGTATGTGTGTATGTGTGTATGTGTGTATGTGTGTGAGTGTGTGTATGTGTGTGAGTGTGTGTATGTGTGTATGTGTGTGTATGTGTGTATGTGTGTATGTGTGTGTATGTGTGCGTATGTGTGTATGTGTGTATGTGTGTGAGTGTGTGTATGTGTGTGTATGTGTGTGTATGTGTGTATGTGTGCGTATGTGTGTGTGTGCGTATGTGTGTATGTGTGCGTATGTGTGTATGTGTGTGAGTGTGTGTATGTGTGCGTATGTGTGTATGTGTGCGTATGTGTGTATGTGTGTATGTGTGTGTATGTGTGTATGTGTGCGTATGTGTGTATGTGTGTATGTGTGTGTATGTGTGTATGTGTGTGTATGTGTGTATGTGTGCGTATGTGTGTATGTGTGCGTATGTGTGTATGTGTGTATGTGTGTATGTGTGCGTATGTGTGTATGTGTGCGTATGTGTGTATGTGTGTGAGTGTGTGTATGTGTGCGTATGTGTGTATGTGTGTGAGTGTGTGTATGTGTGTGTGTATGTGTGTATGTATGTGTGTGTATGTGTGTGTATGTGTGTGAGTGTGTGTGTGTATGTGTGTATTTTTTTATTTTTTATTTTTTTAATGCGTGAATACTGAATACTACATGGTTGCATTTATTTATTTACATACAATTTATATTTTATATACCTGTATATATTGTTGGTGATGTTCTATTTGAACATTTACATTTTATTTACCTCTAATTTTATATCTACCTTAGTCTAATTGAGTACTTCATAAATCTGGTACTTATCATATAGTGAAACGCAAATATTATTATACTCGTAACAGCAGTAGAGTATTGGACAATGATACTGATTGCAATTTTGGTAAGGAGTAGAAATTATATATATTTGAACTTAAGTCATTCTATTTCTGTGAATTGTATAGCATTAATGAAGTTAACGAAAGGTTGTATGAAATTGTTTCCAAGTTCTTCTTTGTTTATGGGCCAAGTAGCACCTTTACTTTGTATCTTCCTAATCATTGCGTTTCTCTGGTTGTTTAGTATTTTGCATCGAAATATAATGTGGTTTACTGTTTGGTCCTCTTCTTCACATTTGCACATTGGGTTATCTAAAAGTCCAAACCTGTGGCGATATGATCTTAGCTTTCCATGTCCTGTTATCATTGCTGTGAACTCCGGAGATATTGCTTCAATCTTCTTCTCACGGATGGATGGGAAATATTCTTTGGTTACTGCTCCTTTCCTTGATGCCATTCTTCGAGTCCAGTTTCTTTCTCTCTAGTTACTATTGCTTCTTTTGATACTTTGTCATTTCATATTATTTCAGTGTCTTCCGCGGCAGCTTGTTTTGCGAGTCTGTCCACAAGTTCATTTCCGTGTATTCCCGCATGTCCTTTCACCCAGCCGAAATGTAGTCTCCACTTTGATTTTGAAAGTTCAAGGATTTTGGTTTTGATTGCTTCTATCAGCTGGTTATGTTTCATGTTGTTCCTGAGCAGATCTAGAGTTATCTTACTGTCTGTGAATAATGCAGCTCGTTTTTCATCGCATTCTCCATATCCAAGCTCATCTAGTTTTTTAAGTGTTTTTAATATTGCCAGTTGTTCAGCCTGGTTATTCGTGCATCGTGGATGCAACTTGAACTTTAATTTGTATGCCAGAATGCCATGGATGAAGGTGATCGCTGCTGCCCCAGCTTTATCACCAGCATATTCATTGTTGTTATCTACGTCGTCTATTAGGGGTATTTCCGCAGGGTGTCTCCAATACCTGAGTACTTCCAGCGGTGCGTCATATTCTTGATTGTTGACTTTTGTTGCCAGGTAGGTTCTATGGTTATTTGTAAGGGTGGAACGCCTGCTACTACGCATGATGCCTCGTATGAGAGAGTTCGGTAGGCTTTAGCAATTTTTATATTAATCAATCTTTGTATCCGTTTATATTTTGTTAGTTTTTTATTTTTCTTAAAGCGTCTATCCACACTGGTGAGCCATGTGTCATTATTGGGACTATAGCTCCTTCGTGTATTGTTTTTAGTGCTTTGTGTCCTAATCCCCATTGTAGTTTAGCTGTCCGTGATAACATGTGGATGAGTGTGATTGATTTTCCTGCAGTGTGTGCATTGAAGTTAAACCATATGCCCAGGTATTTCATTTCTTCAGTTTGGTTAAGCTCCTTGTTGTTTAAGTAGAAATTGTCCGTTCGCTTTCTTGATATGGCTAGAGTCTTCTACTTTGCTTGAGCGTCTTGTTAATATGACAAGGTCATCTGCGAATGCCAGAAACCAGTATTTAATAGGGAATTATACATTATGTCCCAAAAGCCTGGGCCACAGCAGGATCCTTGTGGACAGCCCTTCTGAACTCCTTTTTCCATTGTGTAATTGTTTATTGTGATTTTTGCTTTCCTGTGGTTGAAGAAATCTAGTGCTAAGTTGTAGATGTTGGAATTTTGCGGGATCCTTAGCGAGATTGAGTGTGGTTGGCCACACTGGGAGGACATTTGCCTGAGATATGGCGGTGTTATCGCTTCCTGTGGGTGGTAGTGGTGCTCTGTTGAATATGCGGGTATATTTACGTACGTCATCACAAGGTGAGCTGTCTGACGCGTGTTACCGTTCTCCATTACAAGAACAAGTGATCTAATTCAGTGTTTTGGTGACCAAGTTCAAAGTTTTCCTAAGCTCCACCAATTAAGAACGTGTTGCTGATCTGGTTCCACGTTTCTCTTGAGAATGTCGCCGTTCTGTCAGATTACTGTGAGTGGGGTCATCTTTGTTACTTAATTATCAAGTAAGTTAGTTTTTCTGACTCTTTGCTGTATTTTACACCAGCTGAAATATCCCGCGTTGCCCCTGGTTTGTCCCCAAAGCTACTAGATGAGCCCAATAGCCTTGCGCTTCTTTGGAAATATTTAAAAGTATCTTTGCATATGCATGTTTTGAGTACCCCTTCCGTATTGTTGCTCCATTGGGTAGGGTTCCTTTTGTGCACTTTTCCGTGAAAGTTTTGAAATATGGATTGTGTTAACTATTGGCATAAATGTTCAGAAGGTCAGATTGTGATCAATGTGCTTAATTACGCGGCGTCGCCCGTGTTTGAACGAGCGGTGTTCAACTGCAGGCAAGTTAGGGGAGGCTGGGACAGAATGACACAGTTGCAGTGGCGGCACGTTCTTACGTACACGTTCATGTTCTACATCATGTTCTACTGACGATACTTTCCTGGCACGATTAATGCTTCACAAGGTCGTCAGTATTTGGTGCAAAAGATGAAGTGCACAGTGTGAAGGCGATCGTCAGATAGAACATCACCATAGTACGGGGGGGGGGGGGGGGTGTTGCAGTAACCTGTGTTTGTAGCCAAGTCCAAGGCGAGTGAGTGTACCTGGAGCAAGTGCTACTTCACACAAACACTGCACTTGGCACTTTGTACTTCAATGTGAATCATTCAGGCAACTTATCATCTCTTAATGCGGAATTGACGTGATATGTTGCAAGTCACGTGACTCAAAATCATCTCATTCTACACATGACTCGACTAAAAGATAATGTTTCCACATCTGTACCACATTCAACAGTCCCGAGATCGAACTTCGCTTAGGGCGCGTTACCTAGGTACGATTTTGCAGGGTTTTACCTTTTGCTGAAAGACAAATATCGCAACTGCAGGCTCATTTTTGTATCATTTTATCAAAGCAGTCAAGTTAAAATAATCCTTAAAATCTGGTCGCTATTTCACTAACCATTTACGAAAAGTATTTCAAAATTCAAGCCAATAACAAGGAAAAGGTTAACTCCATTTTGTTTTAGCGAGATCTACATTTGGCGAAAGTAATAAACATATATAAGGAGCATGTGGTACACACGTATGTTTTATAGAAGCGGAGAAAAAGCTACATACATATACATATGTGAGAAAATATAGTTTTTAAGCAATTGGCGATGAAGTGGAATGCCATTTCACTTGCTAAAGCTACACAGACATGCTAACTGGACCCTGCAACAGACAAACTCGTCTTGTCCAGCTTGTAATGAACATATATTCATTAACTCGTAGTGAAAATCAACACTTTCATTGTCTAACGTTCTAGTGCAAGTTTTATCTTTGTGTGAGACGATCTATGTGTATTGGTATTATTTGTATTGAGGTTACGTGTAAGTATCACATCTATTTGTTTCTGTTATTTCTTTCTACTTACTGACTTTTTTCCGTTTCTTGAATAATCTGGTAGTTCTAGGCATTTTAAATATTAATATAGAGACACAGGGATAAGCAAAACTCTCACTTTACACTACTGAATTAAAAAATTGCAAGATAAAGCAACAATGTATACCTGATAGTCATGTTGTAGCAGGCTGGCCAACGCAGAAACTTCTCAAAGATATCCAAATTTTCATTTCCACATCTCTCATAGGAAAAAAAGTGTTATATATTATTTTAATCGTTAAAATCTGGAGAGCAAGAAGAAATGAAAATCTAAATGTTGAAAATTTGACCATTTATGATGTTCTAAACAGCCTTAACTAGTGTTAAAAAGTCCAAGACTATTGGACAAGTGCAATTTAAGTGCTAAAGTTTTAGGAGCAAATCCTCAAACCACGTGCAACGCCAGTTATTTCAGTTAATGCTTACATAAAAACATTCTTAGAGAATAGGAACATTTTTAAAAAGCCTAAATTGTAATTTTTAATCATACGTTTGCAGTTTTCACGTACTATCCCCTTAGAATGTAGGTATTTAATTTATGTATTACATTTTGTATGTAATGAGCGTTTGGTTTTTGAGTTATTCTGCACATGCGCAGGAATGTTTTCCTTTGTTTGATTCCGGGAACGTAAATACGCACGTTTCCGGCGAAATCTCACTATCGCATGTTTGAACAAGCCGCTTATGGACAAGTGGAAATCTTGTGTCTGGAGGGTTTTCTTCCCACACACTTGCCCTATATTTATTTTCGACCTTCCTCAAAGGGTTTTTAAGCCACAACACCTTGTCACCCAAACATGTACAAGTAATTAGGCGACTGTAACGAGCTCTGGGAATGTAATTAGCTCAAAGGAATTGCAAAGATTACAAAGTACGGAAGCTGTGTTTACAGACAAGTGTTCTGGGTGAAGGTTCAAGGATAAGCAAATTGGCGTTTAAAAAGTGCAACAGAGTTGTCAGGCAGAATCTGTGACCTTCGGTAGCTGCAAATTGGCGAGGAAAATAATAGGTATTTTCTAACAAATTGTTATTTTGAATATTGGGAAATATTATGTCTGTGTGTGTGTTTGTGTGCGTGTGTCGGAAGAGCGTGACTCAAACACGAAAAGTCGCGTAACTACCAAAGTTAGGGGATAACGTCCCTGGACCGTGTTCCGGAGGTGATGGGTTTGATTCTACTCCAGTAGAAGTACGTTTAAACATCGGACCTAAGTGTTCTAGACCAAAAGGCCAGTAGGACTTTACGAACTACCTAATCACATTTATATAACATGGCATCAAGACTGTTAAATGTGCATATTTAATATTATGACAGACACGCCTCGTGCGTGATCTGAGAAGGCGCGGCTAATAGCCCAACCCAGCATCTGGGTCTCTGAATACAATGGCAGTCGCGTAGGTTCCACGAGCGCCCATTGTGTTCATATGCAAGTTGATTATACAGGAATTATCAAATCTAGGATTAGCGTACACCTGTAGTGTTAATAAACGTTACGTAAATGTAGACTTGCAGGTATTCTAGATACAATACTCACCTTCGACATGGAGGACCAAGGGAAACACTGGGATATGTAAAGGAAACATAACCTCAACATGTGTAGCAGTATTCCTTGCGGGAGCCGTCTGGAATAATTCACTTCACTTGTCTAAAAATGAACAGCCCGCCTCGGTAGCGTGTCTGCCTCACGTTCAAGAGGTCGCGAGTTCGAATCTCGCTTAGGGTAAGCTATCCGGTTAAGGTTTTTTCCGAGGTTTTCGCTACCCTGAGAAGACGAATGTCGGGTAACAGAACTGTATTTCTCTGCGTGCTGATGACGTAGCATACATAACCTAACTCAAGCCAGCGAAAAACCTATATAAAAACTCGCATAAACCTTCTAAAATATTGCATTTGATCTGCTCCTAATAATTGCAGCCTTAGTAGGTCATATTGTGAATATGAAAGTTCTTTAAATATAATCAGAAACATTTATAAACGGAGAAAATAGCTAGCTCTAAAAATTCATTAAGCCACACTGTCATGGCCAACTAGACTAGGGCAAAAAAATAAGAATTCGAATTTTTTATCGTTTTTTAGAATATATTCACCAGTGTCGCGTGCTACTACTCCGAGTCAAGGTTTGTGTTTTATCAAACAACTCAGTTAAACTTGACTCTATCAATTTATCATAGTGCTTACCTTTGTAAGTACTGAATGTCTCAAGTACAAATTAATAATTCGACAAATTATTGTCCAAACTATAACTCACTGCCTTCTATGATACAATTTAAAGAATGACTGTACAAAAGACATGAAAAGAAAATAATCAAGTTCATCAAAGCATGCAAACTTAATATTTAAACTCATTGTAAACTTCATGATGTTTCCTCCGTTTTTTTTTTTTTTTTTTTTTTTTTTTTTTTTTTTTTTTTTTTTTTTTTTTTTTCCCTCAATGTTTAGTCGCGATATGACTTTTATGTTGAAGCGACTTCAAATAATAAATAAATTGAAAAAAAAAAAAAGTTGTTTTCCCGCCAAAGAGAACAGCGCCATCTTGGAGCAATTGCATAAACTACAACTCACCGCCTTCTACAATATAATTTAAAGAATGACTGTGCAAAAGACGTGAAAAGTCGTTTTCCCGCCAAAGAGAACAGCGCCATCTTGGAGCAATTGCATGAACTACAACTCACCGCCTTCTACAATATAGGTAATTTAAAGAATGACTGTGCAAAAGACGTGAAAAGTCGTTTTCCCGCCAAAGAGAACAGCGCCATCTTGGAGCAATTGCATGAACTACAACTCACCGCCTTCTACAATATAGGTAATTTAAAGAATGACTGTGCAAAAGACGTGAAAAGTCGTTTTCCCGCCAAAGAGAACAGCGCCATCTTGGAGCAATTGCAGGAACTACAACTTACCGCCTTCTACAATATAATTTAAAGAATGACTGTACAAAAGACGTGAAAAGTCGTTTTCCCGCCAAAGAGAACAGCGCCATCTTGGAGCAATTGCAGGAACTACAACTTACCGCCTTCTACAATATAATTTAAAGAATGACTGTACAAAAGACGTGAAAAGTCGTTTTCCCGCCAAAGTGAACAGCGCCATCTTGCAGCAATTGCATAAACTACAACTCACCGCCTTCTACAATATAATTTAAAGAATGACTGTACAAAAGACGCACAAAGTTGTTTTCCCGCCACAGCTAAGGAAAAGCATCTACTTTGTTTTAAAATTAGCGTGAAGCGTTTTGCTTGGTATAATCTGTGTACAAGAAGTATTCTCTTGTAAACATTTGGGAGGATAAGTGCTAGGAAAACAAGAGGACACATTTTGGTTAATGAAACAATGTCTACGGATTTTAGTGCGCCTCTGCCAGTGCTATTTCCCCGGTGACTCACGCATTGGATTAGCGAAAGTTAGGTGTCTGAGTGTAAGCGTTATTTGTTTCTGCTTGTCACCACGGTGGTTATCATGGGCGTCGCGAAGGATGGGCGCGGGGGGAGGGGGCCCTCCTTGGAACTTAGTAAGTGTAATGTGCAATGAATTATTAGACTATTGGCTTATTGTTGATGTAGCTTTTATTTAGCATAAATTATTACGCTTATCGGCTACAAATGCTACAACTCATCTTTTATAGATTTTGGCAACAGAATATTGAATGAATATTGTTTAGTTGTAAACTTGGCCGCGTCCCTCGTGAAGAAAGCGTGCCGACGCCCATGTTGGTAAACTGTCCCGAGTGTTCGCGTTATCTGAGACAGCGGCGGCGGCCAGTTATTGCTTCTACAGATCGATTCATATACAAGTCACGCATTTCTTTCTTGAATTATTTAGCTGCGAATTAACTTAATGATGAAATTTTAACATCAAATTGAGAAGGATATTTGGGAATTTTTATTTTCTCTGTCTGTGTGTGTCTGTGCGGTGTCGTGTTAAGCAAGTGGAGGTCGTGTTGTTAATTAAGAGATGATGATGATGATGATGATGATGATGATGATGACAATAGCCAATAGTACGTACGTAGACTCTATATATAGTTAACCTTTGTTTTCAATCATTGTGCACGTGCCTTTAGTAGCCAGTAGCATTAGCGTATCAGGAGGACACGTGACCTTGGTATCCTATTATGTCTGAGTGGAACGTTAAGTGCATATTTTAATACAGTAAAAGTTGCCTTACCCACAACCCCCTGTGGTAATTATACAAGTATTTCAAAATATGAATTGTGTTACAAAGAAAAAATTGTAATATATTGCACTAACATAACCTTGTTTACGCATTCTTGAACCATATATGTTAAATGTGTGGTATTTTAATCAGAACTGTTACAGCCATTTTCTATGTGAAAGTAAGGTTATGTGAGTATGTGCATATATTTGCAGTTTCCTGAGGTGTGAGTAAGACACAAGTTTTCCTGCTTGTTGGGTTCCTCAGGGAAGCCCGCTGTGACCTCAATCACATTCCATTGCCATAAACCAGTGCAACATTCAACTTTCCCCAACAGGAAAATATTGAACAAGTTCAAGGTCCTCCTCTCGTGCTTCACTACGTAATATCTTCAATAAAGTGAGCAAGTTTTGTGAATTGGTGAGCGCATCGTGTAATTCGTATGTTTAACTTAAGTAATATGAACTATACATTACACAACGTGGTATAATGTAGCACATCAAGTGATAATTTTTAAAAATGTATAAAAGTAACTAAGGCACCTATGTAAATGTCCATCATTAAGTATTATTGCACGTAAAAACTAATATTTTCTAATTTTTTTTTTTTTTTGTAATTTATTTGTTTATTCATATAAGCTACCAAAAATGATTTAAAGGACATTTGTTTTAAAAATAAATTTCCACACATAAATGCACCACAATTATTAATAATTAATAAGTCATCATCCAATTGTTTGATATTAAATTGCATAGAACACAAGTCCGAATTTATATGATCTTTAAAAATATATTACTAGTTTTGACATTTTTAGTACAAAAAGTTTTATGATATATAAATTCGAACTCTTAGTGGCGCCGTGGCCGGGCGGTTAGACCGTTCGCCTAGCAGCTATGCGACCCGGGTTCGAAACCAGGGACCCGCATATGGTAGTCGTGGTGGACGAAGCGGCGTCTGGGCGCGTTTTCTCCGGTTCTTTAGTTTTCCCCGCCAGTCATTCCACCAACTGCCCCATCATCACCTTTCCATTCATCCATTTCGCGTACATTTCATACCGTACGCTTCGTCACTCTCATAGTTGCAGGTGTTCACTCTGTCTGGAGCATAGGCTCGCCTGCTTACCGACAATGAGACGTAGCAAGTGTAAGTGCTTCAGATGGGGAGAGTAATCACAAGAAGAAGAAGAAATCCGAGCACTAATTATTATACTTACTATTAATCCATTGTTACACATACTATATTTAATGTTCTTTAAGACGGAAAGAGATATCGGAGATTCATAAAATGACTGAAATAATGCTCAAATGAGCCCGGGATCCTTAGAGCTAAGAGCTATCCGGGATTCGTGTTTTACTATAAGGGAAACTCAGGAAAAATTGTTACCCAGCTATGTAATCTCACTCAATTGTGAGTATGGTTACTGAAGCACGACAGGAGGACCTAGAACTTGCTGTGTATTTTCCTGTTGGGGAAACTTGGCTGTATTTACTACCGGTTTATGACAACGCAACAATAGTGAGGTTATGGCGGGCTTCCCTAAGGAAACATAACCAATTCTAGATATTTACAAAGAGGAAAGTTTGTATTAATTACTCATATATCTGAGGACAAGTGAACTCAAGTTGCTGAAGATGTAAATTCCAACAGCGAAGTGGGCCCGGGTTATGAGACTTAGACAAACAAACTCTGACATTTCATATTCCAAACCAAACTTGCTATCATGTTGGGAACTTTCCACGTTTTGGACTCTGTAGAGGTAAAAGTATGTGAGAAAAAATCTACACCACATAATATGCAGTCCTGTTTAGTATGGATGAGTTTGGAATAACTCGCAAGCCGTAAGAGATAGACAAAGTCTTACGTAGATCTTGTTCAAACTCAACTTATGTGAAATTCTTTTTATTCTATTTTTAGACTGAACCATTTCCCAGATATTCCGTGTTATTTCTTTCAATTTTCCTATTTTCTGAATTGCACAAGAGTAGAGAAAATCATGTGAGCGTAACACACTTTCTAATATGTGGAGAGAATTATAAAATGTTCCTTTGATGTGCCAGGAAATTTATTTGTACCTAATATAATTTTAAAATGTTATTACACTATCAATAAATCATTAGAGATCTGATGCGTTGCACTCACATGACTTTCTCTACTCACTCTTCTATTGTTAGCGAAGTGTGGGTTGGTTATTTCCTCTTACATTTCTGCACGCTTCCATGAGTCATTCTGATGTAAGTGAATAATCATAACAAGAACTCTGATCACATTGCTTGGAATTGAGTCAACATTTTAACTTTAACAGTTTCTCTTAAAGCTGATATCAGTTATTGTTTTGTCTCAGACTGTACAACCGTCCAAAAGTCCTCTTTTCGCTTATTTGCAATTTCAGCAAAGCTGACATTGACCGTCACTTGTCTGCCAGTAAGAAGTGAATAGTGAAGTTGCTTTGGTACCGTATGAAATAGGAGACGAGCAATTCCGAGAGGTAAGATATATTTTATGTTCGTATTTGAGGACGTACTTAACACAAAACGGACGTTTTATATAATAGAATTCAAATTTTGTGTTATGATTTTTACTTTGTCTATAACTTATTATATCCCACCCAGAAAGTGCATCTAGTTGTTATCGCAAATGAACGTTTTGAGGTTATCGGTTTGTGGACAACATAACTCAAAAACGAAAAGTCGCTTAAACACCAAACTTTGTATTTAAGTTTAATGTGTTTCAGGGATGCGACAGGAAGATTTTGAAGAAAATAGCCCCACCCTAAACTACCCCTTACATAGGTATGGGTACAATAAGTTAACGAAAGTGCGGTTAATCAGATGCAGATATGCGTCTCGTCGTCAGTTTTAAGAGTTGTTATGTAGAATTACACACGAGTGTATTGTCAACACGACAAGTGTGAGTGTCTCATTGGTATGAGATTCACATTCCAAGGTTCCTCTTCGCTAACTACTTGACGAGAGTGAAACACTTGAAGAGGTTGACATTCAGCCAGCAAGTTGAAGGTCTTTATTCCTTTCTTGGCGTGCACATTGCTCCCCCATATGTGGCAGGTCCTTCCTACATTTCATCCCTTCAGCCCGTCTGTCGGTTAAGGTCGCTGATGTCTACACGTGATAGTGCCCCCCAGAACCTTCACTATAGTCCCTCTCTGCTAAAGTGGGTACGCACATAAACACAGGGACAGAGACAGAGAGAGATACCACCCCAACATCCCCCTTGTCGACCAGAGAGAAGCCAAGCTCAGAGTAG
Source organism: Tenodera sinensis (assembly GCA_030765045.1). NCBI lineage: Eukaryota > Metazoa > Arthropoda > Insecta > Mantodea > Mantidae > Tenodera > Tenodera sinensis. Next base: position 5,169,460 of record CM060963.1, read on the forward strand.
ACCGCTACAAGTAATCGAACCCATGATATGTTCTCAATCAAACGTTTCAGCTTTGCTCTTAGTTTCTTTCATTTTACGATTTTACATTAAACATTTTTGATGCTTTAATTTAAAATTTTTCTTAAAAATAATAACTAAGAACAATTTTAAAAAAGGAAAATACTAAGCATGTTGCATGACTTTTCATATTTATATTTTTAAAATAAAATATTAACATGTAAACCCTTATATTAGTATTATTTACTTATGTTTAATGTTCTAAAACAGTCGTCCCAACATTGATAGCGACATATCTTGTGTTTAATGCCATATTATGTAATACCACAAACAAAATATGTTGGGACACACGAACTTTTTCCTAAAAATGCTTTTTTTCGATTAAGGGGATCTCAAAACATATATTTCCAGTAAAATATCCACATCAAATACCATGTTAGCGTATTTTAGGTGCTATAAAGTGCATTAATTCGACTTGATTTTTCATGATTCGCGAACATCTGAAAGTATTGAACACGTGACACAAAAGGAACCAGTAGGCGTTTACCTTAAAACGCGAGGCCTTGTTGCGTCACAACTTTAATGTCATGTTCCGAAAACTGTGAAATAAATTACGAGTTCCTTCTAGATGAATAAGAATAAAAGTAAAATATCAAAAGGTAAGAGCCGGTGTGAGGTTGGCCCAGCTAAATGAACTGCGCTATTCCTTTGTCGAATGTTCTCTTTTTGTAATACAAGTTTTCGTTGAAGGCACATAATTATGTCTTCCAGTTTAAAACGAATAGCTTAAATCTGTTTTTATCACATTCAAGGCGATCCTCTGTATTCTTTTGTGTTATTTATACAATAACGGGTTTCCAAATTTTGTTGAATAATATTGAGATTTGTCGAGGACTTACGAAGAGAATTAATAACATATAATATCATATAAACAATATTTATATTCTTTTTTTGTAAGTTGAATGTCCTTTAACCTGGTAGGTCATATCGTACGGTAAATACTCCATAGAGTTTAAAATACTTGACATTTGTATTCTCAGGTCAAGGAAACTATCTATAAAAATGCATGTCCACATAATTCAACCTAACCTAGATTCGAACGTGAGACCTCTTGCAGACACACTACCCCCACACCACAGAGGCGGGCTACTTTCTTTACTGCGATGTTTAAAATCAGATCACTATTCTGTCAGCTGTTAGATTACAGAATGTGAAATGATTGGATCCTGTCGTTTTGCTGCGTGTTTTTCATTCAGTTTGAAGAGTTCTTCACGAGTGTCCCTGCTGGTAGAAGCGCGAACATTTCTTGTATAGGAAAGTGATCAGGTTATGTGAACAAGCCATGCCATTGTGCGCGGAGGTAAGTGCCAGGTTAATAGACACGTTGAATTGGCGAGGTTTTAAAGCAATGTTTCTCAATAAATAGGTTCAGTTCTCATACTTGTTCGCCACATTAGTACATATTGCCCGTTATTTGAAACCAGTTTTGTCCATGGGGATTATTGAGTTGTTGAGGTTTAGTTTTAAGGTCCTAGGGCTGCGCTTTACTTATAGAAGTATCCGCTGGTTATGTGTTGGTGCAAATCACGGGAAGTGCGGCAGTTTTTAGGTTATGTAGTGATATCTCTGCAGTTGTGAATCGCATAACCAACAAGAGGGTGCAAGCGCCACGTACAAGACGCATCATACACGGTGAAACTGTGAAATATTTACCTTGGAGCAAACATACGATAAATGCATTTTCTGTGCACTTAAATTGTTTCCCAGATATTCATTATTAGGTTAGGATTTTAAAATACAATTTTCTCAAATGGAAAGCCATTATTCTTTTCTTTTTTGTTTCTTTCGCTCTCTCTCTCTCTCTCTGTGTGTTTTTGTCTCTCTTTCTGTCTCTGTCTCTTTCTTTCGCTCTCTGTTGGTCATACAAGAGAACGAAGAGTTTGTTTTTTTGCACTTTCGGATTGAGAATATTTTATCATGAATAAGATAAAGTGTACAGAGGTCTCGGTTTTTATACGAGCCTTATAAATATATAACACTTATATAAAGTTGTAATAAGTAGAGAATCACGTTTGTTTTACATTTAATATATTTATTTTCCGTAAGTATGTTTTTGCGTATTTTTGTCCTGTTGTGTTGGTAACTGATCACAAGGCAATGTTTGTGTTACATTAAGTGAATAAGTATTATTTATTGGGTTGTTGGTTTTCTGTAACGAGTTGCTGATTGTGAGTACGTGTATATAACGATGCAATATTTTATTGATCTGGTTATACAGTTATTGGCATCGAGCCGCCATCAATAGCTGTGCTTATTTACGTAATCCATAACCTTCTGCTCACTAGAGAGATTACATATGTACATACAACAAATAAACTGTTACATCATTGTTATGCTAATAGCACAAATAGAGAAGATATGTTGGGAAAATAACATACCTAACTCAAAAACGAGAAGTTTGACATAATGTGAAGATTTTCAAGAAAGATTCCCCCACCCCAGACTACTGTTTACATAAAACCTTTTTTCAAAATGGCGATAACTGGTCTACAGTTTGGGTTTTGTAAATCAGAACACACACGGACCTTTCTCTAACCTCTTTTTACTATCGCTAGTCTCAAACATACACATATTTCCGTCGGTGTGGAATTTTTGGGTCCAATGCGAATGTTGGTCAACCTGCTCCAAGTACTTATATAGTAGGGAAAGTAATATAGTTTGATGTTGCGTGAAAAAGGTGTGAAGTTATGAGTAGAAATGTGAGTTGTGGCCACCTAGCGGCCGGCCGGTCGGCCTTACACGTGCCAGTGTTAGTAGCTAGGCCAACACTTGCCCAAAACTGCACCAGATCAAAGTACCAACATAACTCGCCTGTCATTTGACACGTCATCATCACTATTTCGTAAAGAACTATAAACCAAAGTTTTATGTGTGACACACTTTGTCATTTGGGATTGCTACTACTTGCATTTTATCAGTCAATACGCTCTCGCCAATCAAGGTATTAATAGAACAACACAGCATCTCTACACAAATTTAATTGACTATTTCATGCACAACTGTCACCTTGTCATTGTTTTGTGTAGTCAGTATCGCCAACTGTATCCCATAAACCGCTGAAAAATAATTTAATACACATTACAATTGGTTAACAGTTAAAATAGCACTACATTTCACTTAGACAAACGTGTTTTTAATAATTTTGCTTATAATAATTAATTTATTTTTCTAGAAGAAAGATGATTTCTTAATGTTAAAAATAAAGTGAAATTTATTTGAAATTATAAACTGGATGTCTGTTAGAGCAACAAGAGAAGTAATACAAGTAATTGTGTTTTTGTGTTCCTCAGTTGTCATTGCTGAAGTACGCCGGCCATCAGCGCGGACGCGGCTGGTAACAAATGCCGGTCGTGGCCTGATGTCCGCCCGGCAGCTGGAGCGGGCCGGGGTCACTTACCTGCCCTAAAGGCCCCTCCGCCGGCCGCACAGTACAGCATTCGGGGACAATAGCTATTGTGTGGTGGTTCGGTGTCTGGACAGTTCTCCCACAGCCACTCTGGACCATTCTACTTCCATTGTCTACAGACCTATACAAGGATCTGCTGTGAGCCGAGAAGTATGGTGAAGTGTTGGAATGAGTTAAACGTCTAGGAAGCGTTCAGGCGTATTGTGATATTATGGGTATAGATAAAGATAGGCCGTAGTTTCCGTTTGAAGGGCAAGGGTCGGTAGGGTGAGCTCGCCGCTACTTATAGACTGAGGTAATATCTGTAACCTTGCTCCTATATTCATGTCTGTTCTGTACTATATAGTGTATGTCTTTCGTTACGGTTTATATTACTTTATCAATAAGTATTCACTTCTGTCAACATCATCCTATAGTCTTTGTGCCCTTCAGTTTGCGAGCCGCAGTTATCTCTGATTATGCAAGTATGATAGAGTCTGGTGAAATTGATGGATTGGCGAGATTGATGCGTCCATCTTGCTCGACAGTGTTTAACAGTAGAATAACTAGGACAGAAGAAGGTGCGCTACTGCATTGTCAGGTAACCTTGGGCTGCACTGACAATTAAACGTTGATATTCTGTACAGACGGTAGGTCGCTCATCTTCCAAATTCGGATACAGGACCAAGGTGCTTGAATGAAAGTGAGGGAGGGAGGGAGGGAGGGAGGGAGGGTGTTGATGAGTTCTCAAGGAAAACAATCAACAAGGTGCCAGCCACATCGCAGTCGTGCAAAGAACGTACAATTTCAAAGCTGTCACTTAACGACACAGTCATTAAATATTTATCACGTGTTTAGTCCACTGTGTTCCCCTATTGCCATTGTACCAACAGGAAAGTGCATAATAAAACCACTTCCGGAAATGTTTACCTGGATTAACATAAAGGAAATACCGTGAGTAGGTAATGACAGTTGAAGGAAGGGAGAGAAAGTCATGTGAATACATCACATATTGTAAAGTTCACGTGCTTGTGCAAGTTTCTGTCTTGAACATTTGAGACAATGGCGACATGTGTTTGAAAAGGAAGTTGCATAAAGAAAGTAAGGGAATGAAAGACAGATAGATAGATGGTTATTTAGTTACAACACAATAATTCTCATCTAAATCATACATATGTATACATATATATGTGCATTTCACGTGTCTGTGTTGTAACACAGACGCAAGGCAAGGAGGCCTTATACTCGCCAGGCCAGGAAGCGAGTTATCGACTTTTGTCGATCTTCCAGGAAGTAGTCGGTCAGTCAAGCAGTTGATGAGGAAGCTCTGGCAGGGCAAGTGGTTCAAACCTCGCCTCGTCACGCGACCGCTGCTCAATAAGCGTTCTCTTTATACCGTAGCACCGACTTCCACCACACTTGTCACAGTTAACCTTCAACACTAGGCAAAAACTCCATCCGTTTCACACAGTTCATTATTTAACTTTATGCCATAGTGAAACAGTTTAACACTGGCTCCCATTACAGCAAAGCGAAGTACTGCCAACCTTAAAACTAGGATTTACTAGTATTAAACTAGTGTTTAAAACGTACTTTGCAAACGCTGTTTTCAAACATCACTTTCCAGATTAAATAGATCGTACTGAAATTACTAATATGAATTGAGCTGTAAAAGCCGAAAATGAGAAAAGCTGAAACACTAGCGTATGCACAACCATTTAAACACAACAGTTTACTTACCTGCAACTGTATTGCCAACTTAACAACTACAATTAACGCTAATTACGGCTGTATGTTTACTTGGGGTATCTTCTAGGAACAGTTGCTAGTAGCGATGCCAACTGAACAGACATGTCACCAAAAGTAACCAGAGACCACTATATAGGGGAAACAGCTTGTTGGCAGTTCCTAATAATTGGTTAATAATTAATAATAATAATAATAATAATAATAATAATAATAATAATAATAATAATAATAATAATAATAATAATAATAATAATAATAATAATAATAATAATAATAATAATAATAATAATAATAATTATTATTATTATTATTATTATTATTATTATTATTATTATTATTATTATTATTATTATTATTATTATTATTATTATTATTATTATTATTATTATTATTATTATTATTATTATTATTATTATTATTATTATTATTATTATTATTCATTATTAGCTGACATACCCGCCGTTGCTCGTGGTTTGACGATTTACCCTAAAAGGTTGCACTTGCACAATAAATAGCCTTGTGTTTCTTTGGAAAGATTTAAAAATATTATTTAACATATGTAACCATAGGATGAAAGGCGAGTAGAGAAAACCGTGTGAATGTGATACGTTGCCTTTCTATTTTAAACATAGAAAATTATATGAGTTGTTTTTTAAGGGTAAGTAGAGAAGGACATATGAATCTATTATGTAAAAGAAAAGCGAGTAGAGAATGCCACGTGAATGTAATATGTTCCATAGTAAAATGGATAGCGTAAAAAGCTCTATGGAAATACACTTAGATTTGCCAATTTTCATCGCATTCAGATAAATGTAGTCTATAAGGGACAAAGATGACGAGTTAATGTGCAAAAATGAAACAGATTGGTGCAAAATAGCATTTTGAACATTTGCATGCGTTGAAAAAATACATTATGAGAAAAAATGGCTTTAAAAAGCTCTCAGCATGTGCGCATGGATTTAAATCATCACGTGACAGCCGTTTAAAGCACAACTAGCTGAAAATAACTTATGCGTACTAATCTGCAAGAACGACAATTTTTATATCCGCAAAAATCGATATTTTCAAGAATTTTCACAGCTTAACGTGATGTGTATAGATGACTAACCTTTTGTAAATATAATTTGTAGAAGAGATGAATGAATAAACGACAGTGGGCAGAGAAGGTCATGTGAATGTAACACAAGATTTTTTGAGAAGTATTTTCTTGAACAAATGAGTAGCACACAGGAACCAATATGGTGTATTGGTTTTGTTTCAGAGCTCGATGGATCACATTGAGAAGAATGACGTTGCTGAGCGGTCCGAACCGAACAGATATATATAGCTCGTGTTAGCGGCTTGCCCGGCGCAGTGTGTGTGGGGTGGTGAGAGCGCATGTGCTGCTGCTGCTAGACAACTGAGTATCGCATGGGGTGCGTAGCAGTTGTTCGCTCTCGCAATAGTACACACAGCTGAGCATCGCATGGAGTACATACAGCAGCTCTTGACATACATTCAACAGGCTTTGGAAACATCAGAGTATTATTACTAGTGCAAAATGAACGAAATAACGCAGTTTATCGTCCAATAGTGCAAATTAGTGTCGAGTTTACACTGAAGCAACACTCTTAGTTGCCTAAAACACGAAAACAAAAGTGGTTGTCAGTTGTGTGCCAGGGACTAGCGAACAGGAACAAAATGAGTCGAAGCGGGAAGACGTCGTGCTGTTTGAAAACACCGTCTGTGGCTTCAATGGAGAGGAGACGAGTGGAAGAGACTTCTTTGATGAAGGGGAGCGTCGTCGGTTCAGACGCCACTGTCAACATTGTACCATCCAAGATAAACAGCGGCGTCGGCGGCGGCGTCGATAAATCCAAGATGCACTCACGATTTCCAAAAAAACTCTCAGTGGATTTACAGTTCAGCGATATCCACTACTCCACTCGCTTCTGGAACATGCGCGAACCATTAAAACTAGGTGAGTAAATATTCCTTTCTGTAGTTATTTAAAAAGCTCCATTACAGAATCGTTCATTGTTAAAGGAGCCGCTATTGAATCGAATCTGATAACTAACAACAAAATCAAGTTTTGTGTTGTTTCGTTTTCTCGAGGATTTATCCCATATTAAAGTATGTGTTTTGTGTCCCTGTAAGTATGAGATAAATTACAATACAGGTTAGAAATTTGGTTATAAGAGACTTCTAACAATTATGGACGTGTTTCAAAGTTGATATCAGTGAACAGTTGAGGTTAGTTTATACAGGAAAACTTGTACAAATGGCGGACTTTTGGAGAATACATAAGCACGAATTGAAACTTGCAATCTTTGTTACAGATTTATAATTTGACATCATTATATAATTCAGGTTAGTGAGTACACAATTCAGCTGCGTACCATTCCTCATATAGTAGGTAATATTGAGAATTTGTCAATACATATAACATGTTTCGAACTGTGTTAACAATTAAGGTTAGGTGCTACAAAATGCTATTGTTTTTAAATATAAAGTTCTATTTTGTTATCATTATCACATTGAATAGAGTTATCGGAGAACTAAAGTCGTATAAACACTAATTTTTATTTGTAACTTATAGTATTTCTGACAGTGGGAAGTAAATTTACGTAAAGTATTTTCGCCATCTTTACCTATGTGTCTGAAGCCCCTGAATTTTGAGCAGTGATGTACGTCACTTTCCGCGGGGGGGGGGGAGGGTTTGGGGGGGTGAGAATGTTATATGTTTCAAAATTTAGTGACAGCGTATTTAATAAAAAATTATATTTTGAATTGGCAGCTAATCTCTGATATTTCAGACACCTAAAGGACTGAGCAAGGTTACATAACATTTAGAAGACAGAGAAGTAACCGGAAGATACTTATAATTACACTTTGTGTTTAGTTGTCAGTGACGGACGCAGTCTCTTATACTTGGCTACGTTTGTAACAGAGAGTTTGGGTTTACTGTTCGACTAAACTGATACAAGAACATGGTGCGTTTCAAGTAGTTAGTTATCTGTTACAAGGCGATGGGCATTTGCGAAACAACGCGAGTAGTGGCGAACTTGAATAACAAACATTGTAACCAGTTCATAGTTCGTGCCTTTCTTGATTAGCTCTTATCTGATAAGACTTTTCCATTCCGCGCTTTATCCAAAATCCTTTAACTTGCGATAAATGTCCTTATCTGCACAACATTTGGGAATCTGTACCTTATCAAACTAAGGTTTAGTCTTCTATAAGACGGATCACGAAGATCTATTGTTTAGGAGGCTTGGGGCGCGGGGGGTGCAGGGGGGGGGGGGATAAGACATGTGTTAAATTCGCAAGGCCAGTGACCGCCGACAATTAGTGGAAGTAAGATTGCGTCAGTGAAGGTCATTGCCTAAACTTGATAATGTACGTATATTAAAGCCTCCATATTAGAGTTTGTATTTCTGCAATGTCATAAACATGCTCATACTTCCACTTGCACTTACTAGTTTATAGACAGAACGAAATATGAAATTGGTTGCCTATGTCATAGGGCACGTTTCGAAAACAGCTGCCTCACGAAAGTGGAACAAATGAGCTGCGAGTACAGTAATTTATGAGCACATTGTTCTGAAACGTGGTGTGAAAAATGACTCGCGTCTTTGCACGTGACAGATGCGAACCGCAATGCTTTTGTCATTAAATAGTACGTACCCATGTGACTATCGCGTCCAACAAAGATAGCTTATACGAGTACAGTCCAACTCAAAATAACATTTTATATTTTACATATTTGTATGGTTTTCACAATATTTTCATTCACGGACACATTACATAAAATACGTTTAAATGTTTACCTAATGTCAACATGAACATTGTATAGGTGTTATGAGCTTCATATGGATAAAGGGGATAAATAGAGCGTAAGTTACAGTCATCTTGAGGAAGAGTTGTAGAAAGGAAGGAAGCAAAGAACGAACTGGATCACACAAATAGCGAGCGGTTCTTGTACATATCATTCATCATCCATCACATCTGCAACTCCCATATTGCTCCTCGAGCGACCTTGACCGACCGTCAAGTGTCAGTCGAACATACACGTCATAGTCACGCTGCGCCGTCAGCTATATGCAACCAGCACAACATTCACTAGCCATCCACATTTCCTTCCTTCCTTCCTTCCTTCCTCCCTCTCTCCCTCCCTTCTTCCCTCCCTTCCTCCTATCCTCCCTTCCTCCCTCTCTCCCTCCCTTCTTCCCCCCTCCCTTCCTCCTTTCCTTCCTCCCTCCCTCTCTCCCTCCCTTCTTCCCTTCCTCCTTTCCTCCCTCTCTCCCTCCCTTCTTCCCCCCTCCCTTCCTCCTTTCCTTCCTCCCTCTCTCCCTCCCTTCTTCCCTCCCTCCCTTCCTCCCTCTCTCCCTCCCTTCCTCCTTTCCTCCCTCCCTTCCTCCCTCCTTTCCTCCCTCTCTTCTTCCCTCCCTTCCTCCCTCCTTTCCTCCCTCCCTTCCTTCCTCCCTTCCTCCTTTCCTCCCTCCCTTCCTCACTCCTTTCCTCCCTCCCTTTTTCCCTCCCTTCCTCCCTCCTTTCCTGCCTCCCTCCCTCCTTTACTCCCTCTCTCCCTCCCTTCCTCCCTCTCTCCCTTTCTCCGTTCCTTCCTCTCAACCTCATAGCAATACTTCTGTAACCTCGTTTTATTGCGTTAACATATTCTAGGCCATTTAACAGGAGAACTCGATTACATTTCACTGAAGTTAATATCATTGCTCCTTCAGTTTTTGTTGTATTGCTCTCCACTTACAAAGCTTCATCTTCAGGTTTCACCGGAAATAAACACATTCAACTAACAACATATTTTAGTTCATTGACATGATTTTCTATTCTCCCTCATCTGCAAATTATACCTCTTGCTAATCGAGGTGAACGTTCATTACACATTTGTACATGTCATTTTCATCTTTAAAGCATTCAATTTATTTCAAATAATCTTTTTATGGCATCAGCATTTTACACACTAGTTTGTATTTTTGGGCGTGTTATTTTACTTTCTACAATACATATAGTTAACTATGGGAAATATTGCATTGGGCCTGGAATGTTCATGTTAGGTCCGCAAACACGTTTTGATATCTTCTGAATCCAAAAAAAAAAAAACCATTTGTAGGAACATGAATCACGTGATATAGATACTGCCGCAGTTGGTAGCATGAGTGGAAACGTTATCATTGTTATAAGCCAACAAAAGAAAAATAAATATATTTGGAGTGTGAAAAATAGTTATTTATTAATTTGTTCAACATAAATATAAAATTATAATAATCAAAATAAGAGGTTAAAACATTTTTAGAAAAATATCCATTTGTGCCTGTATGTCTGTCCGTTAAAAAATATAACTCAAAAACATAGAGTGGATTAAAAAACAAAGTTGGTATTTAAGTTTAATGTTTCAAGAACACCAACATTTTGAGAAAATTAAAAAAATTAATTTGTTTAACGACGCTGTGAATTGCCAGGATCACATCAGCGTCGCCGGTGTGCCGGAATTTTGTCCGGATTTGAACCCGCGACCTTGGGATCAGTAGACCAGCGTATAACCAACTGAGCCACCCAGACCGACAAGTATTGAAGAAAAATTGTTCTACTCTAAACTACCTTCACACGGAAAACTTTTGGACAATTTTGATTTCGTCAAAAATGGTCCTAACGATTTTGATTCAAATGTCATAGGTAATATGTCTAAGATGTTTTATGACAAATTAAATGTATATTTTGAATTTTCTGCCTACAGATCATGATTACTCTGGATGACTTTTGTATAAATACTAAACCGTAAGAGATAGACCAAATCTTACTATACAAAAAGTGTAGATTTTGCTAAAGCACACAATTTATGAAGAAATGCATTTCTGGAGACTGAACCATTTCGGAGATATTCTTTGTTATATGTGTGAGTTTTACAATACTTAAACTTTTCTCAAATCAAAGATGGTTATTCACTTTTACGTCTTGGCCATGCAAAGAGACCGGAATTTGAAGGTCTTCGTATAGCGACAACCTTCATCGCGCATTTCCATATTCGCCAGAAAATTAGCAATAAGATAATTTGTACGAACGTATGTTTATCTCAACTAACACGAAGAAGATATAGCAATAAGAGTTTGTAAGAATGGTTAGTACAAGAGTGAGTAGAGAAAGTCATGTAAGTGTAACACATTACATTTTTGTATCTTTGTTTTAAATTGTGATGTATATGTATATGCAAACTTGTATCTTAACTCCCGCGCTGCAAGTGAGAATCAACTTACTCTTGGGTTACATTCTGAAAGGAAGAAGGTTATGTCAGGGTAGGTATTTAAATTGGCCTGTAGCAGTAGCAGTAGCAGAACCTGTCGTAGGTGTATTGTAGATTGCCTTCTTTCCCTTGTTCCAACTTGCCGTTTATTGATCGTGACGAGAGCGTGTAGACCGGCCGATCTGAAGCCGTTCAGATTAACAAGGGTTTGTTCGCTTGGACTTGTGTTGGGACAATTCACAACTCGTCATCAGAGCTTCACCGAAATATGTACATATGTGTACCTAACTACCTTAGAGGTGAATATCAACCTCAAGTTACTTCCCATGACTATCTCCTGCAATAGTCAGCTTTATATACTTAGTTCTATACGTATTTATATACGAGTCAAACTGATATACCTTTCTTTCTTTCCTTCCTTCCTTCCTTTCTCCCTCCCTCCCTTCCTCCCTCCCCCCCCCCCCCAGATACACAGACACACAGACAGACAGACACACACACAGACAGACACACACAGAAACACAGACACACACACAGACACACACACAGAAACACAGACACACATACAGATACACACACAGAAACACAGACACACACACAGACACACACACAGAAACACAGACACACACACAGACACACACACAGACAGACAGACACACACACAGACAGACACACACAGAAACACAGACACACATACAGATACACACACACATACACACAGACAGACACACACACACACACATACACACAGACAGACACACACACAGAAACACAGACACACATACAGATACACACACACAGAAACACAGACACACACATACACACAGACAGACACACACACAGAAACACAGACACACATACAGATACACACACACTCATACACACAGACAGACACACACACAGAAACACAGACACACATACAGATACACACACACTCATACACACAGACACACACATACACACACATACACACAGACAGACACACACACAGAAACACAGACACACATACAGATACACACACACAGAAACACAGACACACACACAGACACACACACAGAAACACAGACACACATACAGATACACACACACAGAAACACAGACACACACACAGACACACACACAGAAACACAGACACACATACAGATACACACACACTCATACACACAGACAGACACACACACAGAAACACAGACACACACACAGACACACACACAGAAACACAGACACACATACAGATACACACACACTCATACACAGACAGACACACACACAGAAACACAGACACACACACAGACACACACACAGAAACACAGACACACATACAGATACACACACACTCATACACACAGACAGACACACACACAGAAACACAGAAACAGACAGAGAGACAGACACGCACACACACAGACAGACACACACACAGAAACACAGACACACACAGACACACACACATACACACAGACAGACACACACAGAAACACAGACACACATACAGATACACACACACTCATACACACAGACAGACACACACACAGAAACACAGAAACAGACAGAGAGACAGACACGCACACACACAGACAGACACAGACACAGAAACACAGACACACACAGACACACACACATACACACAGACATACACACACAGAAACACAGACACACATACAGATACACACACACTCATACACACAGACAGACACACACACAGACACACACAGACACACACACATACACACAGACAGACACACACAGAAACACAGACACACATACAGATACACACACACTCATACACACAGACAGACACACACACAGAAACACAGAAACAGACAGAGAGACAGACACGCACACACACAGACAGACACAGACACAGAAACACAGACACACACAGACACACACACATACACACAGACAGACACACACAGAAACACAGAAACAGACAGAGAGACAGACACGCACACACACAGACAGACACACACACAGAAACACAGAAACAGACAGAGAGACAGACACGCACACACACAGACAGACACAGACACAGAAACACAGACACACACACATACACACAGACACACACACAGAAACACAGAAACAGACAGAGAGACAGACACGCACACACACAGACAGACACACACACAGAAACACAGAAACAGACAGAGAGACAGACACGCACACACACAGACAGACACACACACAGAAACACAGACACACACAGACACACACACATACACACAGACAGACACACACAGAAACACAGACACACATACAGATACACACACACTCATACACACAGACAGACACACACACAGAAACACAGAAACAGACAGAGAGACAGACACGCACACACAGACAGACACAGACACAGAAACACAGACACACACACATACACACAGACAGACACACACACAGAAACAGACACGCTCACACACAGACAGACACAGAAACACAGACACACACACAGACACACACACACTCATACACACACAGACACACACACACAAACATACACACAGGCAGACACACACACAGAAACACAGAGACAGACAGACAGACAGACAGACAGAAAGACATACAGACAGACACGCACACACACAGACAGACAGAAAGACATACAGAGAGACAGACATACACAGACAGAAAGACACACAGAGAGACAGAAATACAGACAGAAAGACAGACACACAGACAGACAGACAAACAGACAGACAGAAAGACAGACAGACACACAGACAGACACAGACAGAAATACAGACAGAAATACAGACAGAAATACAGACAGAAAGACAGACACACAGACAGAAATACAGACAGACACACAGACAGACACAGACAGAAAGACAGACACACAGACAGAAATACAGACAGACAAACAGACAGACAGAAATAGACAGACAGACACAGACAGAAATACAGACAGAAAGACAGACAGACACACAGACAGAAATACAGACAGACACACAGACAGAAATACAGACAGAAATACAGACAGAAATACAGACAGAAAGACAGACACACAGACAGACACAGACAGAAATACAGACAGACACACAGACAGACACAGACAGAAAGACAGACACACAGACAGAAATACAGACAGAAATACAGACAGAAATACAGACAGAAAGACAGACACACAGACAGACACAGACAGAAAGACAGACAGACACACAGACATAAATACAGACAGAAATACAGACAGAAATACAGACAGAAAGACAGACACACAGACAGACACAGACAGAAATACAGACACACAGACAGACACAGACAGAAAGACAGACACACAGACAGAAATAGACAGACAGACAGACACAGACAGAAATACAGACAGAAAGACAGACAGACACACAGACAGAAATACAGACAGACACACAGACAGACACAGACAGAGAGACATACAGACAGAAAGACAGACAGACACACAGAAAGACAGAAATACAGACAGAAAGACAGACAGACACACAGACAGAAATACAGACAGACACACAGACAGACACAGACAGAGAGACATACAGACAGAAAGACAGACAGACACACAGAAAGACAGAAATACAGACAGAAAGACAGACAGACACACAGACAGAAATACAGACAGACACACAGACAGACACAGACAGAGAGACATACAGACAGAAAGACAGACAGACACACAGAAAGACAGACATAGGAAGGTGGAGAGAGAAGACGCGCACTGGAATCACACTGAACGCGTTTGGCAATGCTAACAAAGAAGCTTTATCTAAGCACTGACACATCGATTCCAGTTCACGTGGCTGAAGGACTGACGTAAGCAATAAAGTGTGACTCAGGGTCAGAGAAATCCATTTTAATGCGCAACTGCCGTAATCTCTGTCACCAGACGTTTTATGTTGGTAGTTTGTGGTCACACGAAATGTCTAAATCTACATTTACCAGTCGGCGACTGCCTGCCAACTCGAAGTACTACATACCCACTCGTAATTTATAAATTTCAACTGCATCTGCTTGCAACTAGTAAGTACAGCAAGTACCTACTCCACTAAAACAATATCTTAATCTCATTTAATTATCAATACATTGCTTAAGGACGAGGGCCCCCTCCCCCGTCCAAAAAGAAAGGCGTATGTGTGTAAGTCAAATAAAATTAATTAATATGTCATTCGAGTTTAAAGAACGTAATCGCGCAACATCACTTAAGTTAGTATAATATGCATGAAATAACGGTATTAGAGCAGTTACTGATGTCTGAGTTTTTGTAAAGCAGCTTTATTAGTGATTGGCGATTGCACCTACTGCCTCTCGCAGTAAGCCGGGTACGAGCACCACGTGTTGAGAACCGCGTTTAGAAGCGATGCTCAGTTGTCTAACGGTTGTCAGTTGTTGCAGCGTTCCCGACTTAATGATTGGTCGTACATCGATCGGTAATGTGTTCCAGAAATAGCCGGTATGTAATTAGTTGATGCCACACCTTGTAGACAGAATTCTTTCACAGAAAAGTAGCACAACTTTGGAGAAACAGTTTTATTGATATTGCACCTCTTAAGGTCATAACGGACACGAAAGTGATACATTTTTGTTTGAAATCTGCCTCTGGGCATGTTAAACAGTCGCGACGTGAATTCCAACATTGGTATTCTTCCTGCTACGCAAGGTTACGCACGTACGTATACTGACGTGTAAGTTTCCGACAATCTTGGTTTTACCATCTTTAATCTGTGAGCGTGCGTGTCTTCGTGTGTGTGTGTGTGGTGTGTGTGCGTGTGTGTGTGTGTCTTCGTGTGTGTGTGTGCGTCTTCGTGTGTGTGTGTGTGTGCGTCTTCGTGTGTGTGTGTGTGTGTGTGTGTGTGCGTCTTCGTGTGTGTGTGTGTGCGTGTCTTCGTGTGAGTGTGAGTGTGAGTGTGTGAGTGTGTGCGTGTCTTCGTGTGTGTGAGTGTGTGTGTGAGTGTGTGTGAGTGTGAGTGTGAGTGTGTGTGTGTGTGAGTGTGTGTGTGTGAGTGTGAGTGTGTGTGTGCGTCTTCGTGTGTGTGTGTGCGTGTCTTCGTGTGAGTGTGAGTGTGTGTGTGTGTGAGTGTGTGCGTGTCTTCGTGTGTGTGAGTGTGTGTGTGAGTGTGTGTGTGTGTGAGTGTGAGTGTGTGCGTGTCTTCGTGTGAGTGTGAGTGTGTGTGTGTGTGTGTGAGTGTGTGTGTGTCTTCGTGTGTGTGAGTGTGTGTCTTCGTGTGTGTGAGTGTGTGCGTGTCTTCGTGTGAGTGTGAGTGTGTGTGTGTGTGTGAGTGTGTGCGTGTCTTCGTGAGTGTGAGTGTGTGTGTGAGTGTGAGTGTGTGTGTGTGTGAGTGTGAGTGTGTGTGTGTGTATGTGTGTGTATGTGTCTCTCTCTGTGGACAACATAACTCAAAAACGAAAAATCGGTTAAAAACCAAAGTTGGTATTTAAGTTTAATATCTTTCAAGGATGCGACACGAAGATTTTGAAGAAAATTCCTCCAGCTCTTTACATTGAAAAATTTTCGAAAATTTCGATTTTCTCGAAAATAGTCCTATCAATTTTTATTAAAATGCCATGTGTTTGAGATATTTTTATGACAAATGAAATGTATGTTTTGAATTTTTTGACTGTAGCCTATGTAGTGCTGTTTACTCTGGATGACTTTTGAATAACTGGTAAACCATAAGAGATAGACAAAATCTTACTGTACAAAAAATGTAGATCTTGCTAAAACACACAATTTATATCTGAATAATTTTTTTTGTAGAGTGAACCGTTTTGGAGATATTCTCGTTATTTGTGAGAGTTTTGGAACAACGTTATTCATTTTCTATATGTTAGCCGTACAAAGAGAACGCGATCTCAAAGTTTTAAAAGGTTTGACTATCGCACAAAGCCTACTGCATTGCAATATTGCCCTTGTACCTACAAGGAAATAAGCAATAATATATTTTGTACAAACACGAAGAAGATATAGGAATAAGGGTTTGTAAGAGTGCTAGGTGAAAGAGTAGGAAGGTTCTGTGAGTGCTGATATTAGCAGGTAGGTAGTATGTGTAAATACAGGTACTGTAGCTGTGTGAGAGAGGCATGCACTAGACTATATTGATGTTTTAGTTTGAACAGAGCAGTGTTGCGTAAGCATATTTGCAGCGGAGTTAAACGCCATTATTTCCTGCCCAAGTTCACACGATAGGTATGCTAATGTTGCTTCCATTCAATGTGATAGAGAAAGTAGAGGACAGGGTGGGTAATTAGCAGGCGCAACAAAGAAGTGTGTTCTTTTGTCTGCAGACGCTCACTATTAGGGCTCGGAAGTTCATGTCCTAAAAACACTGAAATATGCATGCCAATATGCTCTTAAAAACTTGAAAATATACCAAGAAATATGCACTATTTAATTAAATCAGTTAATGTCCCTTTGCAGTAGACAAGACGAGTTAGTATAAATAATAAATAAAGTTAACTTATTCCTTAGAGGTTGAAGCAGTAATCCCGCTGCTAGTGTTAACTGCTAAATTGCAGTTCACAACCAACACTTTGCACAAATTTTCAACTGTAAAACATCGTCTGTTGTCTCGCAAAACACTTTTGTACCGTGAAAAACTTCTCTCCACGTCACAAGATGTTATAGGGGCATATTTAAATGATGTTAACTGTTTCACAGAGAGAGTCAAGTCTCTTGGTGTGGTAGATGGTTTCTTTCGAGGATGTCTCGAATATCGCACATCTGTTTATAACCAGAATTTTTTGAAATTATATAATTCACTTTCTCTTTCACTTTTTATCCTATGCTACCAGGAACCGAACCTAGATCACATATTGTTTTTTCAAAGACAGTAAGTGATTCATGCAAAGGAGATCCTACAGTTTCCAATGCCGTTATGGCTGTTGGTAAGAAAGAAAAATGGGCAAATATGAAACTAAGATCCTCTTTTAACCCAGTGCCTGACAGAATATTTTGCACAGTTTCTATTGATGAAGCATCTTTCGAGTCCAATGAATTAACAACCTCTTCGACTATTTCTATGTGCTGAGCATAATATAAAACTGCATCGAACCATGTTCCACATCGAGTTAACACTGGTGTAGGTGGAAGTCGGATATTAGGTGCTGTTGATCTAAACAACTTAACCCTTTTAGGAGATTTAACAAAAATTCTCTTTGTACAAGACACAAATCTATCTACCAATGGAAAAGAATCGCGTATTGTCTCAGAAATGCGATGAAGAGCGTGTGTCAAACAGGTTATATGAATCAAGTTAGGAAAAATACCTTTCGGAGTTCGTCCTGATTTTACCATATAAGGTAAGAAATAAAAGTACCCGGTCGTATTTGATTCCACATGGGCATTGTAATTTCAAAGAGTCCATCACAAACTGGGTCACGTGGCCGACAATTCGCACACATTAAGAAGATAAGGTGTCGTCTTGTTCATTACTTAAGACACCCACGATTATATTAGCAATAGAACGGCGTTCAGAATCAGGGGGTTCATCAACAGACAACCACACAAACTGATCTACTAATTCATTTTGTATATTTGACAATACGTTATTGTAACAATGTCCTGCATAAGTCTTACGCAGTGCACATGTTGTCGAGTATGTTTAGCAAGAAAGTTTTTAAATATCGGTTTATTAATTTTGAACAAGGGAATATCAGCAGCTAAAAATACTTGGCACACGTCATAGGAAAATTCAGTAACCCTACTTCCTAAACACTCTACTAGCTGTTTTTGAACAGGTTCTTTGTTTGCGAGTTTTCTGATTAAATTCTCCTTATGTTTTGCTGTGTTCATGTGCTGAACTATTTGAAATGTTTTCTCGCTCCCTACATTTTTCTCACACGCTCCACAAAACAGTGCCCTATTATTAGCAATTTATCTTTGTTAATATAAACCTCTATAACGCACTGATTATTCTCTACGCACATAGATAGAATGGAAAGAGGGGATTCACTGCATGACAACATGACTCAGCATTGGTTCTCGCCACCTCGCGAGTTACATCATCATATGTAATACTATGGAAAAAATAATAAAAAACCAAAAAAAAAAAATCATTAAAATATGCAATATAGGGGCTATAATATTGAAATAATATGCATTTATCAAAATCAAGAAAATATGCATTTATATGCACCACAAAATCACGTCCAAATAACTGAAAATTCCATAATTCGTGCACATAATGTAAAAGCATACGTTTTTAACCCCTGAGAAAAAACATGCAAATGCATGAACCTCCTAGCCCTAGCCACTACAGTGCGTCTCTGTGGTAAAGTAGGCTACTGCTTACGTCATTTACCTACACACTGCAGGTAATAAAGATAAGGCCCACTCATAGTGAAAATGAACCGCAACAATGGCGCTACATCCCATATACCTACACACTGCAGGTAATACAGATAAGGCCCACTCACAGTGAAAATGAACCGCAACAATGGCGCTACATCCCATATACCTACCTATTGTAAACCATTCACTAGAAATATGTGTTGCACTCGCATGACTTTCTGTCTTCTTCATGTTAGTCGAGGTAAGCATTTACAGAAATTACCTCATCACTAAGGGGAATATGAAAATACAGCAGGCTTTAAGCGATAGTCGAATCTTTTACACCTGGCTGCTATAGGAAGGCTTTAAAATTTCGTTCTCTTTGTACAGTCAAGAGGTAAAAACGTGAAAAACGACCTTCCATTTGAGAAAAGTATACATATTGCAAAACTCATAGAAATAACAAGGAATATCTACAAAATGTGCATTTGGACTCAAATCGCCTGTATTTTTGTAGGTATAGTAAGATTTGGTCTATATGTTACGGTTTACTAGTTATGCAAGAGTCAGCAAGAGGAAACAGGACTACATGGGATATAGCCAGAAAATTCAAAATATACATTTCATTTGTCATACAAATATCTTAAACATTTTAATAAAAATCCTTAGAGCCATTTTTGAGGAAATCACATTTTTGAAAAAGTTTCCATGTAAAGCATAGTTTAGAGTGGAGACATTTTCTTGAAAATCTTTCTCTCACATCCTTCAAAAATATTAAACTTAAACAGCAGCTTTGGTTTTTAGCCCACTTTACGGTTTTGAGTTACGCCTTTCACAGACAGATACATATGGACTTTTTTCTAAAAATGCTTTTATAGTTTCAGAGGGCCTCAAAACATATTTCCGGTGAAATTCCGACATGGAATTTTTGGAGCGAATATAATACTTGCTGTACGCAGAAGAGAAACCAAATAACTTGTGTTAGCACAGCGAAGTTTTGATAAAATATGTTTCCTCCACCACGCGCAGGTGGCACAGAAAGTAATTAACTGTTGTTTGCAGCACTTGTTATGGAAATACTCTATAGCAGTAAACTCGTTTGGCCGTTGCAAGTTTTAACGTCGGAAAAGAGGTTTCGTTTGTGTTTTCGCATTCCTAACATATTTGTAGGAAAGAAAGAAAGAAAGAAAGAAAGAAAGAAAGAAAGAAAGAAAGAAAGAAAGAAAGAAAGAAAGAAAGAAAGAGAAGTAACTAACTAATTGTTGTGCAGAGTAGTAAATGAAGTGTGAGAGAAACTGGAGTTGAGAGGTAGCAAGACAGT
The DNA here is from genome assembly GCA_030765045.1 of Tenodera sinensis. Classification (NCBI taxonomy): domain Eukaryota; kingdom Metazoa; phylum Arthropoda; class Insecta; order Mantodea; family Mantidae; genus Tenodera; species Tenodera sinensis. The sequence goes on from CM060963.1 coordinate 5,190,443, forward strand.
GTTTGATCGAGGAGGATTAGACATTCTTCCTACAATTAATTCGTGACGTGACTGCAGCTGCGGTCACGTGACAACACTACGAATTAAACCACCATCTTTACAGTCAAGAGCAGCTCGTCCAACTCAGACTCTACATAATATGTATGTCCAAGCTATTGATACAAGTTCCCCTCTTAGGTATTTGTTATTGAAATGGCATTTGGCTGCTCGATATCGAATTGTTGGGTGCAATACGATACTTCCCCTACTTACCTACGGCACGTACTAGAGAAAATACACATAGGATTAGATGGAAACAAGTAGGTCGAAACGAAACTACCTCTGCAAATGTTTATGTGAATTAACGTGAAGTAGATAGAAAAATAAACTTTTGTGATTATAGTTGGTAGAAGATTAGGTAGAGAAACTGATGCGAACGTGACAAAAGTACTGTTTTAATTATTAGCTTGTGTGTTTGGAAGTAAATATTGATTAAATGGATAGCTTTGAAAGCCCCAGGATAATATCTTGTTGAATTGTGAGGTAACATAGAAGACTTTGCTTCACAGTGAAGGGTTTCTCGCCTGACTGTACCGGGAGTAACGCCCTGGGTATATGTTTCCGGTAAAGCACGAGGCGATGACGTTTACCAGCTTCCTCACAGTAGTCATGTGACCTTGTCATGTTCTGGTGCATTTCACAACGGCTGCCTTTGTTAGCAGCGGCTCGGCCTGGCTGGCTGGCTGGCTGGTGATTCTTTGCACATGCGCCAGATGTTCCTACCCTTCCTTGTGTGTTGTTGTCCGGTTATTCCTTTGTAGCCTTAGATTCCCGTGAAGGGGGTACCAGCCCCTTGCACGTTGCTTCCCCTATGTAGGCTGGAATACACAAGTAGATATCGAGGAGAGCATAGAAAACTATAACAAATTAAATGGTTGTATAAAAAGACACTTCGATAAAAGTATGAGAAGAGAAATGAAACAAAGACTACAATATTGTGTCAAAACCAACACTAAAGTATTCTTGTGAATCTACAGAAAAATCTAGATTAGAACCAGAGCAAAGGAGATTCTTACGACTATTATTGTGAGTAACAGGATCAGATAGAATGAGAAGTATTGGCTTAAGAGCACACGTCACGGAAGAAAATACAGCACGTTTACTACAAAACTTGGCCGGCAAGTGCACGGCCCATGTGACTTTCAGTACAGTTTCCTGCGCGCGCGTCTTCTGTTAGGCAGATGTTTTGTGCTGTCGTCCAGTTCACACGTGAATAACATTAGGAATGTTTAGAAGTGCTTAGTTGTGCTTGAAGTGTTTTCAACATGTATCGATGCAGTATACAGTACAACAAAGAGTGTTTATGTACGATACGTATGTGCTTATCATCTTGTAGCGAAGTTGTAAGATAGTTTAAAAGTAACTTCTCTGGAGTGCGTGTTCTGAGTAGATACCTTTCGTTTGCTTGTAAATAAATTCAGGGAGACGGGATATGTGCTTGCGGAAGAGAAATTAGATGAAGTCGAAATCGAAGAAAGGTTAGAACGATCACCTCGAAAATCTCGTAGGTGCCCTGCACAAGACAAAATTACAACAAAATGTCAGGAGAGAAATTAACGCTGTTTCGGGAGTTGAACTAATGCGTGTGAATGAGTTTCGTTACAAGACACCGCAGATGTACTGTATGCCCAGCACAAGAAGGCGAGGCTTAGGAATGTGTAACGTAATCATGTTTTGCTTCCCGCCCGGTGTTTATGTCTAGTTTGCGAGTATGATAAGGATGCTAGGTTCGTTTAAAATACACAGTGTTGTCACATAACCCACTTAGAAGTCCAGTTGTCGTGCAAGATCCGAGTCGGAGAAGTCGTCCGTCACCTTCGCTGCTGTCACTACCGCTCTCTGGATCTTCGTCAGACCTCCTAGTGATATAATAAAATTGTCTATTGCACCTTCCACTAGCCCATCCTTTTGCCTGAACTCATCCTCAAGTTTCTTAACGTGCCTAACATAGCCCTTCCAATCAGCTGTTGTAACGGAGTTCACTGCACTTTCACACATGCTGTAGATTTCTTAAATGTAGATCGCCGGTTACATTATGCTCTGTCTCTTACATGTCGTTTTATTGCTGCCCATGCCAATTCTATAGCGTCCAACTCGCACATATGAGGAGGTAATCTAAGAACCGTATGTCCATGCATTTCTATTATTCTGTCGATATGGTATAGTTTTTCCTTTGGTTTATGTATTTGAATTAAATAAAACAAGTCGGTCTTTCGCATTGCAGCAGAATATGAAATATTGTTCTCCAACCATTGTACCATTTCTTGCTTTACAGCATATTTCGACGGAGGCTTATTTTCTTGTACACTGTGGTATGGAGCATTATCAAGCACGATGACACTATTGCAGGGTATATTAGGTAACAGTTTCTCCTCCAACCATTTCTGGAAATTTTCTCCATTCATTTGGCCATGATAATCGCCGCTAGCAAGTCCAGGTTTGAATATCAAAAAAGCTCCGGGTATGAAACCTTCGTTGCTGCCTGCAATTACAAGAATCAGGCGGTTAGAAGAGCTAGTGTTTGTCGTAATCCCGTAGATATCATCACTCTGCCAGCACTTCCCAAATGTCAAATTATTGTCCACCCAGGACTCATCAATGTAAATGATATTTCTCCCAGCATTTCTGTATCCATTTATAGCTCTTAGGTATTTAGCTCTCCAGTTAACTATATCTGGACGTTCAATAAGTAATTTTCTCTTGCTTACACATCGCTTCCATTTGAAACCCATATCGTGCAATAGCTTCCGCAGAGTTTCTCTTCCCCAAGGAAAATTTATTTTTTCCCTAATCGCTGCAAGTAGCTTCGGTACAGTGGGCACTTGTTTTTTTAACCAAATAAAAGTCTCGAATTACGTTTTTAATTACTGTTCTATCAAAGTCATCACAATGAAGCTTGCATTCCTCGGCCTTTGGTCTCTTTTTCCCCGGAGTATGAAGTGATTTTTCACCAGCTTTAACACCGTCTCTTCTTATTCTTGTTACACTATGTTACGATATCCCACAATAATTTGCCACACGTAAATTTCTTTGTGATAATAAACATTTCAATAGTCCTGATTTCGCTTCTTCGTCACATCACATTTCTAATTACCTCCCTTGCTTCACTGTGAATACTTCGTCCCTTCTTTCGAACTGCAGCCATATGTAAATATTAAGCCAAGAACAAAACTAACAAAATACGAGTATATAACTGTAGCGCCGTAGCGCGTGTTAGCAGCGAGAGCCAAATAATGCATAATATTAAAAAATCTCTGCACCTGGTACTGCAAAGCGCATTAGATCTGGCAACGTGGGTGACTCATATGCATTCTCATGCACTCATTTCCTAGTAAACAGATACGCTACCGGAGCAGATAAACAATTGAAGCCCCCTCTGCCCTTCATTCCCCTCTAGCCTTCTTGTCGTGGGCATACAGTATTGATGCAGATGGATGCCATGTCCAACACCTCTGTAATAAGGCATGTTTTGTGTTTATTCTGATAATTGTTAATGTGATTTGAGATTTGATTTGACATCCATGCATGTGTCACTGTGACTGCCAGCCAAGTCGTGCAGTACGTGTCCGGGAAACGGGCCTTGCGCCTGCTGGCCAAGTTTTGTAGTAAACGTACTGTACGGGTATAATTCATGAGATTCAACAATGTCAGGGATATCTCTTCTGAGACACCCACGGCAAGCTTTCTTTTACAAGCCATCAGGACGGAGAAACATAGGACGAAAACAGAAGAGATGGAGTGATCAATTCACTTAGCCTGGGAACAGGTCAAAAAGGCCTAAACCTGTTAGGAAGAAGAAGAAGAAGACCCTTTTTACCACTGTTCAATATATGTATTTGAAAATGCGATAAACTTCGAAATTGACACAAAAGTACGAAGTAAATGCAAAATGTGTTGCAATTGATTGACCCTTTTTCAAGTTCAGCGTTGCTTAACTGCAACGTCGAAATCCTCGCCGACACTTAGAACCATGAAAGGTGACGTGAAATGGAGGGGTTGTAATTATCCTGCCTGCCTAGCGACCCGAGGAATCCCCCAGGAAGGTCGGCCACGGTAATTGAAACCACGACCTCCCGTATGGGGGCCTCAGCGATCCCTCTCGGTTAGCTTTTGTAATAATGTTTTCTCAAAGGTGAAAATATATAAGGGTAGTTAGAGATCGGTACATATAATTCTGACAGGTACTTACATAGAGTCTCGAAGGTGTGCTAGGGAAAACACTCTAGCAGCACGTGACAGAAGGATGTTGCACAGCGGATAAAGGGGAGCAAGGTCCCATGTGTAAAATTGCTGTGGCCAATACGTAACCCAGCCGGCCGAGATACGCGAGAGGGGGTTAAGTGCTTTCGCTTATTACTTCAGAGAGCTGACCACTCTTCGTGCCAGCACGCTGTCCGCACTTCAAGATGGTAACACCGGGTTCTGTAGTTGCCGCCTTTGCTGCCTGATCCGCCATTTCATTCCCCGTGAAACCTACGTGACCAGGAATCCATGCACACAGCACGTTAACGCCAGAAGCGTGTAACAGCTCAGCAAGGCTCTCAGGTGCACTAATATCAGGCAGTCACGGCGCACATAAAGAGTCTGTCTTCAGAATTCGGTCAAGTCATGTGCTAAGCACGGAAATGTGTTATCTTCATCCGTGGAGAAGATAACCCAGTTTTCCGCCTACATACCCCCCGATAATATTGGAATTGTGCACTGATATGGACTACCTACTTCTGGTCTGCTTTCTGTTCCTTTGCAATAACCTGGTGCGATACGCAAGAAGAAACACGACTTAAAGCTTATGTCTAAATGTTCACAGCAACAAACTGAAACGTTTCTGAACATTTTCCATTTTTGATAAATAATAATTGTTAGTAACGAGTAGGCAGGTATGCTGAAAGCAATAGCACAGATTTGTCTGAAGCTTGACTATAACTAGGTACTCAGTTTGTTGAGTGATCACTCTAAACTGGCACCCATTTCATCTAGTTTGTTTTCTGGAATGCTTCTTGTATAACACAGAACGCCAAGCTTCAAATTGATTAACGTTGCGTTAAACGCTTCACTATGACGTGACAGTTGAAGTGTTGTTAGCTAATGCTGGATTTCTGACAATGAAGTCATTAATCCTCTTGCTCTCCAATATTTTTCACTGATGGATGGGGCATTAGAAGTGGCCGGGCATATTTGAAGGTGGTCTCGGTCCATTTCCTCTTGCAGATCACATAGAGGACAGAGTGGTGAAGAATATATCCCAATTCTGTTCAGACAATCATGTCCTGTAATCAACCTGAAGGTTGCAACTGCTGCTTTTCGAGGATACTCAGGAATTACTGTTTGGTAGTTCCCATCTTTTATTTTTTGATTTTTCATAGTAATATTTTGCAGTAATTTTTTTTAATTCAGAGTTGACTAATGTTTTAGCTGCATAAAATGGTAAATTAACTATAGATTTTTGTACATTGCCGGTACCCTTTTTTGCAAGAAAATCAGCTTTCTCATTACCACTCAGTCCACAGTGAGCTGGTATCCATTGGAAGACTAGGTGTTTTTGAAGTGCTGTTAGATGGCTAAGCATCTTCCAACATTCTATAATAGTTTTGTTTTTTGGTGACAACTTGGAAGTAATTGCTATAATTGCTGCCCTGGAATCTGAGAGAATAACTGCTTGCTGAAAATGTGAAATTCTATATAAAAGATTTTGTAGGGCCATTTGAATTGCTTCAATTTCTCCATCAAAGTTAGTAGTTCCATAACTTAAAGATTTGTAATAGGAAAAGAGGTGACATGTGACTCCAGCACCTGCTCCATTTTGGTTTGATATCAATGATCCATCAGTATAAATATGGAGCCACTCATGTTCTGGAAATCTAAAGCGCGTCTCACCCTTAAAAGACAGTACACGTTAAATGGAGCGCAGTGTTGCAACATGTACTAGTTGCGAATCTTTCTCCGCGAGCGACTCGAGGTGGCCTGAGTCCTGTACTTAGTCCTTTAATTGCTGCTTGACGAGACGGGCACTTTTAACTTTGGTATCCCTCCATGTCTTTGTTACTGTATGACCTAAATTTACAAATGACTCGTCTGTATAAACAATTGATTTCCCCTGGTCCCTAAACCTTTTACGTCTTTTAGATATTTATGTCGCCATCTGATGATATCGATATCGTCTCTTTCTATTAATATGCACTTGTTACCCTTTCTTTCATATTCGGACCCCAAATCAGAGTGGCCCTTGAGAAATTTGGTAGGGTCTCATCACTGTTGAACTGTGACAAAATTATATTCAGCATGGGTGGAATATTTGCAAACTGTAAAGAATGAACAATTCGCCGCACTCCACCTTGCACTATTCAATCATATTGCGTTAACCTAGCGTTTTGTGTAGTCCCGCCCTTTTTGCTTTCTTTTTCGATGGCGTTCTTAGAAGTCCTTTCATTACTTCCTTTTTAATCCTATACACTACTGCTTCTGAACACTCGATAGCCTTAGCTGTTTCTTTTACTGCCTTAAACGCATTTTACTTCAAAAATAATCTAACACATTCATAATTATTTGGCGTTCCTTACTTCTTTATTTACCAACATATCGTCCCTTCCTAGCTTCACCCTCCACAACTACAAATATTTACAAAAATATTAAACAAATAACGCAATAACAGCTCACAGTTACACACACGGCTTCTTTCGAACTAATGTTAGTGCTGCTCCTTATACTATCTTCTGTGTCAGGCCTGACACTGAATAGATGAATACCTTTTGTTTGCCCTACTGGATAAAAGAAAGAGGTTACTGCCTTTTGGTTTATTTTAAAAACTTTCTCCAACCTTCCTCAACATTTGTTCTCGCTGGTTCCCTGATGTAAACTCAATAACAAAAAAGTTTCACACTGCGTAACTTTTGCACTGCACATATATAAAATTTTCCGAAAACATTTAATTTAAAAAATTATAACACTTAACTGGGTAAACATAGAGAATTCAAAGTAAGCAGGTAGTAGCACTATAGTTTACTCTACCTAAGAAAAAAATATAGATGCATTCTAGCAGTTAGTTTGTTAGTTAGTGCGTGATGAGTGTAGAAACAGCAAATATCGGACTTCTATTGAAAAAAACGTTTTCTGAAGAAATTTGGGCCTATAGAAATGTATAATGACTCTGAAAACGATATAACCTGATAGAGAAAAAAATTCTGCATAGGATAATGTGTTCAAACCTGAAATTTATAACAAATGAATATTTATACCATGCTATTAGGAATCTGGCAACAGAGCGAGGGTAGAAAAGGACGCGGCTAATGGCAACTTGTATGCGCTAGATAGAGACAGAGATGTCCCATTTAACTCCATACTGTCTTCTAAGAGTGAAACGCTATATAGTATGGATTGTCTCTAATGGCAATAATTTTAGAACACTAGTTGGAGTATCACTTTTCTTAACTTCTTCTGTCAGGTGTAAATAATATGTGATGTCTAATGTTTGTGTCGGATTGACTTTAGATATGAAGTTTTCCTTTGAATTAGGAAGGTGTACATCCTTCTTGATGTCTTGAATTTTGGAAAGAAAGCTCTCCTGAGTCTTTAGTGTATGTGTAAAAGTTCTCTTGTGCCATGTATTGAATGGGAGTCTGATCAACTTTTCGTGTTGAATAAGAGCCGCTTTTTCTATTTCATATTCAATGGGGCATTGGTTGGTTAGTATGGTGTCGGGTTGAGAGGTAACGCCTCTGCCTGCGCCATTTCCGCGGTGGGTGAGTGCCAATATACCAGGGAACCAACTGACTCTATGTTTTCGTATGTATGCAACCCGCAGAGTATAATCTTACTTGAAAACATCGACCCATTTGTGAGGCCAGAATTTGTTTTGTAGGTGTATTGTAATGGTTCTGATAGCCATGACGTGAACAAGAGCTACGAGCTACATAAATGTCTCTTAGTAGACAGCAAGCAGCTTGATAGCTAAATACTCGCACTTGGTGTAAAAGAGTTCAGTAGAAGCTTGTGGTCGAGTGCACTAGGCGTCACAGGTTCAAACCATCTTATACCAATGGTTTTTGTTTTTTGTTTCCATTTGTAATCAACAATGATCGCGTAGAACGTACGAAATAGAAATGAAAGCGCAATACATAGTAACTAAAAAATGCCTGTTAACATTTTGCCACATTTGCAGTTAGGTGTAAGAATAATGAAATGCCCAAACAGTATTTTCATGTGCTTAGTGTAATTTGTTGTGTAGGTAATATGTATGTTCTCATTGGTTCCTCCGCTTGACCATCACAACCCTGTAAGGACCAGCCTCAACTATCTAACTTGAAGCAAATGTAACATTTTCCTGGCCTGTTTCTTCATGAACAAACATGGCGGCTCAAGCTATACTAACTAGAAGTCGTGTGATTTATGCACGTGTGTCTTTAACAGTCACTATCCCTTGCTACAGAGCTGCCATCTGTGGGGGGTGTGCTGTGAAATGTATACTCTAAAACAAGTTTATAAATTGTGTAGAAATGTGGTGAAATTGTGAGTGTTTGATGTTTTTGGAATGGATTGATTTCGCAAGTAGCAAGAAAAGCAGCAGATAGGGGCAAGTGAGCGACCTGGTAGGTAGGTAGGTATATAGTTTGGAGGGAGGGAGAGAGGATATCTGCGTTAGTCCCGTAACGCGAGCAGAGCTACAGGTTGTACACGTGTAGAACATCTCCCTGTAGCCCGACAGCAAGTTGCAATGCAGGACACGAAAGAACCCTTACTTGGGCTGACACAACAGGCCTGACATTTGTTCCTTCAACACACTTGCAATTCTTCCTCAACATACCTACATACCTACGTATTCAGAAGCTCTTCCAGCGGTCCTGCACGACGAATGTAACAAATATGTCCAATACACAACCGTTTCGCTAAAAATGAAGAAAAATATTGTGGAATGGTGTAATGTTTTTTATTTCAATTTAATTTAAGTTAAAGGAAAATATGACAAACGGACTGTGAATCCAAATTGCAGTGTATTTACCTTAACAAACTGTAGGTAACTGCAGTAAATGTGTGATACGCCCATTCTGTGTGATGTTCATTTGTAAACGTCACAGATGAACCAGCTTATCTGCGAAATAAAGCGTTTTGTATTCGTGTGAGGTGTTGCCTGCATGGGTAGATTGATGGTATTGTGTGCTTTGAATGGTAGCCCATAACGGACATGACTTCCATTCTTGTACCTCCCCGCCCCGCCCCCCGCCCCCCGCCAAGCACTAGGTATCACTACCAAACATGCTTCGGACACAACAATCTGCAACAACAAATTATCATTTTCAATTGATAGCAAAGCATCTTTTGTGGTGCATTCAAACACCTTTTTCTACTCTATATGTAGCTACGCATTCGTAGGAAAAGATATCTTCTATTTATTCATGCTACGGTTTTGTCTAGAAGTGACTTCAGACTAAGCAGTAAGTTCTAACTACTGTTCATGTTCCAACACGCCTCATTCAGTGGCGAGTGTGGCTGTTTCATGAAGAGTGGTAGATATGCGAATATAAACAGTTACAGTATTAAACGTAACTTTCATCAGCAGCATTATATCAAACAGTGGTGATCTTACATGTATTTATTTACAATCTCAAAATCTTCTTTCTGAATACTCGTATTTGTAAACATGTAAAGGAAGCGATATGATTCAACTCTTTAGTAGCTTACTTTCTTATTACTTTATTTAATACAAACTATTATATTTCCTGTTTCATACTTTGAACATAATATTAAGTTTAAAACCAAAGAATTTATTGTGCTGATCAAATAGTTTTAAAATATGTTTAAGGCTAAATACCAATATAACTTTACTTCTTTATTTATTGTGAAAGAGAAACCATTTGACGTGTTAATGATAAGGCAGTGTAAGAATATTATGTGCATAAGATAAAGGTCATAAACTAGAACATTATGTGATTTGTCTAACCACAGTAATGACTATTGTATACAAAATATGTTTAATATAAACAAACTAGTTAATGAGAGTGTAGAAATTCTTACTATCACGCAGGTGGAACGAGCCCACCACTGCACGTGTTGTGTAAAAACAGCCTTTGTATAGGCAACAGAATGTGGGGTGAGTGAGGCAAGTTCAATCGCTACCTCTCCTCTCGTGCCCATTCCTGGTATAAAATAACGAAAACTTGTTCCATGTAAGAATAATCTGGGCTTGGGGCTTTCCCTGGAAATCTTCATGCCAAATCGTGCAAATTGCTCAATTTAAATAGGAAGCTTGCTAATCTTGCCCCCTTTTTGTTTGTAGTAGTGGTCAATAGTGCGGTTGAAATATCAGTACAGAACTTTGTAGCACAATATAGAAGTTGCCTCCTCTCCCAGCACAGAGAAAGTACGTAAATGTCCCTACCTAAGTGGTGAGCAGTTATTGATGTTGAGGTTAATCATGGACTGTATGTACCAGTAGTCTACATTGCTGATGGTTAATGGAGGACGTGTGGTTTTGTAACTTGGCTACTGATAGTGCCAACATTGTGTTTACAGCGAAGAAGGAGATTCTGCATGGGGTGAGCGGAGAGTTCAGGGCCGGCGAGCTGACGGCCATCATGGGACCCTCGGGAGCTGGCAAAAGTACTTTACTCAACGTCTTGGCCGGATACAAGTAAGTAAACAAACCTTCATTTTCATTTCTACTTCACCCAAAAATTCCATGTCGACATCTCAGCACAAAAATGCCATTAACCCTGCCATTAACTAGATGTAAACAACGTAATCTCGGATACTCCCTGCAGGGCAGACATCTAAATAATTCCCACACTTCCTTCTCACCGTCGTGCAATTCTGCAATGCAAGTAGTTCGTGTGAAACCTCACTGCATGGAAACTTCAAAAGTGCAAAATAATTGGCTTTTCGTTTGAAGTCTTCAAATTGTGAAGAGAATGTGTTGTACAGTTGCTTCAAAAGTTGGTTGTATTTTTCCAGGAGAATAATGTTTATCGTGAACAAGGTAAATGATATAAATCTGCAACCACCAGTCTTACAAATCAAGCACTTAAGTTTATCGTCTTTATCTCGTAAACATAAATATTCGTCCTCACATTGAATTGTACTACCACTACTCCGTGCCATCCGCCTGTGACTAGCAGGTTTACACGCATGCGCATGTTCAGACGGTTAAAACCTGTGGCGTGCCATCTCCTTGCTCACTGAACATACTTCTAACAAGTTTTGTTTATCAGCAATTGCATTATATAAATGTACACAGTGGGTACTATATATGTGAGCATCTGTTTCAAACAAATTTGGCACATGCCTAAAGTCATTACATTCCTTCTAATATCTGCTTCATTCAAGCATTACAAACAAACAAGTCTAATGGCATTGATCACCCGATTTTCAAAAATAAATAGCTTTTGTTCCAAATTGGATGCGTAATTTCACAGGAATGTGCAAAGATAACAGTTTGTTACTTGTAAGATGCGTAGAGTAACTTCATGGAACATTGCAAAGGGTTTCCAAATAATTACTCACTTAAAAGAACTAAAGGAATACTCGGAGCAGCTCTATCAGACGTGAAGTAACTCGACCACGTTGTGTTGAGGTTGGTCAGGGAATTGAAGTGGTTTGTGGATGTAAACAGGGCTTTCACTGTAATGTTCTGGTACATAACGCTTGTGATTGGTCTACACTGGCGCAGTAAACAGTGAAGGACAAGGCAGGGTGTCTGTTTGTGTTCTCAAGAAGCACCCTTACTGTGTTTGTTATGTACTGAGCTAGGGAAGGTGACACCCACACAATCTGCAGTCTTACCAGCTTGTTTCCCACAAAAATAAAATACCTCTGTAGGAAATGCTCAGCGACAAAATATCGAGATCCATCAATGGTTTAAATTAGGTACTGTAATAAATTCCCTTCCATTAGAACAAGATGAACAGTACTGCTCGGATGTTGTCACTAAAGAAGGCACGAGGTGCAAAATATCCAAAGTAATCCTATTTTGACCTTTATGAGTATGAGTATAAATAGGTTTGTTGCTCCCTCCATTATTCTAGGGATGGTACTGTAATAAACATTAGCACGGTGTTAAATGTAATTGGCAATGATCATAATGATGATAATACATTTCATTTGTCATTAAAATATCTTAAACATATAAAATGTTAATCAAAATCGTCGGACTTTTTGAGAAAATCAAAATTTTCGAAAAATTTTCCATGTAAAGGGTAATTTAGACTGGAGGAATTTTCTTCAAAATCTTCGTGTAGCATCCTTGAAAGACATTAAACTTAAATATCAAATTTAGGTTTTAAGCGACTTATCGTTTTTGAGTTATGCTGTCCACAGACTGACACATTCAGAAATACAGAGACCCATAGGAACACTGACCTTTTCCTAAAAATGTATTTGTTTTTTTTTTTTTTTAATTTGGGGCACTCAAAACACATTTTCGGTGATATGTCGATATAACATTCGGGTGGAGTACAATACGTAGCAGAGGCGTATGTTCAATTTTCTGAAACCCCTTCATTGGAAATGAATGATGTAAGTGTGGGATTGCACATATAAGATAAGATAGCAAACAGCATGCACCTTGAAACTGTGTTGCAAATGTTTATTGGTGTCAAGAGAAGTCATGTCATCGCTCGCATTGGGAAGTTGGTCCACAGTGTTACTGGATGTATGTATGTATGTTGACACAGTGATATCACACAAGAATGCTCCACTTTTCTTCCTAAATGGAACGAAATGTCACTCAGAAGACCTAGTTATGGTAGTGATGGTGGCATTGGAACGTTTCCAATCTTACCGAAATGCTATGGCCGAGGCCGAGGTCGAGGGTACTTACTCTACAATGTCTCTTATCACAATTCAGACATGCATCCTTGAGCAAGTCGCTGATAACGAACATGCGTTGACCTTTACATCCAGTCGTGGTTTGACGAGGGATGTCTCAACATGCGCCTGTGTTTATAGGAGACAAGTTCATCAGCTTCACTGTCTGCAAGTCGTCAGGTCCAGTCCTTCAAATATACCTAAGTTTGGTATTTAACGATGTTTACAGACAGACATACACACACATATACCAACTTTGGATTCATGGAATGTCAAACCGTGCATTTCCAGTGAAATCTCCATATCAGGGGAGATTTGGGGGGGGGGGGGGTGAATGCAACGCTTCCTCTACCTACAATAGGTAAGGACAAGTGACGGTATAAAAGACCATTTTAGGAAAAGTTTCGTAATTTTATATTTTCTCAAAAATACCTTTAAGCATAGTAATAATAACAATAATAAGCAACAATAATAATAGTAATAATAACAACAATAAATAAATAACAATGTATATTTAACGTCCTCGTACGTGACATCGAACGATGGATGAAATGAGCCCGGGGTCCATAGAGTTTGGTTGCTCGACATTTGTCTTGTCAGGATAAAGGAAAAAGTTCGGAAAAAACCTTATCCCTAACTGAGATTCGAACTTGGAACCCCTTGAATGAGAGGCAAACATGCTAGGCGGGCTTATTTTTCTTAATTTACAGAAAGTCCACGTTATATCAAAAAGGTCCACTCATCTACTTGCAAACAAAGTTTGCATGCTATTTGTAGCTGAAGTTGCTTTGTTTAGGTCGAGTTTAATAATTGTGGCAAAAATCACCGAACATCCCTTCCCTTCCCTTCCCCGTCCGGAATTCGCGGCTTATGGCACAAGTGCAGACACGACATCTGAGCTGTCTGTTACAAACACGTGTGTAGTGAATATGGTAGACAACACGTTGCGAGTTAACCAACTTTGAAGGTGGAATGTAATTTAATCGGTGCAAGACGCATGGCTCGTAGCATATCAGAGACCACACGAGAATTCGACTTCACGTGGTGAACAGTATGTAGGGTGGACCTTCAATACCACAGACACAATGTTTCTGTACGTGTAAACCGCCACAGGTGATCAAGGAACGGACATCGCGTCCCCTTACAAGAACCATACTGAGAACTGCAAGTGCTTCTGTGAGTCATGTGACCAACCACCAGGAGTACACCGTATAGCTTCAGCAGCCGACGAGCACCTCGACCTACATGGGCCCACGAACATCGGGAAACACTGGAGCTATGAAACTTGAACCATACTGAGAATTGGAAGTGCTTCTGTGAGTCATGTGACCAACCACTAGGACTGCACCGTATAGCTTCAGCAGCCGACTAGCACCTCGAACTACATGGGCCCACGAACATCGGGAAACACTGGAGCTATGAAACTTGAAGAACCATACTGAGAATTGGAAGTGCTTCTGTGAGTCATGTGACCAACCACCAGGACTGCACCGTATAAGCTTCAGCAGCCGACGAGCAATTCGTGTCTGTTTGCTGGCACCTGACGTACATGGGCCCACGAACATCAGGAAACACTGGAGCTATGAAACTTGAAGAACCATACTCAGAACTCGAAGTGCTTCTGTGAGCCATGTGACCAACCACCAGGACTGCACCGTATAAGCTTCAGCAGCCGACGAGCAATTCGTGTCTGTTTGCTGGCACCTGACCTACATGGGCCCACGAACATCGGGAAACACTGGAGCTATGAAACTTGAAGAACCATACTCAGAACTCGAAGTTTTTCTGTGATTCATGTGACCAACCACCAGGACTGCACCGTATAGCTTCAGCAGCCGACGAGCACCTCGATCTACATGGGCCCACGAACATCGGGAAACACTGGAGCTATGAAACTTGAACCATACTGAGAATTGGAAGTGCTTCTGTGAGTCATGTGACCAACTACCAGGACTGCACCGTATAGCTTCAGCAGCCGACGAGCAATTCGTGTCTGTTTGCTGGCACCTGACCTACATGGGCCCACGAACATCGGGAAACACTGGAGCTATGAAACTTGAAGAACCATACTCAGAACTCGAAGTTTTTCTGTGATTCATGTGACCAACCACCAGGACTGCACCGTATAGCTTCAGCAGCCGACGAGCACCTCGATGTACATGGGCCCACGAACATCGGGAAACACTGGAGCTATGAAACTTGAACCATACTGAGAATTGGAAGTGCTTCTGTGAGTCATGTGACCAACTACCAGGACTGCACCGTATAGCTTCAGCAGCCGACGAGCAATTCGTGTCTGTTTGCTGGCACCTGACCTACATGGGCCCACGAACATCGGGAAACACTGAAGCTATGAAACTTGAAGAACCATACTCAGAACTCGAAGTTTTTCTGTGATTCATGTGACCAACCACCAGGACTGCACCGTATAGCTTCAGCAGCCGACGAGCACCTCGATGTACATGGGCCCACGAACATCGGGAAACACTGGAGCTATGAAACTTGAACCATACTGAGAATTGGAAGTGCTTCTGTGAGTCATGTGACCAACCACCAGGACTGCACCGTATAGCTTCAGCAGTCGACGAGCAATTCGTGTCTGTTTTGCTGGCACCTCGACCTACATGGGCCCACGAACATCGGGAAACACAGGAGCTATGAAACTTGAAGAATCATACTGAGAACTGGAAGTTTTTCTGTGAGCCATGTGACCAACCACCAGGACTGCACCGTATAGCTTCAGCAGCCGACGAGCACCTCGATCTACATGGGCCCACGAACATCGGGAAACACTGGAGCTATGAAACTTGAACCATACTGAGAATTGGAAGTGCTTCTGTGAGTCATGTGACCAACTACCAGGACTGCACCGTATAGCTTCAGCAGCCGACGAGCAATTCGTGTCTGTTTGCTGGCACCTGACCTACATGGGCCCACGAACATCGGGAAACACTGGAGCTATGAAACTTGAAGAACCATACTCAGAACTCGAAGTTTTTCTGTGATTCATGTGACCAACCACCAGGACTGCACCGTATAGCTTCAGCAGCCGACGAGCACCTCGATGTACATGGGCCCACGAACATCGGGAAACACTGGAGCTATGAAACTTGAACCATACTGAGAATTGGAAGTGCTTCTGTGAGTCATGTGACCAACTACCAGGACTGCACCGTATAGCTTCAGCAGCCGACGAGCAATTCGTGTCTGTTTGCTGGCACCTGACCTACATGGGCCCACGAACATCGGGAAACACTGGAGCTATGAAACTTGAAGAACCATACTCAGAACTCGAAGTTTTTCTGTGATTCATGTGACCAACCACCAGGACTGCACCGTATAGCTTCAGCAGCCGACGAGCACCTCGATGTACATGGGCCCACGAACATCGGGAAACACTGGAGCTATGAAACTTGAACCATACTGAGAATTGGAAGTGCTTCTGTGAGTCATGTGACCAACCACCAGGACTGCACCGTATAGCTTCAGCAGTCGACGAGCAATTCGTGTCTGTTTTGCTGGCACCTCGACCTACATGGGCCCACGAACATCGGGAAACACAGGAGCTATGAAACTTGAAGAATCATACTGAGAACTGGAAGTTTTTCTGTGAGCCATGTGACCAACCACCAGGACTGCACCGTATAGCTTCAGCAGCCGACGAGCAATTCGTGTCTGTTTTGCTGGCACCTCGACCTATATGGGCCCATGAACATCGGGAAACACTGGAGCTATAAAACTTGGTTCCAGCTGTATCGAGCGTGTCCAGGCACAAGGTGCTTCAGTTATGGTTCTCAACTCGCAATTAGGTAGACATTCTTTCAGATCTGCATCCCTGTCTGGTATTAGAGTACCCTGATGGAGATTTTTCCTCAGGACAATGCGATGTCTCCGCTGTTTGATGTCACGTAGGTGGTTTTATGACAAGTTCAATGAATTTCCAACTATGGTTTGGCCCTCCAGACCACCCGATCTCCCGATCTGAATCGAGTCGAGCATTTGTGGAGTGTTGTCGATGCTGGTGTATGCTCCGTGAACTCAGCACCAACCACACAAGAGCAGTTTGGGTAGCACTGCAATATGCCTGAGTCCATATCTCTCCAACACCTTGTGGAGTTGATACCTCGACGTATTCCTGCAACAGTACCGTTTTGGCTTCTCTATCTTCCCATAGCTTTTAGGAATATCCTCCTTCATGTCTTCTTGTATTTCTGGATGTGTCTCTAGAGGATTCCAACTGAATATGCTTATGTATTGTTTTGGGTAATCTTTCCTCCCCCTTCCTTCTCACATAGAAGTTATGTTTCTTGTGTTCCGGAATTTCTTCATTTCTAATTCTTTCCAGCTTATAGCGTGTTATGAAACTAGGTATTTGTGCAAACATTATCTCAATTGACATGAAGTAGGTAGGTAGATAGAAAAATAAGCTTTTGTATGGACAAGAGAGAAGGAAATGGTTTAATGAGATGATTTTGTTTGTGTTAAGGACCCGTGGAACGACTGGAGAAGTACTTGTGAACGGCAAGGTGCGACTCAGTAAGGGAAGTTGTGACAAGTTCCAACGCATGTCGTGCTACATCATGCAAGATGATGCTCTGAGGCCCATGTTGACCGTGAGGGAAGCGATGAGCTTCGCCGCACACCTCAAGTTCGGCCTCTCAGTATCCCGCACAGCAAAACACCAACACGTAAGTTCTTCTTCTTCACCACTATTACTCTTGTTACATCATGCAAGATGATGCTCTGAGGCCCATGTTGACCGTGAGGGAAGCGATGAGCTTCGCCGCACACCTCAAGTTCGGCCTCTCAGTATCCCGCACAGCAAAACACCAGCACGTAAGTTCTTCTTCTTCACCACTATTACTCTTGTTACATCATGCAAGATGATGCTCTGAGGCCCATGTTGACCGTGAGGGAAGCGATGAGCTTCGCCGCACACCTCAAGTTCGGCCTCTCAGTGTCCCGCACAGCAAAACACCAGCACGTAAGTTCTTGTTCACTATTACTCTTGTTACATCATGCAAGATGATGCTCTGAGGCCCATGTTGACCGTGAGGGAAGCGATGAGCTTCGCCGCACACCTCAAGTTCGGCCTCTCAGTGTCCCGCACAGCAAAACACCAGCACGTAAGTTCTTCTTCACTATTACTCTTGTTACATCATGCAAGATGATGCTCTGAGGCCCATGTTGACCGTGAGGGAAGCGATGAGCTTCGCCGCACACCTCAAGTTCGGCCTCTCAGTATCCCGCACAGCAAAACACCAGCACGTAAGTTCTTCTTCTTCACCACTATTACTCTTGTTACATCATGCAAGATGATGCTCTGAGGCCCATGTTGACCGTGAGGGAAGCGATGAGCTTCGCCGCACACCTCAAGTTCGGCCTCTCAGTGTCCCGCACAGCAAAACACCAGCACGTAAGTTCTTCTTCACTATTACTCTTGTTACATCATGCAAGATGATGCTCTGAGGCCCATGTTGACCGTGAGGGAAGCGATGAGCTTCGCCGCACACCTCAAGTTCGGCCTCTCAGTGTCCCGCACAGCAAAACACCAGCACGTAAGTTCTTGTTCACTATTACTCTTGTTACATCATGCAAGATGATGCTCTGAGGCCCATGTTGACCGTGAGGGAAGCGATGAGCTTCGCCGCACACCTCAAGTTCGGCCTCTCAGTGTCCCGCACAGCAAAACACCAGCACGTAAGTTCTTCTTCACTATTACTCTTGTTACATCATGCAAGATGATGCTCTGAGGCCCATGTTGACCGTGAGGGAAGCGATGAGCTTCGCCGCACACCTCAAGTTCGGCCTCTCAGTGTCCCGCACAGCAAAACACCAGCACGTAAGTTCTTCTTCACTATTACTCTTGTTACATCATGCAAGATGATGCTCTGAGGCCCATGTTGACCGTGAGGGAAGCGATGAGCTTCGCCGCACACCTCAAGTTCGGCCTCTCAGTGTCCCGCACAGCAAAACACCAGCACGTAAGTTCTTCTTCACTATTACTCTTGTTACATCATGCAAGATGATGCTCTGAGGCCCATGTTGACCGTGAGGGAAGCGATGAGCTTCGCCGCACACCTCAAGTTCGGCCTCTCAGTGTCCCGCACAGCAAAACACCAGCACGTAAGTTCTTCTTCACTATTACTCTTGTTATTAAGGCACATATATGACATACGGGTCCATCACCAATAAGTAGACTGACTCACGCCACTACTATATGAATCCCTTCATTGACCCGATATTAACTAAGTTTTGGAAATGATGCTCGGCACATGTTGAACACTCGTACAGCCCAGTGTTTGGCTGTACGTAGATTTGCTCAAGTACAAACAGGGAAGGGGACGTTGAGATTACCTCCTTCCACTCTTTGGGGTAATATATCCGTGGTTACCTACCGAGTTCCGGTGGCGGCACATTCATATTCTACTCCGCCATGTTTCTGAGGATACTTTTTTGGCACTATTTATGTTTCACAAAGTCGTCAATATTTGGTACAAAAGATGAAGTGCGCAGTCTCACACTTGTGTTGCTGCGATACTCAGTAGTGCATGTTTGTTGGTAGATATACCTAAGTGGAACCAAAGACTGACATTAAACAAACGTAATCTGGGATACTCCGTGCAGGGCAGGGACCTAACAAATCCCCACACTTGTTTCTCACGGTCGTGCAGTTCTGCAATGCAAGGAGTTCGTGTGAAGAAACCTCACTACATGGAAACTTCAAAAGTGCAAAATAAATGTTTTTAGTTCTTCAAATAATGAAGAGAATTTGTTGTACGATTTCTTCAGAAGTTGGTTGTATTATTCCAGGAGAATAATGTTTATCGTGAACATGGAACGTAAGCAAGGGAAATGATATAGATCTGCAACTATCAATCTTACAAATCAAACACTTAACTTTATCGTCTTCATGTCGTAAACATAAATATTCGGCCTCACATTGACTTGTACGAGCACTACTCCGTGCCATCCGCCTCTGACTAGCAGGTCTGTCTCTCGTTGCCTTGGTCGGTGGTGAGGGGAAACAGCATGTGCAAGGGAAGCAAGCGTGTGTTCACAACTTCATCCACAGGCATTCCCCAACATCTGGAGAGCAGTCCAATTAGTCTGCCCAAAGAGTGGTGTTCTTCAATAGTGCCTGTCTTGTGTAAGGTTTCCTCACAACTGTTGGCAGTCTCAACAAACGGAGCCAGGCTGTTTGGATGTTTGTAACCAAGACAGGTATAAGGTGTCCATTTGTCAGGAACGTTGACGTCAGGGGGTAAACTGCGTCACACCAAACTTCACACGCCACGACCTCCATGTTTATCATCTAACAATGTTACAAATATGCAACCACTTATGACCCAACAAAATTAGAAACTAGCTAGAAATTCGGCCTACAACTCTTGTGCTGCATTTTGAAATTTTCAAAAATTTAATGCTGTTTTAAGTTAATATTATATTCAAAATCTACTTTAAAAACCTAACACACTCAATAATAAATAAATAATATGAATGTTATTGTTGCATTTTGAATTTCTTTAATTGCTCAATGCAGCACAGAATGAAATAAATGTCACTTTAGGAGGTGATGAGAAAGAAGAACTACAATACAGCTTATCCTCCAAATTCGCGGCAACACTGTTGAAGAATTGCTCTTTGTGACGACTGCAAGCACACGTGCCAAACTGCAATAACAAATATAAAAATATGAACATTTAAAAGAAAATATGAAAAATGATAAGAAAATGGCCAAAGACGTTAAAAGAGTCCGAATATGAGCCATTAGAAGTGCATATGTTAACCAGCATTGATAAAGTCGTGTTTTCCCTGATGATAACAATATGTACATAATGTTATTTCAGCATGCCAAGCAACGTGGCACAGGCTCCTACAGACTTATCCCCGGCACCTTAGTATCCAACCCTTTGGATCACTACGTAGAGCAAGTATTGTATTCCATGTCCATGTTTCACCTCATATATATGTTTTGAGGCCCCCAGAAAAAAAAAAGGTCCGTGTTTAGTGAGTGTGTGTGAGAGTCTGCCAGTCTGTGTACAACATAACTCAAAAACGAAAAGTCGGTTAAAAACCAAAGTTGGTATTTAAGTTGAATGTGTTTCAAGAATGCGACAAGAAGATTTTCAAGAAAATAGCTCCACCCTAAACTGCCCTTTAGATGGAAAATTTTTCAAAAATTGCGATTTTCTTGAAAATAGCTCTAACGATTTTGATTAAAATGTCACATGTTTGAGATATTTTTATGCCAAATAAAATGTATATGTTGAATTTTCTGACTGTAGCCCCTGTAGTCGTATTCACTGCGGACGACTTTTGTATAACTGGTAAACCGTTAGAGATAGACCAAATCTTAATACACAAAAAATGTAGATCTTGCAAAAATACTCAATTTATGTCTGAATAAATTTTCTTGTAGGGTGAACCATTTCGGAGATATTCCTTGTTATGTGTGTGAGTTTCGGAATATAAACTTTGGTGAAATGGAACATCGTTGTTCATTTTTTATATGTTACGTGTGCAAAGAGAACGGGATCTCAAAGCTTTAAAACAGTTGACTATCGCACAAAGTTACTGTATTCCCATATTCCCCTTGTACCTACAAGGAAATAAGCAATAAGATAATTTGTACAAATGTTTATCTCAACTAACATGAAGAAGATATAGGAATAAGAGTTTGTAAGAATGGTTAGTACAAGAGTGAGTAGAGAAAGTCATGTGAGTGCAACATATCAGATTTTTTAAGTGTTGCCGTTGCTCAGTTGTTTCTGATGATGTCATGGGAGGAACACAGAATGTCAAAGCTAACATATAACGACGGGCGCTCAATACAATTTTCGCTTCCTCTGTTGTAGCGACAAGGAAATTGGTCATGTGACTATTTCTGTTAACGTCAAGTGTATACAAACATATCTTTTTATTGGGAATACTTCATGGGAAATATATAAAATAGGGTAAATAGTGCAAATGTAACTGTAACATTTTTGGAAGTATATTTAATAATGTATTCAGCCAAGAAGAATACGCGCAGTTTCCCTTTATGACAACGGTTGAGGTTGGAGTAACGTAAAGATTGGATCAACATAATTGTGAAGTATTGACTTGTCACGTGGTGCACAAAGCCGGTATCACACACAAGTAGTTTTGAGGTCAACAACTGATGCATTAGATCCACATTATGCAAGTGTTGCATACTGCAGCAATTATTGTTCAAAGTCGCACCCGGAACCTCTTATGTTGCCCTTGACCAAAATATGTGCTCCTTCTAGTTAGTCCGGTTTTCTGTACAGATTACGGTAAGGTCGAACTCATAACAAAACGATTTTTAAATCCCATAAACCGTAAAACAGCTCAGAAAATGTGTTCCTGGAACTTTCAGTTTAAAACGTGGCGTGTGGGCGATAGATACGGGTACTGTCTGCAAAACCATACCTACTGTCGCTATGGATCATGCTTACGAACACCTACGTCCTTTTATAGAAAATGGTAACTTTGTGTTGTCTCTCACACACACACACACAAACACAAATAAAATATTGTGAGGCCGGGCACGGCGCACTACAAAGAACGGTCGGGGCTAAGCTACTTCACACCACATACCAGGCCGAGCGAGCAAACTGAGACGCAAGCTCAAGCTTTCCCACACCGCTCACATGACCAACACGGAGCCTTCCAGAACATCTGGCTACGTCATCGCCATTTGTGTCACTTTTGGAAAACTTAAACTTTCGTCAAATGGAAGATCGTCGTTCATTTTTTATATCTGTAACGGGGTTTGGAATCCGCTTGTAACAGAGTACGTTGGGTGCCACTTTTGTGAGTCTCTTTTCTATCACATGAAATGCCTCGCTAGCTCATCCGGTGCAGTAGCTGCCTCTCCGCTGTGCGCCGCTACGTTGAGCTTGTTTGGGATCAGGTAGGCATGAGTAGGATATTTCTCAGGCGCGAGGTTAGATGACAAATACAGCACAGACGTTTTCTGATTTTATTCTGCACCACGTCATTGGCTCGAAGTGCCGACCTGAGCGAGTTTCTGGTATTTCGTTGTACGATTGCTATTTACTTCACCTTACTCTAATCACTGTCGCCTTTTACACATCGACGTTTTTAGCGCGAAACTATACATATTCGCGATACAGGTTCACCCTCGTAGCGACATCGCAACAAACAGACAGTTCTCTTGAATTTTTCCTATTTATATATCTCACCCCCGCATTTTCTCTCTAGTCCCGTTATGGGGGAGGGGTGTATTTTCCCCAGCTGTGTCCTTGGACTTTAGGCAAAACGTCCCTCGGCGCGAGATGACAAAAGATGTTTGTCCTCTGGCCTTCAGAAATGTGCTCAGGTCAACATACTTTCAAGAGGCAGCTTCTTTACACAATTAATAATACAACATTATACTTATACTTAAAAGTCTTATACTTACATTCTGATTCTAAAATTACAAATATATATCGCTCAAAGTCTGTTAAATTCCCATATTCCTCTTGTACCTACAAGGAAATAAGCAATAAGATAAGTTGTACAAATGTTTATCTCAACTAACACGAAGAAGATATAGGAATAAGAGTTTGTAAGAATGGTTAGTACAAGAGTGAGTAGAGAAAGTCATGTGAGTGCAGCACATCAGATTTTTTGTTTAGCTTTACACAAAATTTCCTACTATACAACATTTATACAATGAAAAGGACTTAATAGACTTTTCCCAGAAAATGAAAACTAAAAGCCCTATTTGCAACGTAAATATCTCATATGTGGTATTTGAATTAAAATCATTTAAGGTCACTTCGAAAAAATGTATGTAAAGAGGGAGTTCGGAGTGAGATTTGTGCCACCTTCTTATAGGGTACTGAACTATACACTATGATGTTGAGCCAACATTTCATTTTTCAGTTATACCGTTCACAGAAGCCACATGGACCTTTTTCTAAAATGTATATTTTGATTAAGGGGGGCCCAAAACTTTTGCTGATGGAAGAGTCCATTTACTTGAGGGGAGGTCGGTCATAGGCTGAAATGTAAAACTGGCAACAAATAGTTCTCCCTTGTTTCACTTCCACCTATTTTCGGTAACATCTTGATATCGAACTTTTGGCTGGAATGTAATATTCCCTGTCTCCAGCTATGTGTGTGCTACGAAAAGTCAAAACGTACAATTTGTTTCCAATAACTTTATTTTTTTCATCAGCAATTAACATTGATTTGAATTTTCCAATTTTCGTCATTTTTAAAACGGCCATCATTCAGTTGCTTCTGGCGTTGCCACAGAAAGACATGGAATTTCAAGGCAATTTACAGGGTGGAAGTGAAGTCATTACATTCCTTCTAATATTTGCTTCATAGAAGCATTACAAACAAACAAGTCTAATGGCATTTTGTTCTTTGGTGAGCCGATTTCAAAAAATAAATGATTTTTTATCCAAATTGGATGCGTAATTTCACGAGAATGTAGGAAGATTGTTACTTGTAAGATGCGTAGAGTCAGTTATTTCTGACAACTTCATCACACAGAGTTTCGAAATAATTACTTAAAAGGTGTGAAGGAATACTGCGAGCGGTTCTTTCAGACGTGAAGTAACTCGACAACGTTGTGTTGAGGTTGGTCGGGGAATTGACTTGGTTTCTGGATGGAAACAGGTTGACCACTTTCGCTTTAATGTTTTGGTAGATAACGCTTCTGAATGGCTTACACTCGCACAGTAAACATGGAAGGACAAAGTATGTGTTTATATTCTCCAGACGCACCGCTGCAGTGTTGCCAGCTTGTTTTCGACAAAACTAAAATATCTGCGTAGGAAATAGCTAGAGACAAAAACGTAAGATACAAAATGTGTTCCAAATGCAGAGACTTATGACTGGTATAGATTAATGTAATGTCCTGGTACAGCGATCTGCTTTTCAACATCTGACTATTGATCTCCTTGTACACAGGTGCAATGCAATGAGACCTGATCTCTGTTAACAGGAAGTACATACAAAAATAACCTGTGTAACAGAGTTTGGAGAAGAAGTAGAACATTAAAAACTAGTACAAGAGTTTAAGAGAAATTTCGATATTAATTTTTCGCATAAAATTCAGTACTTGCTGTGCCTTACGTAAAGCGGCAGTGTAAGTAATAATCAAGAAGGAAGAAATCCCATAAAGTAAGGTGAAACTGTCGTAATGCCAAGCTTTGTTCCCAACGTTGTGAAATAATGTCTACCATTGTTCATTTATCACCAAAGGGTATCGCTTTCCTTTGTAATAAACCCTGCAGTCAAACTGTCAGTCATTTCTATTGCTCGTGAAAGAGATAAAGCTAAATTGCGCATAATCCGTGCATGTGAAGTCAGCAAACAAAGAAACGTCTGCTTTCTGGGGCGTCATTTGTTCACAAGTACCGCCCGGTTGCTGTAATTTGATGTGAACTCACGTGACTTGACGCCTATCTAAGCATAAGGTTAAGTTACAAAGAGCTAGCCCGTAGTCGTGGTTTATCCTACGCAATCTTCTGTGGAAAACGGAAGCAAGTTACGTACAAACAGCAATCTCCCTCACTGCACCTCGCGTCTATTTCACATTATTTATCCTTGTTCGATGCCACGGTCAAAATGGTTTAAAAATGCTTTCCTAAAGGGAAGTACTTGCATGGAAAATGTATTCTCTATAAAGCAAGTATTAGAAAGAAGAAGAAAATTTAATTTGGAAACGCATGTGGCTTTCATGGTGTAGATAAAGCTTTTGACAGAGTAAACAGAAATCAACTTTGCACAATTGTCAACAAAAAGGAAACCTCAAACACGCCATAAAAGTATTGAAGAAACAAATGTAAAGGTAAAACTAGGGAATGGACTATTTCAAAAGAAATGATTACTAGTAATGGCCTTAGACAAGCGTGCAGTTTGTCCCAGGTAGTGTTTAATATTTATATTGACGATATTCTCAGAGAAGTAAACGGAAAAGCTCTTTGCAGCTGATGTAATAATTGCACAAACAAATGAAGACGATCTTAAAGAGCTGTGTATGTGAACTAGGAGAATCTGACTTAGCATCTCCATAGATAAATAAAACAAGAATAATGGCATTCCGCAGTAAACATGCAGAACAAATAAATGGATGCCACATAACTTATAATATGAATGAAGATCTAAACTATAAAGTAAATACATTTTAGTGTGGGACATTAGCAAGAACATTAAAAACAGAACTTTATAAAATATTTGGTGTGGCAGCATTTGTGTAGTGGAACATGGGTGATCAAATGGATTGGAATAGAATTAATACATAGGTACAGCCAAACTGAGACAGCTAGGGGATGTACAGCCGACCCTAATGCTTCACAACGTGAAGTAGGTGTGTATGTGATAATGGATTTGTTGCTCTACAGGTAACGGCGTTGTTGGACTTGCTGGGACTTCTGGAACACGAGAACACGAGGACCAAGGCCTTGTCTGGAGGACAGAAGAAGCGCCTATCCGTGGCGTTGGAACTCGTCAGTAACCCTCCAGTTCTCTTCCTGGACGAACCTACCACGTGAGTAGTTCTTATTCTTGTTGTACAAGTTAATCCGGGCTCCCACGGTCCAACTCTCTGTATCCAGTGGCATTGCAGAAGAAACAGTGTCTGTGTATGTCTGTCTGTCTGTCTGCCAGTCTGTCTATCTATCTGTCTGTCTGCCTGTGTGCCTGTCTGTCTCTCTGTCTGTCTGTCTGCCAGTCTGTCTATCTATCTGTCTGTCTGCCTGTGTGCCTGTCTGTCTCTCTGTCTGTCTGCCTGTCTGTCTGTCTGTCGGTCTATCTGTCTGCCTGTGTGCCTGTCTGTCTGTCTGTCTGTCTGCCAGTCTGTCTATCTATCTGTCTGTCTGCCTGTGTGCCTGTCTGTCTCTCTGTCTGTCTGTCTGCCTGTCTGTCTGTCTGTCGGTCTATCTGTCTGCCTGTGTGTCTGTCTGTCTATCTGTCTGTCTGCTTGTGTATCTGTCTGTCTGTCTCTCTGTCTGTCTGTCTACCTGTCTGTCTCTCTGTCTGTCTATGTGTCTGCCAGTCTGTCTATCTATCTGTCTGTCTGCCTGTGTGCCTGTCTGTCTATCTGTCTGTCTGCCTGTGTGTCTGTCTGTCTGCCTGTGTGTCTGTCTGCCTGCCTGTGTGTGTCTGTCTGTCTCTCTGTCTGTCTCTCTATCTGTCTATGTGTCTGCCAGTCTGTCTATCTATCTGTCTGTCTGCCTGTGTGCCTGTCTGTCTATCTGTCTGTCTGCCTGTGTGTCTGTCTGTCTATCTGTCTGTCTGTGTGTCTGTCGGTCTATCTGTCTGTCTGTGTGTCTGTCTGTCTGCCTGTGTGTCTGTCTGTGTGTCTGTCTATCTGTCTGCCTCTGTGTCTGTCTGTGTGTCGGTCTATCTGTCTGTCTGTGTATCTGTCTGTCTATGTGTCTGCCAGTCTGTCTATCTATCTGTCTGTCTGCCTGTGTGCCTGTCTGTCTATCTGTCTGTCTGCCTGTGTGTCTGTCTGTCTAACTGTCTGTCTGTGTGTCTGTCGGTCTATGTGTCTGTCTGCCTGTGTGTCTGTCTATCTGTCTGTCTGCCTGTGTGTCTGTCTGTCTGCCTGTGTGTCTGTCTGTCTGTGTGCCAGTCTGTCTGTCTGTCTGTCTGCCTGTGTGTCTGTCTGTCTATCTGTCTGCCTGTGTGTCTGTCTATCTGTCTGTCTGCCTGTGTGTCTGTCTGTCTGCCTGTGTGTCTGCCAGTCTGTCTATCTATCTGTCTGTCTGTCTGCCTGTGTGCCTGTCTGTCTGTCTATGTGTCTGCCAGTCTGTCTATCTATCTGTCTGTCTGCCTGTGTGCCTGTCTGTCTGTCTATGTGTCTGCCAGTCTATCTATCTGTCTGTCTGTGTGTCTGTCTGCCTGTGTGTCTATCTGTCTGTCTGCCTGTGTGCCAGTCTGTCTATCTGTCTGTCTGCCTGTGTGTCTGTCTGTCTATCTGTGTCTGCCCGTCTGCCTGTGTGTCTGTCTGTCTATTTGTCTGTCTGCCTGTGTGTCTGCCAGTCTGTCTATCTATCTGTCTGCCTGTGTGCCTGTCTGTCTGTCTGTCTGTCTATGTGTCTGCCAGTCTGTCTATCTATCTGTCTGCCTGTGTGCCAGTCTGTCTATCTGTCTGTCTGCCTGTGTGTCTGTCTGTCTGTCGGTCTATCTGTCTGCCTGTGTGTCTGTCTATCTGTCTGTCGGTCTGCCTGTGTGTCTGTCTGTCTATCTGTCTGTCTGTCTGTCTCTCTGTCTGTCTGTCGGTCTATCTGTCTGTCTGTCGATCTATCTGTCTGTCGGTCTGCCTGTGTGCCAGTCTGTCTATCTGTCTGTCTGTCTCTCTGTCTGTCTGTCGGTCTATCTGTCTGCCTGTGTGTCTGTCTATCTGTCTGTCGGTCTGCCTGTCTGTCTGTCTATCTGTCTGTCGGTCTATCTATCTATCTGTCTGTCTGCCTGTGTGTCTGTCTATCTGTCTGTCGGTGTATCTGTCTATGTGTCTGTCTGTCTATCTATCTCTCTGTCTGCCTGTGTGTCTATCTATCTGTCTGTCGGTCTATCTGTCTATGTGTCTGCCAGTCTGTCTATCTATCTGTCTGTCTGCCTGTGTGTCTATCTATCTGTCTGTCTGCCTGTGTGTCTGTCTGTCACTCTATGATTCGTTTTGGTCCAATACAAATGGCAGTTCACGTAGCAAGCGTGAGAAATAAACATGGCGGACATAAACATTAATTTAGCAATTGCTATACTAAGTATATGTTTGGGATATATTTCCACGAGTCCGTCTCAGTAGGAAGAAAATATGTATTACAAGTAAAGGCGTTGTAATGGTTACAGAACAAGGGTCTACTACAAAACGAATTGAGGTTAGAGGAACCGGAAAACTATCGCAATTTTCTACGAATTGACCAAGATTTATTTCTGAAGCTTTTACATCATGTCGAAGGCAAAATTACACACCAGGACACAAACATGAGACAGGCGCGGAACAGATGAACAACAATTGTAATGGTTTAAATCTTAGTACAGATAAACAGAAGTTTTCAACTCATTTCATGACATACAATTTAAACACTGTTAACTGGATTACTTATTATTTATGAGATATAGAAATGCAATAACCACCTCAGTAATATATGTTAATACTCACGAAAAATCTTTAATGAATCTTCCAGTGAAAATTAAACGTTTTATTAAAATACCCATCACCACGAGCCAAACATACAAAACAACTGACTACATGTTGCCTGCGCAGTCCGCCATATTGTTACGTTACAGACGCTGATTGACTATTTTCAAGTTGTTGGATGAAAAATTAGATTCAACTCAATCGCATTGTATACAAACAGGTTGGATTCAAAAATAGGATTACAATTGTATGCAGCAAAATTATATATCCAACTGTCGATCTCTGACGATGCTCTTTTGTTGTATACAGCGCTTGGACCTGGGACATGCGCATTATCAACATAGTTAGTATTGTGTAACTTCATGTTATCAAAGTGACACATAGGTGCTTAATAAACAATCTGATGTGTTGCACTCACATGACTTTCTCTACTCACTCTTGTACTAACCATTCTTACAAACTCTTATTCCTATATCTTCTTCATGTTAGTTGAGATAAACATTTGTACAAATTATCTTATTGCTTATTTCCTTGTAGGTACAAGGGGAATATGAGAATACAGTAGGCTTTGTGCGATAGTGAAATGTTTTAAAGTTTTGTGATCCCGTTCTCTTTGGTCGGCCAAGAGATAAAAAAGTGAATAACACGACCTGCCAGTTTAGAAAAGTTCAAGTATTGCAAAACTCACAAATAACAGGGAATATCTCCAAAATGGTTCGCTCCGGACGCAACGTAACGAGTGTAGTAACATTTGGTCTGTCTCTTACTGTTTACAACTAGTGAAAACAGTTACCAACAGTAAATAACACTAAATATGCAATACATTTCATTTGTCATAAAAATATTTCAAACTTGTACGATTTTAATTAAAATCGTTAGAGCCATTTTTCAGAAAACCAAAATTTTCAAAAAAACTTGTACGATTTTAATTAAAATCGTTAGAGCCATTTTTCAGAAAACCAAAATTTTCAAAAAAATTTCCACGTAAAGGGTAGTTTAGGGTGGGGCTATTTTCTTCAAAATCTTCGTGTCGCGTCCTTGAAACACATTAAACTTAAATACAACTATTATTTAAACCTACTTTTCATTTTTTAGTTATGATGCACACAGTGGCACACACACACACGCGCGCGCGCGCGCGCCTTTTTTCTAAAAATGCTTTTTTTTTTCCGGGAGGTCTCAAAACAGATATTTCCGATGAAATCTGTACATTGAATTTTTCGGTGCAATACAATACCAGTAGAGAAAGTAATATACAACGTGTGAAAACTCAGATTGGTGGAAAAATTCTAGAAGAAGTGTCTGATTTCTGGCAACCAGGAGGTGCATTTGCAGATTATAGGAGTGATATTTATAGAGCATTACAAACATATAACATATTGAACGGCGTAATAAGGCAAACAGATTATGACTGATACTAAACTATCCAGGTTACATAATACTGAGACAGAATATATGGTTAGACCCCGAAAGGAAATCATTTATGTAAATATTTATTGCAAATGTAATTTATTTTTCATGTTGATAAGAATTAGTTGAGTAACGAAAACGTGTTGCTATTTTTTCATTGTTAATCAAAATGTTTGTTTAAAAACGTCATCAGTGTTAAGTTTCATGTTTAAATTTAATATGTATAAATATAAGAACCATATATATTTAATGTTAAAAGTGAAGTGAGAATAGATAAAGATCGCTTCCGTAGCAATACAGGAACTATTTAACGTAGGAAAACATAAAATGAACGCATACGCGCATGTATACATGAAAGGGCGTCATGTGAAGTAGCGCCGGCTGCGTGTTTGAGAGATGAAGACGTGTTTCTGTAACGCGCGTGGAAGTGGGTAGAAAACACTGTATCAGCGCATGTATACATGAAAGGGCGTCATGTGAAGTAGCGCCGGCTGCGTGTTTGAGAGATGAAGACGTGTTTCTGTAACGCGCGTGGAAGTGGGTAGAAAACACTGTATCAGCGCATGTATACATGAAAGGGCGTCATGTGAAGTAGCGCCGGCTGCGTGTTTGAGAGATGAAGACGTGTTTCTGTAACGCGCGTGGAAGTGGGTAGAAAACACTGTATCAGCGCATGTATACATGAAAGGGCGTCATGTGAAGTAGCGCCGGCTGCGTGTTTGAGAGATGAAGACGTGTTTCTGTAACGCGCGTGGAAGTGGGTAGAAAACACTGTATCAGCGCATGTATACATGAAAGGGCGTCATGTGAAGTAGCGCCGGCTGCGTGTTTGAGAGATGAAGACGTGTTTCTGTAACGCGCGTGGAAGTGGGTAGAAAACACTGTATCAGCGCATGTATACATGAAAGGGCGTCATGTGAAGTAGCGCCGGCTGCGTGTTTGAGAGATGAAGACGCGTTTCTGTAACGCGCGTGGAAGTGGGTAGAAAACACTTTATCAGCGCATGTATACATGAAAGGGCGTCATGTGAAGTAGCGCCGTCTGCAGGTGAAGACGCGTTTCTGTAACGCGCGTGGAAGTGGGTAGAAAACACTTTATCAGTGCATGTATACATGAAAGGGCGTCATGTGAAGTAGCGCCGGCTGCGTGTTTGAGAGATGAAGACGTGTTTCTGTAACGCGCGTGGAAGTGGGTAGAAAACACTTTATCAGCGCATGTATACATGAAAGGGCGTCATGTGAAGTAGCGCCGGCTGCGTGTTTGAGAGATGAAGACGTGTTTCTGTAACGCGCGTGGAAGTGGGTAGAAAACACTGTATCAGCGCATGTATACATGAAAGGGCGTCATGTGAAGTAGCGCCGGCTGCGTGTTTGAGAGATGAAGACGTGTTTCTGTAACGCGCGTGGAAGTGGGTAGAAAACACTGTATCAGCGCATGTATACATGAAAGGGCGTCATGTGAAGTAGCGCCGGCTGCGTGTTTGAGAGATGAAGACGTGTTTCTGTAACGCGCGTGGAAGTGGGTAGAAAACACTGTATCAGCGCATGTATACATGAAAGGGCGTCATGTGAAGTAGCGCCGGCTGCGTGTTTGAGAGATGAAGACGTGTTTCTGTAACGCGCGTGGAAGTGGGTAGAAAACACTGTATCAGCGCATGTATACATGAAAGGGCGTCATGTGAAGTAGCGCCGGCTGCGTGTTTGAGAGATGAAGACGTGTTTCTGTAACGCGCGTGGAAGTGGGTAGAAAACACTGTATCAGCGCATGTATACATGAAAGGGCGTCATGTGAAGTAGCGCCGGCTGCGTGTTTGAGAGATGAAGACGTGTTTCTGTAACGCGCGTGGAAGTGGGTAGAAAACACTTTATCAGCGCATGTATACATGAAAGGGCGTCATGTGAAGTAGCGCCGGCTGCGTGTTTGAGAGATGAAGACGTGTTTCTGTAACGCGCGTGGAAGTGGGTAGAAAACACTTTATCAGCGCATGTATACATGAAAGGGCGTCATGTGAAGTAGCGCCGTCTGCAGGTGAAGACGTGTTTCTGTAACGCGCGTGGAAGTGGGTAGAAAACACTGTATCAGCGCATGTATACATGAAAGGGCGTCATGTGAAGTAGCGCCGGCTGCGTGTTTGAGAGATGAAGACGCGTTTCTGTAACGCGCGTGGAAGTGGGTAGAAAACACTTTATCAGCGCATGTATACATGAAAGGGCGTCATGTGAAGTAGCGCCGGCTGCGTGTTTGAGAGATGAAGACGCGTTTCTGTAACGCGCGTGGAAGTGGGTAGAAAACACTGTATCAGCGCATGTATACATGAAAGGGCGTCATGTGAAGTAGCGCCGGCTGCGTGTTTGAGAGATGAAGACGTGTTTCTGTAACGCGCGTGGAAGTGGGTAGAAAACACTGTATCAGCGCATGTATACATGAAAGGGCGTCATGTGAAGTAGCGCCGGCTGCGTGTTTGAGAGATGAAGACGTGTTTCTGTAACGCGCGTGGAAGTGGGTAGAAAACACTGTATCAGCGCATGTATACATGAAAGGGCGTCATGTGAAGTAGCGCCGGCTGCGTGTGAAGACGTGTTCCCGTAACGCGCGTGGAAGTGGGTAGAAAACACTTTATCAGCGCATGTATACATGAAAGGGCGTCATGTGAAGTAGCGCCGGCTGCGTGTGAAGACGTGTTTCTGTAACGCGCGTGGAAGTGGGTAGAAAACACTTTATCAGCGCATGTATACATGAAAGGGCGTCATGTGAAGTAGCGCCGGCTGCGTGTGAAGACGTGTTTCTGTAACGCGCGTGGAAGTGGGTAGAAAACACTTTATCAGAGTGGAAAGATCATTAAGAACATACAAGCAGGCGCAACGGAAGTCAATTCAATTATAACAAGTGTAATAAGAGACGAAAAAGTGTTAATAAAGTGATATACAGTGAAGTTACATGGAGTGTTCATTCATTCCACCTAGTACCACGCCCGGGGAGAAAGAATAGTGTCCCGTAGCTCAACACGAAGCCCCATTTATTTCAAAATACAGCACCAATATCATATGGAACGCTGCTCTCAGACACACAAGTGAAATTTGGATTTGAAATAACAGAAATTGAGATAAACTTAAAGTAGCCCAAATGCGTTTCTTGTGGTCAGTGTTAGGAGTCACCAGATTGGACCGCCAGAGAAAACCTTGACAGTCTTGAGGAGGTAGAAAAATACCAACGAGAGTGGAAGGAAGTAGACTAACATTGCAGTATGCCCCAACTGATGACAAGGACCACAACACCTAGGTTTCTCATTACAGACCACGTGGCCTAAAGCGAACTTGTTCATGATGATAAATGATGAAGTATATTAGTGTAGCACATCACAATTGTGCGGCGCGTTTCAAATATGCTATGGGCTAATTTATCCTAAAATGTTGCTCCTTTTAACATTATTTCACTAAATATTCAAAACAACTATACATTCAACATTAAACGCTCATTTACTATCTCTCCTGCGAATTTAATTTAAACCAGCAGTGGAATTTGTAAGCTTTTTAACTAAAACCTTGTGCAAAATGTCTATCTAACGAAATCCTTGAAGCTGTGAAGTCAGAGACTCCAAGAATATTGCAGTTATAAATATTGATTGAGTTGTCTGTCTTTGTGTGATAATGTTACCGTGCATAGATTAGCAGCCAGGTTGCCTTCTCACTGCGCAGTTTTACCAACATTACATCGGCCTTCTCGACTCACTAGGTGCAGCCATGCAAGAACTTACTGAGCGCATTACGCTGATTCTGACAAACTTAACACATGGAACAGACTATTAATAAACTTAGCTATAGGTATCTTTGAAATATCGATTTGTGTAAACCACGCTACAACACGACGCTCTCCTAATGCGCTCAACGCTTATGTAGCGGAAGTATTGTATTCCACCCAAAAATCCTAAACAGAAATAGGTACATGTTTTGATACTCCCTGAATCCACAAAGTATTAAACTGCTTAATTTGATTTGGAAGTGAAACTTCTTATGGGAGGGCTTTGAAATTCTGATCCGCAAGCTTTTTGTGTGACTTGTGAAAAGTGGTGGGGGTAAACACTGTGTCTGTCGGCTAGAGTGGGAGCAGCGTCTGTCTCGCTTGCCTTAAAAATGTCGTCCCACTCACGTTAGAAAGAATAACCTCTTACCTTAGAAAGATTAATTTGCGTGTAGAAACCCACTTGTAGCATTACTGTGAGTCACGTGACCAACGAGGAAGAACAAATGAAACAGTGTACTAACTCTTGTCTCTCTGTGCGCAATGACTCACGTACCCGTGTCCCCGAAGGAATTCATAAAAACATATATATAATTTGGAGAATACTGATCTCCTTATTGTGTGAATTCTAGCACGAAAGAGCGGAGTAAGTAAAAACATTGTGTGTTTTTATTGACAGTGGTTTGGACAGTTCGTCGTGCTCGCAGTGTCTTGCCCTTCTCAAAGAGCTGGCACAACAAGGGCGTACTGTGATATGTACCATCCACCAGCCCAGCGCTCTCCTCTTCGAGATGTTTGACCATCTGTACGCTCTGGCCGATGGTCAGTGTGTCTACCAGGGAACCATCAAGGGTCTGCTGCCTTTCCTGGGGGACATGGGCCTCAACTGTCCGCCCTATCACAACCCTGCTGACTTCTGTAAGTATCAAACTCACCTAACAGTGAACCATCAAGTGTCTGTTGTCTTTCCTGGGGGATATGGGACTCAACTGTCCGCCCTATCACAATCCTGCTGACTTCTGTAAGTATCAAACTCACCCACTCACCTAACAGTGAACCATCAAGTGTCTGTTGTCTTTCCTGGGGGATATGGTCCTCAACTGTCCGCCCTATCACAACCCTGCTGACTTCTGTAAGTATCAAACTCACCTAACAGTGAACCATCAAGTGTCTGTTGTCTTTCCTGGGGGATATGGTCCTCAACTGTCCACCCTATCACAATCCTGCTGACTTCTGTAAGTATCAAACTCACCCACTCACCTAACAGTGAACCATCAAGTGTCTGTTGTCTTTTCTGGGGGATATGGTCCTCAACTGTCCGCCCTATCACAACCCTGCTGACTTCTGTAAGTATCAAACTCACCTAACAGTGAACCATCAAGTGTCTGTTGTCTTTCCTGGGGGATATGGGACTCAACTGTCCGCCCTATCACAACCCTGCTGACTTCTGTAAGTATCAAACTCACCTAACAGTGAACCATCAAGTGTCTGTTGTCTTTCCTGGGGGATATGGGACTCAACTGTCCGCCCTATCACAACCCTGCTGACTTCTGTAGGTATCAAACTCACCCACTCATCTAACAGTGAACCATCAAGGGTCTGCTGCCTTTCCTGGGGGATATGGTCCTCAACTGTCCACCCTATCACAACCCTGCTGACTTCAGTAAGTATCAAACTCACCTGACAGTGAACCATCAAGTGTCTGTTGTCTTTCCTGGGGGATATGGACCTCAACTGTCCGCCCTATCACAACCCTGCTGACTTCTGTAGGTATCAAACTCACCTAACAGTGAACCATCAAGTGTCTGTTGTCTTTCCTGGGGGATATGGACCTCAACTGTCCACCCTATCACAACCCTGCTGACTTCTGTAAGTATCAAACTCACCCACTCATCTAACAGTGAACCATCAAGGGTCTGCTGCCTTTCCTGGGGGATATGGACCTCAACTGTCCGCCCTATCACAACCCTGCTGACTTCAGTAAGTATCAAACTCACCCACTCATCTAACAGTGAACCATCAAGGGTCTGCTGCCTTTCCTGGGGGATATGGTCCTCAACTGTCCACCCTATCACAACCCTGCTGACTTCAGTAAGTATCAAACTCACCTAACAGTGAACCATCAAGTGTCTGTTGTCTTTCCTGGGGGATATGGACCTCAACTGTCCACCCTATCACAACCCTGCTGACTTCTGTAAGTATCAAACTCACCTAACAGTGAACCATCAAGTGTCTGTTGTCTTTCCTGGGGGATATGGTCCTCAACTGTCCGCCCTATCACAATCCTGCTGACTTCTGTAAGTATCAAACTCACCTAACAGTGAACCATCAAGTGTCTGTTGCCTTTCCTAGGGGATATGGTCCTCAACTGTCCGCCCTATCACAACCCTGCTGACTTCTGTAAGTATCAAACTCACCTAACAGTGAACCATCAAGTGTCTGCTGTCTTTCCTAGGGGATATGGTCCTCAACTGTCCGCCCTATCACAACCCTGCTGACTTCTGTAGGTATCAAACTCACCCACTCATCTAACAGTGAACCATCAAGTGTCTGTTGCCTTTCCTAGGGGATATGGTCCTCAACTGTCCGCCCTATCACAATCCTGCTGACTTCTGTAGGTATCAAACTCACCCACTCATCTAACACTGAACCATCAAGTGTCTGTTGCCTTTCCTAGGGATTATGGTCCTCAACTGTCCGCCCTATCACAACCCTGCTGACTTCTGTAAGTATCAAACTCACCCACTCACCTAACAGTGAACCATCAAGTGTCTGTTGTCTTTCCTAGGGGATATGGTCCTCAACTGTCCGCCCTATCACAACCCTGCTGACTTCTGTAAGTATCAAACTCACCTGACAGTGAACCATCAAGTGTCTGTTGTCTTTCCTAGGGGATATGGTCCTCAACTGTCCGCCCTATCACAACCCTGCTGACTTCTGTAAGTATCAAACTCACCCACTCATCTAACAGTGAACCATCAAGTGTCTGTTGCCTTTCCTAGGGGATATGGTCCTCAACTGTCCGCCCTATCACAACCCTGCTGACTTCTGTAAGTATCAAACTCACCCACTCACCTAACAGTGAACCATCAAGTGTCTGTTGTCTTTCCTGGGGGATATGGGACTCAACTGTCCGCCCTATCACAACCCTGCTGACTTCTGTAAGTATCAAACTCACCTGGCGGTGAACCATCAAGTGTCTGTTGCCTTTCCTGGGGGATATGGACCTCAACTGTCCGCCCTATCACAACCCTGCTGACTTCTGTAGGTATCAAACTCACCCACTCATCTAACAGTGAACCATCAAGTGTCTGTTGTCTTTCCTGGGGGATATGGTCCTCAACTGTCCGCCCTATCACAATCCTGCTGACTTCTGTAGGTATCAAACTCACCCACTCACCTAACAGTGAACCATCAAGTGTCTGTTGCCTTTCCTAGGGAATATGGTCCTCAACTGTCCGCCCTATCACAATCCTGCTGACTTCTGTAGGTATCAAACTCACCCACTCATCTAACAGTGAACCATCAAGTGTCTGTTGCCTTTCCTAGGGGATATGGACCTCAACTGTCCGCCCTATCACAATCCTGCTGACTTCTGTAGGTATCAAACTCACCCACTCACCTAACAGTGAACCATCAAGTGTCTGTTGTCTTTCCTGGGGGATATGGACCTCAACTGTCCGCCCTATCACAATCCTGCTGACTTCTGTAAGTATCAAACTCACCTAACAGTGAACCATCAAGTGTCTGTTGCCTTTCCTGGGGGATATGGGCCTCAACTGTCCGCCCTATCACAACCCTGCTGACTTCAGTAAGTATCAAACTCACCTAACAGTGAACCATCAAGTGTCTGTTGTCTTTCCTGGGGGATATGGTCCTCAACTGTCCGCCCTATCACAACCCTGCTGACTTCTGTAAGTATCAAACTCACCTAACAGTGAACCATCAAGTGTCTGTTGCCTTTCCTAGGGGATATGGTCCTCAACTGTCCGCCCTATCACAATCCTGCTGACTTCTGTAAGTATCAAACTCACCTAACAGTGAACCATCAAGTGTCTGTTGCCTTTCCTAGGGGATATGGTCCTCAACTGTCCGCCCTATCACAACCCTGCTGACTTCTGTAAGTATCAAACTCACCTAACAGTGAACCATCAAGTGTCTGTTGTCTTTCCTGGGGGATATGGGACTCAACTGTCCGCCCTATCACAACCCTGCTGACTTCTGTAAGTATCAAACTCACCTGACAGTGAACCATCAAGTGTCTGTTGTCTTTCCTAGGGGATATGGTCCTCAACTGTCCGCCCTATCACAACCCTGCTGACTTCTGTAAGTATCAAACTCACCTAACAGTGAACCATCAAGTGTCTGTTGCCTTTCCTAGGGGATATGGTCCTCAACTGTCCGCCCTATCACAATCCTGCTGACTTCTGTAAGTATCAAACTCACCTAACAGTGAACCATCAAGTGTCTGTTGCCTTTCCTGGGGGATATGGTTCTCAACTGTCCGCCCTATCAGAACCCTGCTGACTTCTGTAGGTATCAAACTCACCCACTCATCTAACAGTGAACCATCAAGTGTCTGTTGTCTTTCCTGGGGGATATGGTCCTCAACTGTCCGCCCTATCACAACCCTGCTGACTTCAGTAAGTATCAAACTCACCTAACAGTGAACCATCAAGTGTCTGTTGTCTTTCCTGGGGGATATGGTCCTCAACTGTCCGCCCTATCACAACCCTGCTGACTTCAGTAAGTATCAAACTCACCTAACAGTGAACCATCAAGTGTCTGTTGTCTTTCCTGGGGGATATGGTCCTCAACTGTCCGCCCTATCACAACCCTGCTGACTTCAGTAAGTATCAAACTCACCTAACAGTGAACCATCAAGTGTCTGTTGTCTTTCCGGGGGGATATTTTACATAACACAGTCACATTTATTTCTCTTCTCACTCTTCTATAAACAATTCATACACATGTTG
Source organism: Tenodera sinensis (assembly GCA_030765045.1). NCBI lineage: Eukaryota > Metazoa > Arthropoda > Insecta > Mantodea > Mantidae > Tenodera > Tenodera sinensis. The sequence goes on from CM060963.1 coordinate 5,229,515, forward strand.
TCGAAACACACGTTCACACGGTTTTCTCACTACCTCTTCTTCCCGTGGTATTTATTGTTTCTCAACAGTGCTTTTGCATAGTGTCTTTGCGATAGTTTCATTTTTTTTTAATTTTTTTTTTTTTATTTTGTATTCCATATAGTATACTAAGAATTTTAATTGTTTAAGTGTGTTAAGTTATATTTGTTAGATGTCTCCAAAGAAACAGAAGGCTATTGGGCAAGTCTAAAAGTTTTTCAGCTAGTTTGTGTTAAAAGGCAATTTTGCAAACGTGAAGTAGATGGAAGTTAAAAAGAGGATGGTTGTGTGTAATATTTATGTTTGGAATGTTGTGTTGTTCCAGTGATGGAGGTTACATCAGGAGATTGTAGTGCAGACTTGGAGGTGATGGTGGCAACGGCAGCCAAAAAGGTCAACGAGAGGCGGAAACTGCCTCGCTTGGAGTCGTCACTTTGGGAACCCAGCCCTGATTCCGGTGAGTTTCACCATCTAAAAACACCACTTCCATTTCCTGTACGGAACGTATTGTTGTTGTTGGCTAATGCTGGGTTTCTGACAATGAAGTCATCAGTCCTCCTGCTTCCTGATGGATGGGAAGGAACGATGCTGGAAGTGGCTGGGCATATTTGGTCCATTTTCTCTTGCTCTCTCTGATGGATGGGAAGGAAGGGCACTAGAAGTGGCTGGACATATTTGGTCCATTTCCTCTTGCTCTCTCTGATAGATGGGAAGGAAGGGCACTAGAAGTCGCTGGACATATTTGGTCCATTTCCTCTTGCTCTCTCTGATGGATGGGAAGGAAGGGCACTAGAAGTGGCTGGGCATATTTGGTCCATTTCCTCTTGCTCTCTCTGATGGATGGGAAGGCAGGATGCTAGAAGTGGCTGGGCATATTTGGTCCATTTCCTCTTGCTCTCTCTGATGGATGGGAAGGCAGGGCGCTAGAAGTGGCTGGGCATATTTGGTCCATTTCCTCTTGCTCTCTCTGATGGATGTGAAGGAAGGGCGCTAGAAGTGGCTGGGCATATTTGGTCCATTTCCTCTTGCTCTCTCTGATGGATGTGAAGGAAGGGCTCTAGAAGTGGCTGGGCATATTTGGTCCATTTCCTCTTGCTCTCTCTGATGGATGGGAAGGCAGGGCGCTAGAAGTGGCTGGGCATATTTGGTCCATTTCCTCTTGCTCTCTCTGATGGATGGGAAGGAAGGGCGCTAGAAGTGGCTGGGCATATTTGGTCCATTTCCTCTTGCTCTCTCAGATGGATGGGAAGGAAGGGCGCTAGAAGTGGCTGGGCATATTTGGTCCATTTCCTCTTGCTCTCTCTGATGGATGGGAAGGCAGGATGCCAGAAGTGGCTGGGCATATTTGGTCCATTTCCTCTTGCTCTCTCTGATGGATGGGAAGGCAGGATGCCAGAAGTGGCTGGGCATATTTGGTCCATTTCCTCTTGCTCTCTCTGATGGATGGGAAGGCAGGATGCCAGAAGTGGCTGGGCATATTTGGTCCATTTCCTCTTGCAGATCACATAGAGGATAGAGTGGTGAAGAATATATCACAATCATGTCCTGTAGTCAACATGAAGCTTGCAACTGAGGATACTCAAGAGTTACTGTTTGAATGTTTGGTAGTTCCCGTCTTTTATTTCTTTATTTTTCATAGTAATATATTGCAATGATTTTTTTCAATTTAGAGGTGACTAATCTTTTAGCTCGTACATAAAATGGTAGATTAACTATAAATTTCTGTACACTACTGTAGTAAGAAAATCAGCTTTCTCATTACCACTCAGTCCACAGTGAGCTGGTATCCATTGGAAGACTAGGTGTTTTTGAAGTGCTGTTAGATGGGTAAGGATTTTCCATCATTCTATAATTGTTTGGTTTTTTGGTGACAACTTGGAAGTAATTGCTATAATTGCTGCCGTGGAATCTGAGAGAAGAACTGCTTGCTGAAAATGTGAAATTCTGTACAAAAGATTTTGTAGGGCCATTTGAATTGCTTCAATTTCTCCGTCACAGCTCGTGAAAAGTAAATTGGCATCGGCAGCTGTTTTCATGTTGTATTTTATGGATCAACTCTTGAATTCAGAAACCGGTTGGTTTAATAACGCTCATAAAATAGGTACTGGTTTACTCAGGACATACGAGTACAAGGCGATTGTGTCCTACACGCCAGTTTATCTTCAGCAGTTACATTTTCAGAGACGTCAATATAGCGGCGTAGAGCTCGTCAATGAAAAAGCCAATAAATACTTAGGGAGACAAGGTTTCACTTATTGTTTTAATATAAATTGAGGAGGACTTGTTTCATAATTACATGGTGTTGTTTGTACTCGTTTGTTTACGTCGTTTAGGTTCCTGCCGCTGGATGATGGCTTGTTTATTTATGGTATTGCCATCTACTAGAAGTAAAACAACTTGGCACGCGATATGTTCAGCACAAATATTCTCTCTACATCAATACATCTATTTAAGTGTTGAAATAATTAGGTAAATTTTATTTGACGAATAAACGACCAGAAATGATGTGTTAGAGCTGATTTATCAGTTTGCTTGGATTTAATATTTCTAAGGTGTTCTTCTACTCTGGTTTTAAGCATATCAGTTTTACTCTTTAATCATGAAATAACATTTAATTATAAAAGCATTTAAATGGAGTTATAGTTTTATTAATTTGGAATAAAGCATTTATTTTAAGGAATAAAATGCATTGTGCGAGAAAAGTGAGAGTTGCCGGGGAAATGGTGCCGGGAGAGGCAGTAGACACACCGTTACACCTGTTGCATGGCTCCAGTATCTAACAACCTCTCGAGGAGTGCATATCGCAGTGGGACTGGGGATCATGTAGAGCTCATTACATAGACGTCTTCAAGACAAACAACTTCCGTTGAGCTGGCGCCACTAAAGCTTCCCAGTGTGCAGGATGCGCAGAAGACATACCGTTACACCTGTTGCAGGGCTCCAGTATCTAACAACGTCTCGAGGATTTTGGTTGTTGTAGTGTTTAACGCCCGCTTTTACTACTACGGCACCGCAGGCGGTGACACTGATGATACATGGAATGTAGATGGAGCACCGGTGGAATGAGATGGCGGGGGAAACCGGAGCACCCGGAGAAAACCCGCCCTGACGCCGCTTCGTCCACCACGAATACCACATGCGGGTCCCTGGGATCGAACCCGGGTCGCCTAGGTGGTAGGCGAGCGCGCTAACCGCTCAGCCACGGCGCCGCCACGTCTCGAGGAGTGCATATCGCAGTGGGACTGGGGATCATGTAGAGCACATTACATAGACGTCTTCAAGACAAACAACTTCCGTTGAGCTGGCGCAACTAAAGCTTCCCAGTGTGCAGGATGCGCAGAAGACATACCGTTACGCCTGTTGCAGGGCTCCAGGATCTAACAACGTCTCGAGAAGTGCATATCGCAGTGGGACTGGGGATCATGTAGAGCACATTACATAGACGTCTTCAAGACAAACAACTTCCGTTGAGCTGGCGCAACTAAAGCTTCCCAGTGTGCAGGATGCGCAGAAGACATACCGTTACGCCTGTTGCAGAGCTCCAGTATCTAACAACGTCTCGAGGCATGCATATCACAGTGAATGAATGCACAGTGCAATGCTGGTTGTGGTCTTCAATCGACCGAGGTAACCCGACTTTATCCGAATAGTACCGAAGTTTCACACAGCTCTGTTTGGCAAGCTTCAGCTGCGGCATCTCTAGATGAGTTGTTGCTGCTTCACACTGTTCCAAACAGAAACAGTTAACAATGTTGACAAATGTTCCACAATGAAAACTCAGATGGCTGCAACAATCGAGTCTTGTGACTATTAAACAAGTAGAAATGTTAACATTTACAAATTGTGATGTGTATGGGCCGCCGAGCGTATATTGCTACACACGGCATAAGCTTCTCTTCTGGAGTAAAACCATACAGAACAATGAGCATTTGCTACAAGAGAGTAGAGAAAGCAATGTGAGTGCACTCTGTCCCTTATAATCCATTATTACCTTCCCTTTTTGAGAAGGAGAAGGGAACTGAGAGAAAGAGAAGAAAGGGCAGGAAGAGGAGTAGAAAGAGGAGGAAGTGGAGAGGAAGAAGAAGAAGAATGAGGAGGAGAAGGAGAAGGAGAAGAAGAAGGAGGAGGAGGAGGAATAGAAGGAGACAGAGAACGAGGAGAAAGAGTAGAGGGAGTAAAAGAGGAAAAGTATGGAAGAAGGAGAAGAAGAAGGAGAAGAAGAAGAAGAAGAAGAAGAAGAAGAAGAAGAAGAAGAAGAAGAAGGAGGAGTAGAAGGAGACAGAACGAGGAGAAAGAGTAGAGGGAGTAAAAGAGGAACAAGTATGGAAGAAGAAGAAGAAGAAGAAGAAGAAGAAGAAGAAGAAGATGAAGAAGGAGGAGGAGGAGTAGAAGGAGACAGAGAACGAGGAGAAAGAGTAGAGGGAGTAAAAGAGGAACAAGTATGGAAGAAGGAGAAGAAGAAGAAGAAGAAGAAGAAGAAGGAGGAGGAGGAGGAGGAGTAGAAGGAGACAGAGAACGAGGAGAAAGAGTAGAGGGAGTAAAAGAGGAACAAGTATGGAAGAAGGAGAAGAGGAGAAAGAGAAAGATGAAGGAGGAGGAGGAGGAATAGAAGGAGACAGAGAACGAGGAGAAAGAGTAGAGGGAGTAAAAGAGGAACAAGTATGGAAGAAGAAGAAGAAGAAGAAGAAGAAGAAGAAGAAGAAGGAGGAGGAGGAGGAGTAGAAGGAGACAGAGAACGAGGAGAAAGAGTAGAGGGAGTAAAAGAGGAACAAGTATGGAAGAAGAAGAAGAAGAAGAAGAAGAAGAAGGAGGAGGAGGAGGAGGAGTAGAAGGAGACAGAGAACGAGGAGAAAGAGTAGAGGGAGTAAAAGAGGAACAAGTATGGAAGAAGAAGAAGAAGAAGAAGAAGGAGGAGGAGGAGTAGAAGGAGACAGAGAACGAGGAGAAAGAGTAGAGGGAGTAAAAGAGGAACAAGTATGGAAGAAGAAGAAGAAGAAGAAGAAGGAGGAGTAGAAGGAGGAGTAGAAGGAGACAGAGAACGAGGAGAAAGAGTAGAGGGAGTAAAAGAGGAACAAGTATGGAAGAAGGAGAAGAAGAAGAAGAAGAAGAAGAAGAAGATGAAGAAGGAGGAGGAGGAGTAGAAGGAGACAGAGAACGAGGAGAAAGAGTAGAGGGAGTAAAAGAGGAACAAGTATGGAAGAAGGAGAAGAAGAAGAAGAAGAAGAAGAAGAAGAAGAAGAAGAAGAAGAAGAAGAAGAAGAAGAAGAAGAAGAAGAAGAAGAAGAAGAAGATGAAGAAGGAGGAGGAGGAGTAGAAGGAGACAGAGAACGAGGAGAAAGAGTAGAGGGAGTAAAAGAGGAACAAGTATGGAAGAAGGAGAAGAGGAGAAAGAGAAAGATGAAGATGAATGTGAGTTATCGCGCCGCGCCAGTCATCTGGTTATGCAAGGTCATGTGTACGACCCGCCACATGTTGGGTGATAATGACCTTCGCAGTTGCAGTTACATAACAGCAGTCGGTAGTGTTTCCGTGAAAACTTGCCTCGGGCAACACATCTTGCCCAACTTCAACTAACGACAACAAAACCGTTAGCTTACGTTTGTTTTTTCTACTCATTCTCGCACTGAACCATTCATATTGTACACTCGAGCTAAAGAAAAAGGGAAAAGAAAGCAAGCACTTGGAGTAGGTTGAATCTGGCCATTGGTCGACATTAAACCTGCCACAAGTGATGCGTTGCACTCATATCACTTTCTCAGCCCATTCTTTTATCTAATTCACCTTAATCGAGCTAAACATTTGTAGAAAAGGCTTTGTTATGTATTTCCTTGTAAGTAGAGATTGCCACGAGATGGGTATGAAAGTCCGCTCTCTTTGCAAGAATAGGTGCCCGGGTGAGAGGGGGGGGGGGGGGGGGGGGAGCTATGTTTCCATTTGAGAATACTGTGTCAAAATGGCAAAGTGCATCCAGTTACCTCTTTTTTCACTTTATTTTCCTTCTAAAACTGAAGCACAAAACAGTTCTCTTTTACAATCGTTAACACATTCTACAGTTATTCGTGATGTGACAACTACTCACAGCTGTTGTCTTGTTAGTAACCTTCAAACGATTTTCTCTCTATCTTACAAACAACTGACTCAGATACAAACACTTAACACTCACTAAAACTGCTTCACTGCCTTCACTTCGACGCCTCTGTTCTCTCACCACGACTGTAGACAAGCGCGCGCACATACACACACGCACGCACACACGCGCACGTACAGACACACACATACACGCACCTGCGCACACACGCGTACGCACAGACACACATATACACGCGCACGCACGCGCGCGCACACACACACACGTGCACGCACACACACACACTTCCAGCAGTTCTTGTGCCACACTGAGTGCGACGTCTGATGTCTGCAACTCGTTATCTCACCAGAAACTGCCCCTCTCTCGCCTCCCGCAAGCTTTCCTACCGGGAATGACGTAGCACGGATCTTTCTCGAAAGTGACCTTTTCTAGAAACTGTCTCAAATAAGCCGGCACAGGCGAGGCTTCGCAAACGCTGGCAAATTCTTTGTTATCCCGCTCTGATTGTTGTCACGTATTTACAAGCAGTGGCGTGAGGCAGCTTGACCTTGAGCGCCTTTGCTGCACGCCGGCCTGGTATGTGGTGTGAGATAGCTGACCCTGAACATCCTTTGATGTGCAATAGTCGGCCGGCGTCACAATAGTATATTTTAAACTTCAAACAAATAACAAGGAATACCTTGGAAATGGGTAACTCCACAAATTTTATCTTTTAACGATATATGTGTGTGTACAAACAGTAAGGTTTTGTCAATGTATTACGGCTTAGCAGTTGTACAAAAGGTGTTCAGAATGGAGATGACTTCAGAGGTATTCAGGTTATAAGTTTCATTTGTCATGAAGCTATGTTGAACTTCTAATCACTGGGGCATTTATTAACTGTAAAGGATTTGGAAAACTTTCCCATATGGAAGGTGCGGGTAGTTTGGGATGGGTGAATTTGTTGAAAATTGTATCGTATCCTTCAAAGATAACTTAAGTAATGCGTGTGGTATTTAACCCACTTTTCGTTTCTGAATTATGCTGTTCATAGACATACATGGGAATCCTTTTGTGGATTCAGGGAGCCTCAAAACATGTATTTCAGGTGAAATCTCGGTTATCAAATGTTTGGGTAATATACAATACTTCCTCTACTTTATGTATCAGAGAGAATAATACAGATCCTAGGTTTTGATATACAATATTGATGTAAACACCATTAAAGTGCAGGTTAACATCGCTCTGTACTCTCAGAGGGTGCCTATCGTTCTCCATCGCGACGGCCACCATGCTCTTGTGGTTTTCCTAGGTCGGCAGCAGTAGGCATGTAACCCTCTGCCCGTGAGGTGGTCGGGGAGCGTGCCTTCATGTTCTCTCGCCTCATCCCTTCCTTCCGGAGGTATACTAGATCTAACCCCGGTCACCGTGTTGAAATGCTTTTCTGCTTCTAATCGTTATCATGAACAGAGCGACTCGTGTGCTCACTCAAATTAATTTTTAAGGCGGGTGATTTATTTTCGTAGCTTGATTTTCTTTCACGTGTCTTCGGCTTTCTCGAGAAACGCTATGAAAAATCTTTAAAAACACCAAAAGGATTCTTGAGTTTTATATTGCCTTAATAAATATCCAGGAAAGCGGGCCTAAATGACCTCGTTGACGAACCCTTAAACTCCACTCAGTCACTCACACAGTCACTCAGTCAATCAGTCAGTCACTCACTCGCTGCATGAAAAAGTTGCAACATTTTGTCCCGTCGCATCGTTTGGAAGATTGGCTGAGAATGTCCCGTTTAATGTGGGTACGAGTGGGAAATGACGAGGGACGTCTTCTTGGACTGGAAATTGCTGTTATTTACATGGAAACCTTAGAGCCTGGCCTCCGGGTGCGGGTAATCTAGTAAATTTCCAGGGTTCAGTTCGCCGTGCCAATGTCCCGTTTAATGTGGGTACGAGTGGGAAATGACGAGGGACGTCTTCTTGGACTGGAGATTGCTGTTATTTACATGGAAACCTTAGAGCTTGGCCTCCGGGTGCGGGTAATCTAGTAAATTTCCAGGGTTCAGTTCGCCGTGCCAATGTCCCGTTTAATGTGGGTACGAGTGGGAAATGACGAGGGACGTCTTCTTGAACTGGAGATTGCTGTTATTTACATGGAAACCTTAGAGCCTGGCCTCCGGGTGCGGGTAATCTAGTAAATTTCCAGGGTTCAGTTCGCCGTGCCAATGTCCCGTTTAATGTGGGTACGAGTGGGAAATGACGAGGGACGTCTTCTTGGATTGGAGATTGCTGTTATTTACATGGAAACCTTAGAGCTTGGCCTCCGGGTGCGGGTAATCTAGTAAATTTCCAGGGTTCAGTTCGCCGTGCCAATGTCCCGTTTAATGTGGGTACGAGTGGGAAATGACGAGGGACGTCTTCTTGAACTGGAGATTGCTGTTATTTACATGGAAACCTTAGAGCCTGGCCTCCGGGTGCGGGTAATCTAGTAAATTTCCAGGGTTCAGTTCGCCGTGCCAATGTCCCGTTTAATGTGGGTACGAGTGGGAAATGACGAGGGACGTCTTCTTGAACTGGAGATTGCTGTTATTTACATGGAAACCTTAGAGCTTGGCCTCCGGGTGCGGGTAATCTAGTAAATTTCCAGGGTTCAGTTCGCCGTGCCAATGTCCCGTTTAATGTGGGTACGAGTGGGAAATGACGAGGGACGTCTTCTTGAACTGGAGATTGTTGTTATTTACATGGAAACCTTAGAGCTTGGCCTCCGGGTGCGGGTAATCTAGTAAATTTCCAGGGTTCAGTTCGCCGTGCCAATGACGTTACTGATCTCTTGACCCTGCTCCCGATTAACGTCAACACTTGATAAGTATCGCCAACATTTAGATGCTGCCAAGATTTGGCTTTTGGAATGAGTCGTATAACTCCAAACACAATCAAAACAAATTATCTAAATATTGTCTAGCATTGACAGGTTGTTGTGACCCGAACAGGTTTTCTTTCATTCCTCTTCTTCTTTGTTCCAGTTAGCTTCCTTTCCTCTTCCTTGTCAGATTCGTTACGTTTGCTTCAAATGCTTCCAGTCGCATTTCCTCACGTTGCCCCAAAGTCCAAACACCATACAATAACGCACTCCACAAATCTTCCTTACTTCTCCCTGCAAGGTTCCGCAAAAGTTTGCTCCCTTCATTTCTACAGGTGTCACCAACCTTTGATATAGAAGGTAGACATTTCTAAACTGAGATACCTGCCAGTGGCCAGAAATGGATATTTTGGACGCCACACGTTCTTAAAGGTCAATTTTGCAAGTTACTTTAATTTTGGCATCCATAACCAAGCTTGCATTCTGGCGACTCGGTTAAACTCGACTCCACTCGCGCGCTGCAGAGCGAAGAAGCGAAGAAGCGAAGACTCGGGGAAACCTGTCTTGATGGATGGCTTCACTATCAGTGAAATAAATACGTGCAAAAGCAATACCTAATTATGGTGCACCTTGCTCCAAAGAAAGAAAAGTCCATTTAAATCAGAGTGGTAACTTTTGTGTGTGTTTTTAAAGTCATCAGTCATCACGATAGAGGAGAAAATGTCTCATGTGCGGTACAATAATTACCTGTGTGGGAAAATCATGTGTTGAAAGACAGAAATATATGGTGAAGCCATAAGAGATGCTAGAGAGGAAGAATTAAAGAGGTTGCTATATGTTGCAGAAAAGCATTCTTTATTCAAAAAATGAGCTTTGTACCAGTGCTTTCTAGATCGTTAAACTAAAACACCAGATTTATTATTAAAACAGCGAATCATTTTATAATTATTTATTTCATTTAGTGTAGTATACAAATGATTGTGTAAAAGTACAAAGAATCACGGGTAATTTGTAAACCAATGTCTTCTAAAACACTTATTGCAATTTAAAGCATCCGAATAGATCCACAGTAAACTTAGTAAACACTCCACGAGCACCAAAGGTAGACCAATCACTTCCCAATTTGAAATTTGATGTTTGTCTCTTACATTAGTGTAACAAATGAGAATACACCAGTTGCTGCCTATTACACTTTATTGCCTTCTGGTCAGTTAGCGTAGTGCTAACGTTACTCTTTTGTACAACCTCAGAGCAACAAACCAACTGTCGAATCGAATCACACTAAGGAACTGTCAGATTACAACTCGGCACGATTCACAGGCACACTGTCCACTGAACGCTTCGTAAACGTTTAACTCACCCCAACACTTCACTACAAGAACGACCGCACAACTTCTGGCACGAGTAGGTTCCTTATATGACGCCTTTATACAATGGAAAAGTTCTGGAAGTAGAATGGTCGAGACTGACTGTGGGAGAACAGTCCAGACACCGGACCACTACACAATAGCTATCGTTTCCACAGGCTCTATTGTTCTACTGGTGGACGGGTCTATAGGGCATGTAAGCGCCTTCGGCCCGTTCCTGCTGTCGGCGGAGCTTACCAGCCACAACCGGGCTTTCGGCCGGCGCGACATTAGGAATGCAAGAGCCGTATTCTAGTTTTTCTTCCCCTTATCAACCTCCTTAATTTGGTCTAAAGTTCTTTGCATTTTTTTAAATCGGATTGTAGGCTAAGAATTAAACCGCTATCTTGTCTGTCAACAACAATTAAGGCTACTCTTTTGATGAAGTTGGAGATACAGGAAGAAACTACTTCATATTTATTTTTGGTTCTGAATGATTCAGCAACCTGTGCTCGTACTGTGTGATGTATGTTGTTACTAAGGAGTTCGCTCTTCCTGCAGAAGTGTGCGATGATTTCGGTCTCGCTGCACACACATGGGATAACAGTTTACTTGGCCTCTACCTGCAACACTGTGAAATGAAGACATATGCAGTTCTGCCCGTACTGTGTGACGTATGTTGTTACTAAGGAGTTCGCCCTTCCTGCAGAAGTGTGCGATGATTTCGGTCTCGCTGCACACACACACACACACACACACACACACACACAGGACAACAGTTTACTTGACCTCTACCTGCAACACTGCGAACTGAAGACATATGCAGTTCTGCCCGTACTGTGTGATGTATGTTGTTACTAAGGAGTTCGCTCTTACTGCAGAAGTGTGCGATGATTTCGGTCTCGCTACACACACACAGGACAACAGTTTACTTGACCTCTACCTGCAACACTGTGAACTGAAGACATATGCAGTTCTGCCCGTACTGTGTGATGTATGTTGTTACTAAGGAGTTCGCTCTTACTGCAGAAGTGAGCGATGATTTCGGTCTCGCTACACACACACAGGACAACAGTTTACTTGACCTCTACCTGCAACACTGTGAACTGAAGACATATGCAGTTCTGCCCGTACTGTGTGATGTATGTTGTTACTAAGGAGTTGGCCCTTACTGCAGAAGTGTGCGATGATTTCGGTCTCGCTACACACACACACACACACACACAGGACAACAGTTTACTTGACCTCTACCTGCAACACTGCGAACTGAAGACATATGCAGTTCTGCTCGTACTGTGTGATGTATGTTGTTACTAAGGAGTTCGCTCTTACTGCAGAAGTGTGCGATGATTTCGGTCTCGCTACACACACACAGGACAACAGTTTACTTGACCTCTACCTGCAACACTGCGAACTGAAGACATATGCAGTTCTGCTCGTACTGTGTGATGTATGTTGTTACTAAGGAGTTGGCCCTTACTGCAGAAGTGTGCGATGATTTCGGTCTCGCTACACACACACAGGACAACAGTTTACTTGGCCTCTACCTGCAACACTGCGAACTGAAGACATATGCAGTTCTGCTCGTACTGTGTGATGTATGTTGTTTCTAAGGAGTTGGCCCTTCCTGCAGAAGTGTGCGATGATTTCGGTCTCGCTGCACATACACACACACACACACACACACACACACACAGGACAACAGTTTACTTGGCCTCTACCTGCAACACTGCGAACTGAAGACATATGCAATTCTGCCCGTACTGTGTGATGTATGTTGTTACTAAGGAGTTGGCCCTTACTGCAGAAGTGTGCGATGATTTCGGTCTCGCTACACACACACACACACACACACACACACACACACACACAGGACAACAGTTTACTTGGCCTCTACCTGCAACACTGCGAACTGAAGACATATGCAGTTCTGCTCGTACTGTGTGATGTATGTTGTTACTAAGGAGTTGGCCCTTACTGCAGAAGTGTGCGATGATTTCGGTCTCGCTACACACACACACACACACACACACACACACACACACACACACACACACACAGGACAACAGTTTACTTGACCTCTACCTGCAACACTGCGAACTGAAAAGATATGCAGTTCTGCTCGTACTGTGTGATGTATGTTGTTACTAAGGAGTTGGCCCTTCCTGCAGAAGTGTGCGATGATTTCGGTCTCGCTGCACACACACAGGACAACAGTTTACTTGGCCTCTACCTGCAACACTGCGAACTGAAGACATATGCAGTTCTGCCCGTACTGTGTGATGTATGTTGTTTCTAAGGAGTTCGCCCTTCCTGCAGAAGTGTGCGATGATTTCGGTCTCGCTGCACACACACAGGAGAACAGTTTACTTGGCCTCTACCTGCAACACTGCGAACTGAAGACATATGCAGTTCTGCCCGTACTGTGTGATGTATGTTGTTTCTAAGGAGTTCGCCCTTCCTGCAGAAGTGTGCGATGATTTCGGTCTCGCTGCACATACACAGGACAACAGTTTACTTGGCCTCTACCTGCAACACTGCGAACTGAAGACATATGCAGTTCTGCCCGTACTGTGTGATGTATGTTGTTTCTAAGGAGTTGGCCCTTCCTGCAGAAGTGTGCGATGATTTCGGTCTCGCTGCACACACACAGGACAACAGTTTACTTGGCCTCTACCTGCAACACTGCGAACTGAAGACATATGCAGTTCTGCCCGTACTGTGTGATGTATGTTGTTTCTAAGGAGTTCGCCCTTCCTGCAGAAGTGTGCGATGATTTCGGTCTCGCTGCACATACACAGGGCAACAGTTTACTTGACCTCTACCTGCAACACTGTGAACTGAAGACATATGCAGTTCTGCCCGTGCTGTGTGATGCATGTTGTTTCTAAGCAGTTCGCCCTTCCTGCAGAAGTGTGCGATGATTTCGGTCTCGCTGCACACACACACAGGACAACAGTTTACTTGGCCTTTACCTGCAACACTGCGAACTGAAGACATATGCAGTTCTGCCCGTACTGTGTCATGTATGTTGTTTCTAAGAAGTTCGCTCTTCCTGCAGAAGTGTGCGATGATTTCGGTCTCGCTGCACACACACACACACACACACACACACACACACACACACACACACACACACACAGGACAACAGTTTTCTTGGACTCTACCTGCAACACTGTGAACTGAAGACATATGCAGTTCTGCCCGTACTGTGTGATGTATGTTGTTTCTAAGGAGTTCGCTCTTCCTGCAGAAGTGTGCGATGATTTCGGTCTCGCTGCACACACACACACACACACACACACACACACACACACAGGACAATAGTTTACTTGGCCTCTACCTGCAACACTGTGAACTGAAGACATATGC